>PVJO010000392.1:0-249512 GCA_004026905.1 Hystrix cristata | reverse complement strand
GTGTACTTCAGGCTGGTCTTGAGCTCACTATGTAGCCCAGGCTGGCCTGGAACTTGTGGCAGTCCTCCTGCCTCAGCCTCAGAGTGCTGGGATTACAGGTGTGCACCACCATGCCCAGCTGTGGGAATTATTTCTTACTCATTGTGGTTGTCCCAGTCTCCATACCACTAGGCATCTCCAGGTTACTGGGCAGAGAGAAAGGGGAGTGCCTTAATTTGTACAGTTCGTACCCTTCTTACCTGTCACAGGCTTGTTGGAGAATATGAAGGCGGCAAACCACAAATACTATACAGAAATGTAGTTTCTGCTTTTTGTTTTTTTAACGTAGTCTAGATAAGCCTGCCAGAGAGCTCAGGTGAAACACATTTTATACACATTAACTCTCAGGTAATGAAACATGCCCCTCCTGTTACTGACCTCTTTTTTTTTTTTTCCCTAATAGCTAGTTTTGAGTGCAAGACAATAGAATTTCATTATGCAAAATTTTGAGCCACTTTTATGGTATTACTGCCTTACAATTGCTCTAATGTTAAATGTCTTCTCTGTTTACTGTAATATAAAACCTTTGTGTACAGTGAGAGAAGAAAGGGCCTCCTTGGAGGACTTTGCCAGTGGCTGCACGAAGATATGTGGCTGAGACCTCCACACAAAGGCCTTCTGTGTGGGTCTGTGTGGCACTAAAAAGGTGGTAAACTGAGCTGAGGGGGGAAGTCCACAGAAGCTGAGGCTCTCCTGTGTCCATTATTTCTAAATGAAATTGCTCCTTTACTAAGAAAACTGTAGCAACATATCAGACAAGTCCATAAATATTTCACATAATTATATTAAGGTACACTTAGAATGTGCCCATGGAGACTAAAAATACCCAATTCAAAAGCACTTATTTATCTTCCCTCAAGTTGTTAGCTGTCATTTTATAGCACTTATAGTCTGGTATTCACAGTTCTTACTTAAGAGGGAATTTTCCTTTCTGTTTGCTTTATTTTTGTTGTTGATGTGGCACACATTATTACAAAAAACTACGATGCCCAGCCTTTTTTTCTCTTATTCTTTTTTTAAACAGTGGGATGTCTTCCTAATACTCCTTTCATACATTAGTATGAGCAGAAAACACTGGTAGAATGGGGTTAGAGGAGGTTTACAGGGAGGAATAGCATTCTTCTGGCATTCCTGAGAGGAAAGCAGCTGTATTAACTTTTTTTTTTTTTTTGGAAAGTACAGGGCATCTCCCCCGACACCCAGAATTCCAGTCTTTTACAGCTGAGCATGAACAGCTTGGCATAGTCATGCCCGGAGTCAGCATGCATGAGCGTCGCAGTTCTGATTATTAGCCAATAGAAAACAGCTGTATCTATTACTAATGAAAGGACTTTGAAATTAAAAGAGAAAAAAAATCCCATAGTGGGGTTTCCCCTATAAACACCAGATGTGTACAATGGTTTTACCCTGTGTTTGCCTTGTATTTTAGCACTATTGTCTGGGGATACAAATAGAAGCCAGCATTTGAGAGGTGAACTTGTGAAAGTAGATATATGGGTAACAAAACAGGTATGTTATGGTTGACTAGAAACATTTTAAGGTTTATTATTTTAAGATAGCCTTTGTGCACGGCCACTCATTGCATTCCTCCTCCTTTGCCTCTCATGAAAAGAAAACATTGTGTACTTGCAAACAGATCGTCACTATCAGCATCGAAACACCCAAACATCTAAATCATTTAGCCGCTCTTACTACTGCCAGTAGGTAAATGATGGTGCAGGGATTTATAATTCGATATGTACTTTCTAAAGCACCTCTCAAAATGGCTATTTTTGTTGTCCGTGGGAAATTTTATATTTTCGTAAAGTATATTCAACCAAAACTACCTAGATCTCAATTTCAATTCTTTTTGTAGTTACCGAGTAAGAATATCAAAATTAGAAGTAGGGGTACCTAGAATTACCTATATCTCAACTTCTGATTTCCTGTTTGTATGACAAAGTAAGATTATAAATCTGAAGGAAAAGTCAAATATTTTTTCCCAGAGCAATGTATTTCCTGAGAAAGAAACATACTTGAGTGGTCCTGGGAAGAAATGAGGTAGAGCTGGCATTGAGGAGATCTTTCTGTAGGAACATAGCAGAAATACATATCTAAGAACTTGTCCAGGGAATTTCCAGATTGTTTTAAACTTTATCTGTAAAATAGCTTAATAGAAATACAGGCTTAGATATACTGTGTGAGTTCGATGTTTCAATACCTATTTTTATATCACTCAAGTCATCTATTTTCCACTTGTTCTACCACACTGTGGCTTTACAAATGGTCACGGTTTAAATATGAAGGTTTTCTATTTAAAAACTCTTCAATGAAAGTTGAAGAAAAGTCAGGAGTGAGATGCTAAGGGTGTGTTCTATTCTGAGTGATGGCATTTTTACTACACCTATATTTAATCTTAACCTGATGTTTTTCATCCATATAATATAAACACTAAAGGGTTCTTCACATTGTTTTGAGAAAATTCCCATAAAATCATTTATAGAAAACTTTCCTAAGGAATTTAAGAGAATTGTCTTTTCCCCTTTTCAAGAAGTTAGAGAAAAAGAAATTGTAGTTGTATAGTGATAGAGATAAAGTAAAATGAAGGAGGAATGTTATGAGTCTGTTACTCAGAAGTAAACTGGAGGGGAATTTATGTATTTCCTTTTCTGCTTGACATATGGTTACCTGTTTCTTCTTTTGGAGGTGTTCCTAAGCTTTGTATCTCATTATTTTATCAAGGGAGTCCTAAATCTGACCATAACTATGTAAAAATAAAATAAGTCTACTCAACACCCTCCTGGAGATTTCTCTGTTAATATAGGAGAGGTGAACAATAGGACTTGAGCATTCTGATGGGTTCTTTGAACTCACTGCTTCTAAGAGAAAACTTAATGTGTGATTTTCTGCGCTACTGTGTGAATCATGTTGGAAATGTTTAAAGCCTCCCAATTTCCTAGGAATAGAAGGCTGTTGCTGTGGCAGGAGTGCTGAAATGGGGCTAGTAGGAGCTGCCAGTGAAACCCATTCAATGTTGATACAGCGTGTCTGAGGAATGTGTTATTTACGGGGAAAACTCTGAGTCCATCCGTGAACTGAGAGTCCATTCATGGGTGCAGTGAAAGATGCCCATTGGGGGAAATGTTTGTGCACTCTTTGGCACCTCTGCAGGCTGGAGGAATGCGGCTGCCTTGTGGGTGGGGGCTGTGAGGACTGTGCCACTTTCACACCTCTAGGTGCAGAATGACCCCATTCTCCCTGACCACAGAGCACAGTCATTATTCACCCTGTTATGATTGAAAGCATTCGGGCATAATTGGGAAAGACTACTCTTGCTCTCTGTTGGGAAAGGGTTCAATGACTAGAGGTTTCCAAATACTGAACCTTACTCCAGAAATAGTTTGGTTTCTACACCCTTTGTTTTCTACTGCATGGTGAGACTCCCACTTAGCGGAGTCCTGTGAGTTGAAGCTTATTTATACAACATGAATTCTAACATGCAGACTATTATTTTTAGCTTGAAAACACAAAACCCATCTATTTAAAACTCCCAAATGTCAATGGCAGTCTCATCTTGCTTAAAAATTCCTTCTAGTATTTTTAAGCCAAGAGAAGAGAAAATGTAAAAAAAAAACCAAAAACTTGTTAATTGCCACAGCTGGTCCCTGCATATCTTTATTTTACTGTTTGGAGTCTGTGATTTTGAAGAACTTTTAGAAAGAGCATCTGGATTAATGTAGTGCTGTTTAAACCACAATCTTGAGAAGTGGAATTAGCCTCTTCCGGGCAAACAAAGACAAACAAACAAACAGAAGCCTTAAATAGATTGAGAAGGTGAAGGCATGGTGAAATTTCTACAGTCTTTGTAGAGAGTGAAGACAAATGGTCTTAGTTTGGTTGTGGGTGAGCAGCCTCTTATTTAATTTAACATGGTGTTTGTCTAGCTGCTGTGGCAAATGAGGTGAAGTCTTCTGCGTATACAGTTAATTCCCAATTATTCATACATACTTTAGCCAAATTGCTGATTCTCTATGGATTTCGGATACCTTTCCCCTAGCCTTTCCAATTGGCTGTCTCTCTGGTCCCACGGCCTAATTTCCTCTCTGACTGTGCTTTCTCAAGAGGCCCAGCTACTTGCCTCACTTTCTTTTTTGTTTCCTTATCAGGCCTCTGCTGCTCTGCTTTCTCTGCTGTTTTCCCTTGATTTACCTGACAGTCCAAGGTTCTTGGCTTATACTGCTGCTGTTTTGCAGTTATTTCAGATCCCTAGTGAAGAATCTAGTGAATTGTCAGAGAAAAACTCTGCGAAAGATGGAGGAGTGGAGACTGAGTAGAAAGGGTTCTCTCTGAAATATTTCTAGGCCCTTCTTTTAAATAGTTCACACTCAGGACTTTGCAGTCTGTCATCAGTGCACGGGTGGTAGAGGAGGTACCAGGCTAAATGCTGAAATATCCCTGTTTCCTTGTTTGTTTTTAGCCTGGACCATTTCTCCTCCCCATTGCTGAAGGCAAATAATTATAAAGGGGCCATTAAGAGTATGTGTGTTGGAGGAAAGTTGAACTTTGGGAGATGAAGAATGGAGTTGTAGCTGCAACAGTTAAAAAAAATCTCCAGTGGCTCTTCACTTAGCAGTTATTTTATGGAGAGTTTTTTTTTTCTGTTTTGAATATTGTGGGAGATACTAAAATGAATTTGACCTAGGCTCTGCTGCTAAAGAGGTTTAAATATATCTAGAGAGAAACCTAACCTGACATTTACGCAGCAAATCCTAAATCTAAAGCCAACATAAACACCTGATTATAGTCCTAAGTGAGAAAATTGTGCCATGTAGATGTAATGTCAGGGATCTCCCGAGAAGGAATTATCTCTCCTGGGGAAGACACCAGAGTTAGAGATATGAAAAACTTGCCCCAGTATTTTCTGTATGTAGTAGCAGGCAGAGGACAGGATGGAAATGAAAACTCATCTGTACCAAATAGAGTGCTGCTATTATGGTTTGTGCCTAAATGTCCCCACAAAGCCTCATGCAGTCATAGGTGGGACTTTTTCAGAGGTGGCTGAATCTAGTATGTGATGCTGGGATTAAGGGTGTGTGATTACTAAATCAATCCATTGATTGGTTTGGCACCACCCTAATCCTGGCAGTCTAGATAAGATAAAGGGGCAGAAAGTGGCTTGTCTGTCCCTGGTTTACCTTGCTGCCTTCTGCCTGTCTGCCATGCCACCTTGCTTTGGATCTAGCTGATTATGGACTGAAACTTCTACAAACTGTACCTTTCCTCTCTTAACCTTGGGTATGGGGTATTTTGTCTCAGGCACAAGAGAAAAGTAACCAAAAGCTTTGTTTCCATTTTTTCCTTCCATTTCTTACTTCTCTTATAAATAAGGAGGGAGGAGGGGGTGAAGGGAAGGGAGAGGAATGGGAAAAAAAGAAGCCACAAAATACATCATGTACAGGTACAAATCCCCTATGATGAATGTTACCACTCTGTGCATCTAAAATGTACCATTAAAATAAAATAAATTATTTTAAAAAACCAAGACAGCTATCAATAGAGGTTTTTTACAAATCTAGTTTTGTTCCTTTTGTGAATATTAAATGTCTACATAGAATATAAATTTTCTGCTGGGCATGGTAGTTGATATATGTAATCCCATCTACTTGCGAGGCTGAAGTAAAAGGATTACAAGTTTGAGGCTAGTCTGGGCAATTTAGCTAGATTTGTCTCAAAATGAAATAAAAAGGCCTGAGGATGTAGTTCAGTGATGTAGCACTTGTTCAGCATATGTGAGTCCCTAGGTCAGTCCCCAGTAGTGCCAAAATTTTTTTTTCCTTCATCAGATGACAGCTCAGTATAGGTATTCAGTCTCCATTTGGCTAAAATATTGCTTAAAGTAACACACAATCCTGTGTTCTATTCCTGAATCAGTCCTCAGCCCAGCAGTTGGTTGAAAAGGCCTTTGATTAGCCAGTTGGATTGCTAATAAACCAACACTAAAGCATGCATGCATTGGAGGCACAGAAGAGCTTTTCATTCCCTCACTGCGGCCTGGTGTTGCTTAGTTTATTTGTAGCTCTACCAAAGCTTTTGGTCTCTCAAACCAAGTGAGAATAAAAGCAGCAAATTTTAAGGAAGGGGAGCTAACAGGTATAGTAATAACAGGTACAGTAATAACAAGACTGACACACTTTTAAGAAGTGGACCCAAGGATTCTGAGAGCTTGGTAGTATTCACTGAATTGTCTATTTAAATTTTTGATACTTTAAGAGGTTTAACCTCCATGGAATATCTGAGATTATTCTTTGGATTCATAAGATGTTTTTGTTAGTTGCTTTGAAATAGAGGCCAAATAAACATAGTCTCTGAATTGGGTTGGAAGACTTCCTGGTACAGCTGCAGATTTATTTCATGAGGAGGATAGGCAGGGGTGAAGGATTAGAGATTTGGAACATTCTTTTGAAGTTCTTCCCAGGATGACAATAGTCAAATTAGATAACAAGAGTACCTTGCAGTTGGAAAGTGCTAGAGGGACCACGAGTTCATCAGAAACTGTGGCTCAGTATTTATTAAAGAGGGGTCTGCTGTTACTTTTTTCAGTGATCTGCAATGATTATAAGTATTCACATTCCTTGGCCTAACAGACTTACAGAATCCACATCTCTGAGACAAGGACTTGAGAATCTGTATTTTAACAGAGACCGTGGATATTTCCACTATAGTTACTTAGACTAGCAGTTGCAGCCTTTTGGAGCTTGAAGTTGTCAGCTGTGAAACTTTGCTTTTGGATATCAGGAGACTATGGATGTGGTAGCCCAGTCAGAGTGGACCCCAAGCATCCATTCTGTTTCATTATACAGGTGAAAGGCTCATATCCTGAAAACTTATAATGTGTTTTGTTTAGTTTTATTATTTGATAAAATATTCCAAATAACCCTAAGGAAGCTTTGATTCTTATCACTCCCATTTTTTACAGGGACTAAGGGTCAGGGAGATCAGATAACTTGCTTAAAACCAACCATTTAATGGGTCATAGAAAGAGTAGAACTTGAACTCTGGTCTGTTGGGTGTAAATCCCAAAATCTAACCTGTATCAGCTCTGAATTGCTGAGTACTCTTGGTCATATGCAGTAAGGGATGAGGCTGGGGAACGGAAGCAGGAGGAGGCTCAAGCCAGGGCAGCAGCAGGCTAGTATGGTCAGGATACCGAGGCCTTCACAGATGCCAGACAGACCAACCCTGCTGGACACGACAGACTGAGAGTTTAAGGCCGGGAAGACTTTTGTAGGCAGTGGTTGCCATGTCACCTAAGAGCTCATGTATTGACTGTCTAAAGTGAGCGAAAAAGTGAAGATCATAGGTTTTACTTAAAACTGCCTACACACTTTTCATAAGACTTTTCATATCAACACTCATATACATTTTCTTTACAAATGATAAGACACATGCTAGTATGTTAAGGGGCTTTTCCAAAGTTTGCAATGGGCCAGGGAATAGCAGGGGAAGATGGGTGGGAAAGAAGGCAAACATATAGAGCTTGACACATGTAGACACTCAGGGAACCAGACCATCCCTGCGATCCCACATTCTTAAGATTTTATTATGTCTTGGAACCAAAGATATCTAGAAAGAATGACGGTAAACGTGAGAAAAGGCAAGTGATAGTTGAAGTTCCAAGATCAGGAAGATGAGAAGAAACAGATACTTTATGGATAAAAGCCAATGCCATATTCTGAGACCTTTTGAGGCTTCTGGGCCCTCCTTCACACACAATCATGTAAGCTCTGGTATTTTTGGTTTTCCTATTTCTGCTGTGTAATTAAATATGAATACCATATTGACCAGAAATTTGGTTTAAGTGCATGGGCTTGGAAAGATTTCCTCTGTATTCTGTCATTCTGCAAAAGTCACTGCACTCTGGGATCTCTCTCTGTGTCTCTGTCTCTCTCTGTCTATCTGTCTCTGTCTCTCTCTCTCTCTCTCTGATCAAAGTAAATACAGAATGAAAGGTGCAGAAATTACAGTAATTAGAACTTCCATATTGAAAGCCAAGCATAGTTTCATATGCAGGGTAGATGGCATGAACTGGCATACCTGTGTCTTGTGCCGTACCTCCTTGCATCCTGCCTGCACCACATATGCACTCCCAGGCTGGAGGAGTGTAGACAGGTAAGTGTGCTCCCTGGAACTTAGTTTCTTTGTCCAATGTAGGGCATGGCTGAATGACCTTTTGAGTTTTGTATTCTGTGGTCATCATCCACAGATGTGTAGTGACACAGGCAAGCCCCACCCTGACTTTGTCAAGGTGGAAACATTTCTCCTTTCCTTTCTCTTCACACTGACCTATCTCGATTACTCTCTGGCAAAGTCAGCATGTCTTCCTCTGAAATCTACAGGAGAAGTGGTTGTAGTGGGCAGTGTTGTCTTTTGGCTGTCATCTTCTAGCTGGACGCAGATTATGTCAGATGTTGACCGTGGTTCTCAGGTGCTTAGAGAGAATGCAGTGTCCTGGGCTCGTGGCAGGCCTGTTGAGGCTGAAGCTCTGGGAATAAGGCTGCAGAATCTGTGTTTCAGTGAGTTCCTAAGTGATCCTTGGGCTCACTACAGTTTGAAAGTCTGAGTGATTCACCTCTCAGTTTATGCTGTGGTCTTTAGGTATAACCTTCCTTGAAGGCAGGACTCGTGTGTGTGTAAATAAAACTTCTCAGAATAAATTATAATCTAGCTTCTTCACTCATGTAACAAATATTTGCATGCTTACTATATACAAAGCTTTGTTAGTTGCTGTGGGAATGGGGGAAGGGGTAAATCTGAGAAGGCAGAGCAGACAGATCTTGGCAACTGGTGGCACAAGAGGGGTTGGGAGAGGTCAGAGCTATCTGAAAGATTTGATCCTGGGCGTGGGAATATATTTGTGTTATAAATGAGATAGACACATGGACAGACCAAGCAGTGGCTTGGGAACCTATAGAGTGTTTGACTCTAAAATATGCCGGAATTTTTGGAACCCATTATAAAGTTGGCATGTCTCTCAGAGTCATTGTTTCATAGTTGGAAAGGATCTTCTAGATACTGTTTTAGTCTCCTTGGACACAGGAAAACCTGTCATCATTTGAAGGGTATGGTTCAGGTCAAGGAAAAATATAATTGGAGAATTAATTTTTGTATAAAGGTGACCTTTCCTCTCAGACTTGAGTGAGGCTGGTTTTCTTAATAAAGATAATCACTAATTGATTTTGAATCTCTTCCTGAAGAAGTTCTAGAAATAAGATTTGAAACGATACAGGCATTCTAAGCAGAGATATTCATTTGATCTTTTAAAAAGCATGCTGTTAGGATTGTCTCTCTGTGGTCATTTGGAGTACAGTGAGTCCTCTTTGCAGAGAGCCCGTCAGTGCCTGCCCTTCCTCCAAGGAAGAGGGCCAGTGTGGGGACTTGAGTAGGAGAGAAGACTGCTGCTCATCAGTTGCTGGGTTTACTTGGGCGGCTTCAGAGTGTTTTCCCAAAGTGTTTAGTAAACCAAGGTTGTGTATTATTCCTTTTTCTTTTCTTTGACCTAGGAGTGATAAAAAGTGACCTTTTGAGTTTTAAAGCATCTCAGGATTCCACACCCAGAAATAAGATGATGTGCAGCGCCTGTAACTCCAGGGAATCAGCATGGAGTTGTTTTTGCACTTAGGAGGGTGACTGTCCATTGTCCTACCAAAACTGGCAAGGTAGTTTGGGAGAGATCCTTCCCTAGCAGGGCGGAAGCATTAGCGACAGCTGCTCTCTGTGGAGGAAAGCAATTCAAGGAGCTGGCATGGTTGCAGGAAGGCTAGAGAACACAGCGGTCAGGAAGAAGGATGAGTCAGGTTCGTGGCGGCTGTGGTCTTCTCACATCAGCAGCTGCAGAGGCAAGGCTGGAAGTTGATTCAGCCTGGCAGGCAGTCTGGGCGGCATGGTGGATGTGATTTGCCGAATGGATACCCAGTGACCTTCCTCAGTCTAGAAGCTTCCTGAGTGCCGCCTGTTGTGTGCAAGTGGGTGACTAGACCTTGGAGTTTGCGGCCTACCCTCTGTCCAGGGCTTTGGCCCTAGCAGGGCTGTGGTGGCCATGCCAGGGACACTGCGCTGGCAGCATCTGCAAGTGAACGGCCGGGATGTGATTTGTGTTTGGTGTAGGACTCAGTCCAGCAGTGCTCGTCAGCTGAGCCGCATACTAACTCTAAGACCTTGCTAGGGGCAGGGGATTCCAATATGGAATTTAGTAAGTTTGCCTACTTTGAAGGTATCATCCATGTTTTTCATTTCCAACAGAAATAAAAACGTGATATTTGGAGTAAATTTTCCACTTTCTTGTAGTAGACTCTATTTAATCTGGTATTAGGATATAATGAATTTAAGGTATGTAAATGAAAAATAGAGATACTGTTTTATTAGTTTCCAAAAGGGAATCAAAGGATCTTTGAGGGTTACACCAAGATTTCAGCTCCAGCACTCCCCTCCACCCCTCTTTCTTTTTGGGCCACACTAGCAAGCAGAGAAATTACAGAAACCTGATTGTGTTGTCTGTTCAGCAAGTCAAAGCAAGATACAGCAAGCAAAAAGATGAATCTTCTAGATTGCTTTCACTTACATGACATGAACATTCTAAAAATAAGAAAGAAGCCCCTGGATGGCTGCTCCTTGGAATTTGTATGGACAGATCCAGGTCGTATCTGTACTTTGCACCTTTTAAGAAGTGAGGCTTTCTGATAGGTGGAAACAATGTCTGTCTGATCATTCAGACAGACATTTGAGTATGCGTATTCAAAAATACAGTTTATCATAAACAATTTATAATTTCCTGTAAAGTAGGAAATGAAAATTTCCCTCTTGCTCCCAATTTTATTTCTAGAGGTATATATTTACCATATATTAAAATCTCTAATTTGTCTTCTCCTTTACAAATATACAAAAACACTCGATTTTTATTTCTCTTTTGCTCTGTAATTAAAGTGATTTGCTTTACTTAATTATATATGCAATATGGTTAAGAGAGGTGGAGCTAGAGATAGTGTCTGTGACCACACTTTGTCCACATATGTATCATTTTAACTTACTTTGGTGGTTGTTGAAATTAATGTTAAGTTGCTTACTGGTGCTACTGCTCATTTACTTTGTAAGAAAACACAATCCGTGTTTTGTCACTGGGTAATGTAACATTTCCTTTGGTGACATTTCATGTTTTCACTTATCCAAATTTTGCTAGTCTCAGATAGCAGTTTATGTACCTAGTCTTTATTCTTGACTCTTTGAAATGTGATTGAATTCAGAAGTTAAGACTGTAGGAGAGATATTTCCTTCCTTCTGCCTCAGCCTCCCTTCCTTTCTGGAGATTTAAGACTATAAGACCCTTCATAATAATAGCTCTGATGATTTTCCAGTATTTTAACCCATAATAGTGAGACTAGGGATTTCTTATTCTCTTTACCATGAAGTTTTGAAATGGTGATATCCATTAATATTATTAACATATGCCCGGTGTACGACCTGCTTCTGATTCCTATTATTGCTTTATGAGGTATGGGTGCTGTTACTTAAAATACAAATGAAGAAATGGAGGCACATGTAAGTATATGAATATAAATGAATTATAAAGTATTTGTGTAGTAAATATATTTCTAAAATATAAGTAAATAAATACAAATAGTTCACCTGCAGTCAGATAGCTATGAAGGAATGAAGATACGAGACCTCTGTTGACTTTAAGGTGCTGACTTAATCTTTGCCTTGCTGCCTCTGGTGGTATTCTTTTATTAAGTTTATCAAGTTAATGAGTACTGACTATGCCAGACAGGGTTCGAGGTGGTGAGAGGACAGCAGCCAATAGAACAAACAGACCAGAAAGAATTAAACAAATGAACACACACCAGAGGAGGTGATACTGTGGAGAAAATACTGGGTAAGAGAGATGGAGGGCACAACTTTCTATAAAAATATGAGAAGCTGTCATAGTTACTGGTTCTGTTTTAGCTGCTTAGGAAAATATGAAAAAAGCCAATTAGTAGTAGTTCTTTTGCAATTAGGAAAAAAAAAATCTGTCTATAAACCAAAGCCGCTTCCCCCATTCAAATCCAAGCTCTATAATGTTTCAGATCTTAATTAAAATGATGCTAACTTTACTGACACACCACATGACCATCTGAAAACTAAAAAGGCTAATTGACAGTGTACTTCATAGGGTAGTGTGACCAGCCAGAGGGTAGATGTTAGAGGTGAGAGTTTAAATGTTGGGAGCATCAATGTGTAATTATTCCCAAATTACATTACCAGTCATTCAGGTAACACTTGTGAGGAATTTTCTTACGGAGTTTTTCTTTTTTGTAGCAAATATTGTTTTAAAAATATTTCCCAAAGAATTTGCAGAAGTCTTTTTTAATTTATAGAATTAAAAATTTAAGATTCAAAAGCAAAGGAAAAACAAAGACTAAAATTCAAACATTGAAGAAGGAATGTTGTGACGATTAAGTTGGTGACAGATATTTTTCCAAGAAGACAGACAAAAGCCATTACTGTTTGCCATTGAGAAGCTGTACTTTTTGTCCAAAACTCTTCACAGGCATTGATCTAGCATAGAAGTACCTGCTCAGTACCATCATCTACTTGGTGTGGTTCTTTTCTAGTCAGTTCTTCAGATCCATCATGTCTTTCCAAGACTCACAACCTTTTGTTTTCTAACAGGTTGGAAAAAGGATTTCTCATTTTTTTCTAATCTTAGGTGGATTTAAGAAATGTCCTCACCTCTTTTTGTCCTTCATTTTTCTTTCATCATACCTGTTGATTGGCCAGTTAGCCTGGAAATTGATTAGAGACAAGTGATCTAGATAGACATGGAAAATATCTTACTTGCATAAGGGTTCATTGCTGAAAAGTTATTTGTGGTATAAACCAGAGCATTCTTATGTTGGGAAAGCTCGAAACACTTAGTTCTTCCATAGAACTTATTTACCCTGCTAGTAAATGTTTAAGGATTTAGTTCTTTTGCAATCATGTATTTCTTATTGTGGTTTGAAAGGGGATATTTTGATTTCAAACACTCATAAACAGAACTTAATTTCCCGGGATTTGCAGTATGTCATTTTATTTTGTATAATTTTATTTAGAATATGTTATGTTTATCATAGTGATTGGAAAAGTTAACTATTCTTGTTAGGAAATGGGCCAAGACATTCTGTGCACTTTGCATTTGTAATTTAGTTCTTTACAAAGACAAATGCTTTGCTGTGTTTACTACAACTTTTAACTATAGAGAAATAATTATATTCCATGAATTAATGTAGATTCTCTACTATTTTCTTTGCTTCAAAAATTCAATGGAGTAAGTAAGTGTGTATGTTGCTCTTTTGTGAGCCATACCTTCTATTTTTTGGGGGTACTAACATGTAAAAAGATAAGGCAATAGAATGGAGAAAGAATACAACTGGTAAAAAGATGCTTATAGATCTTACAAGTGAAAGACTGGAAAAGGAAGAAGGAAATGAAAGCCAAAGTAAAGTTTTCAAAACTTAGGAAGCTTAAAGAACTTTTTAAAAAAGAATTTTCTTGAATTAAGCATTTTTGTGATTAACTTTGTCATTCCCTCCAACACTGCAAGCTTTTCCCTCCTAAGGAACTCTGTCTACATTGTTTTTTAGTTATGGAAACTGGAAAAAGTAAGTAATTGAGTTCATATACTGCCGTCTGTTTCTTTTCAATGTCCAAATAAAATTTGGGATTACAAGTAGTTTTCTCCTCACTCTCATAATAACATTTTGTAAAAAAACTGCAAGTTTGAGACTTGAGCACTGTGGTGACATCTTTGTAAAAGCATTCAAAGTATTTGTCTTATTAGTTTGGTTAAGTATTTAAAAGGTTTCTTGTAGGACACATTCAGGGGTGACCGCACAGAGAACTTCCACCAGACTTGCTGGCCACCCTTACTGTCTTGGAAAGGCCTGGCAGACTACATAGATCGGACCCGAGGGAAATATACACTTGCCTTTTCTCTAAATTTCTGGTTTCTATTGTCTTGGGGCTGTGATGTGTTTACTTCTATTTTACAAATCCTGCACCAGCGTAGGGTAATGAAACAGATGGGAAGAGAATAATGGGAATTCTGAAGGTCCTCAGTTAGCACATCTCTGTCTTCATTTTTGTCTTTTACAGATGAAGTGGAGAAGAGAGGTTGAGGTTGAAGATTTTCCCGTCTCAGCTAATTTTCCTCTGCCCTGTCCTCTTGCACACTTTTCATGATCTCCATTGTAGATTACTTTTCTATATTACAAGCACCTCACTATATGGCTTTTCAGCATCGCCCATCAACAACCGAAGTAGATTAAGTGACCTGTAGTTAGTGGGCTTGAGTTTCAAAACTAAATTTGCTGTCAACAATATGGTCTCCTCCACCCCACCTTTTAATGTAGCGAGGAAGCAAGGAACCATTTCAAACCTTATGGCTCCATTATTGTTTTTGGTGGGTGATCACTGCAAGGTGTGTTGTTGCACATTGCCTGGCCCCTGAGAGGCACATCATGGGCCATCGTGTCTCCAGATGTATTAGACACAGATATGGCAAGAATTGAAAACCCTGGGCTGACTTCCTTTTCCCCATATCTTCATCAAAAGGACCAACTACATATATGTGCACTTGTCTCAAAGTGTTTGTAGAAATTCTTTCTTTTTAGGTATGTTTTGTAATTAAAAAAAAATTGTGTCTTTTTTATTGAGAAAATCCTATGCATTTTCAAAAGTAAATGGAAATGCTAGGTAGAAATATTACTTGACCTCTTCTTCTTCATTGGGTAGCAGCATGTAATAGAGTAAATAATTGCTTTATTTACACACTTACTGGCTGTGGCTGACCTTTGTGTGAGTAGGCATGTTTTGCGCCACATTCTCCCCTGCATCACCCAGGGTGATGCCTGGCACTTGGGCACTAGGTACTTGTTGGAGGACTTATTGGATAAGTACATATAGCTTTGTTCTCAAGTATGTTAAAATAGAAACAACAATGATATTGTGAAAATACAAGACATTATCATTTTTGCAAGTCTTAAGCTAACTTTGATGAGCTTTAGCCTGGTAACATATTATGTATGTGTTTGACCAAACTTTGTATTTAAAATGTTATTCATTAGAATTCAACTGTAGGAATATTTGCTGAGTTGTGCTTAAACTCTCATTTTTATTTTTAAGCAAAGTTTTTATATTCACCACTACAACAAAAATGTTTCTCTTTGCCTTTTCATGTTTAGAGTGGTGAAACTGAAGTTAAGTCAGGCCTGTAAACCGTATATACTGAGCACACTCTGCATATTTCGCCATCCAGCCTTTATTGTAGATTCCTTACCTGGAGTGCCTCCCCTCTCTTAAAAGTGTGAGACTCTCAGCACCCCTCCTTCCTTCACTGCAGGTATCTGGCATTCTTGCAGCATCGAAGACAGCATTGTGCTTCTGTGGACTCAGTGACATAGTTTTATTTTGTTCGTTTTTGTTTCTTCACTGCCTGGATGTTTGCCTTAGTAGTGGAAGATAAAGGCCTTAGAAATGAATCATCACAGTGGGAAGGGAAGCATTTAAAATGTATTTACTATGTTTCTATAACTAGGGAACTACAAGTATTTTTCTTAGCATTAATGCTTGCTAGGAATAGTGAATTTGCCTAAACTTAGTAAATTATAATCATAATTGTAGAATATTCAGAACTGATTTTAATTTGTAAAACATAATTTGCTTTCTACCGTGGCGCTATTATAGAAAGGACAAAAATGTAAAAACATTCAATCAAAATATTGTCATGTCAACAATATTATTTTTCACGATGTGGTAAAAATGATTTTGCACTGAGGGCAGGGTTGTTAGAGGCCAGCACAGGCCATCTCTGTCCTACTGCTGGGTCTGCAATGCCCTTCATTAGTAATTACTTGCTTTCCAATCCAAATTTTCTATAACAAGGTGCTCCCAGCCTCAACAGGTGATCACCATGGCAACAAGGTAGTCTCTTCTATTTTTGTAGCATCAAAGTAGTGCCTTCTTAAATCTAATAGCAAATGAGTGTTCCAGAAAGGCAATAATTGAAGTAAAATTTTAAAAATCTGCCTCTCTAAAGTCACATCATTCAGTCATACTTCTATTATGTGTTTGGAAAGAGAGAGTATGTCAGGGAACTACTTTAATTGTAATATTTTATTATTTACAAACACTAGCAGCTAACATTTACTGGTTGCTTACTGTGTTCTGTCAGTATGCTATTTCTTTTTAAACTGTGCAGATGGGAAAACTCAATAAAGTTAAGTAATTTAACCAATTTTATAAACCTGGCAGCAGTAGGAACTAGAATTCAACCCAGGCAGCCTGACTTCAGATTGCTGCTAGAAAACCACGTCTCCGTCCCACTGGAGCCTTCCCAGGATGGTTTCTGTTTTAGGAGTCCAGCCCTGTGAACCCCTGACCCTTCAGGGAGGTGCTGGAGGCCCCAAGTGAACAGATGGGGCTGAGCAGAATGTGGGGTGGTGAGCATGAGGCGAGGGAGTGGGGTGAGTCAGCAGCACCTGGGAATTCAACTAGTGCCATGTCATACCCCTGATTCTTCAGATGACACAGTTTCAAGTGGAAAGTTCTTAACAAAGATCACATGTGGCTCCAGAGGCTCGGGGAGAAGTACTTTTAGGGTTCTTCCAAACGGCAGGAATCTGATTGCCGCGTGTGCTGCACACAGCATTCATCGATGCTCTTTTCATTGTGTAGTCAGTTTTCAGATTCTGTCCTGGTCAGTAGAAGGAAACTAAAATGATAAATTAACTAATTAAATCATAGTTTACTTAGTATAAACTGGTTAGGTTTATTGAGTATAATAACATCTGGGGGGCAGTGGTTGATGATAAACAAAAAATTGCTGTGGTTTGATAATCAGTGTGCCTTTTGTTTAATGATAAAAATTGAAGAATTTATAATTTTCTTTACATACCTTATTTTACTTCTAAGATCGAACAGTTTTAGAAGTAAGTGACGTTGTAGAATATTCCCAGCCCTGTATGTTCAAGATGAAGAGACTCGGGCTCAGGAAGGCACATAATTTTCCAGGCATGTGGAAAATGGCTTGGATGTAGCTGAGCATGATTGGATCTTGGGTTCTTTTCGCCCCAGGAGACAGAGACAGAGAGATACAGAGACTATTTTTAAATTTAGTTGATGTCAACACTTGGATGTAAACCGAGAGGAGTGGTAGTATCCCAGAAGAATTTAACATTTATTAAACATGTGCTTTGTGCTGGCAGATTTTACTGTTTATCTCAATAAAGCATTTCTGTTTGTCAGTACGAGAACCAGTATCACTGTCATTGTCCTCGCCCTCGTCTTCACCATCTTTCCCATTCTAGTGGTAGGACTGCCCAAGTTTCTCAGAAGTTAAGGAAACTCTTCAGATAGCACATCTAGCTTTCAAATTCTTGTGTAACTTTCAAGTGCTATTTTGCAGCAGGAAAATGAGGTTGGAATGCTCCTGCCAGCTCTCAGACAAGTAAGCGATCGTGGCTGATTGGACACTCTGGACGGTTCAGAAGTGGCCTGAGGGCCCTGTGGGGAAGGCACAGTGTTCGGTGGTGTCTGTCATGGCCCAGAATGGGGCCTGTGTGGTACATATGACATATGTGTTGCCAGACTTAACATTTCTTCTGACTTACTCATCTGATTCTTCATTTCATGAGATAGGAAACTCAAGGTTGATTTTACAGAAGATGGAGCTAGGACTGATGACCAGACTCTAGAAACCCAATTCATGTTAACCCAAATCACAGAAGGTTGTTTTACAAGTACAAATACTAATTCAGGAGTTTATCTTTCTCTTATTTGGTATTCTCACATATATTTATGCATACTATTAATATGCTTTTAATTTTATAGATGAGCGGTCCTGTTTTGTATTGTCTGTTAGGATCCCTAACTATGTAGGGCATGGCAATTTCTGATCTTATCTAGGTTACTGCTGTGAAGAGCCTGTAGCCTCCAGTGTATTGACTTAAGTAATAAGGATTTAATTGCAGAACTCTGGGACTCTGAATTATTGTCCCTCCGAGTTGACTGTATCAACTTCAGTTTATGCCAGACTGAGAACAGCAGTATCTTCAAGACTTAATTCTTTCAGACAACTATGTGAGTTTATCTAGAGTTTCATTACCATGAAGAATGCAGTTAATTTTCAAATTAAGAGCTATTTTAAATGTTTGCGATCGTGCATTCATTTCTATTTCTGTCTTCCTGCTGCACTCTCCGAATCTGGTACTTGGTTGTTACTCGTACTAAATGTTAGGCCCCTGTCCCTCTTCCTTCTTCTTTGTTACCTAATTACTTTTACACTCTTAACATTTTTTCAAGATGTTTGGCTTGTTAGCCTCTCTCCAATAAAGTAAGAGATACTGACAAGTACTTTTTGGATGCAGACAATGAGTTGTATTACTCAATCTTGAGTAGACCAATTATTTTAGTGATTTTGTATTTTGGCTGGTAGCTCCTAATTATTGGTTTGTCGTTAGGGGTCCTTTCTTCCCTGAATGCCCCATAGCATTGCAGCTGATGGGAGTGCCTCAGTCATCTTCCCCCTTTGCTGGGCTGTGTTGAGAACTTGGAAGCTGGGGCCAGCTCAGCCTGAGGTCTTTGCTCCTTCTTGTGCTGGTGCTAGTTGTGCTGGAAAAGAAGTTTTTGAAACGTGCGTTTGTGAGAAAACCATCCTAAGTTGTTGTCACAAAAGGAAGACCAGACCAACAAAACTTTTCAAAAATTATATCATCTTGTTGTGTGTGGTGGCACACACCTGTAATTCCAGCTTGGGAGGCTGAGGCAGGAGGATTGCTGTAAGTTCAAGGCCAGCCTGGGCTACATAGTGAGTTCAATGCTAGAGTGAAGTACAATAGTGAGACCCTGTCTCAAAAAAATATTATGTCATCTTTTAATAATCATGTGCCTACATGGAAGAGTGAATAGGAAAAAGTACAAATTTGAGGGCAAATAAGAATTACGAGTAAACCGACGAAAGAAATTTGTGTTAATAGTTATACTGTTGTAGCATAGTACTGATGATGTATTTATTCAACTAGCAGCCACTATTGAGATTCTGTGGCCTATTAACTACTGCAGTAGACATTTGAGAGCTACAAAAATGTAAATGTATGGCTCTTGCTTTAGACAAGCTTACATGTCAAGTGAATAGAATATGGAAAAAGGCAATAATACACAATTATGAATGAGATCATATGACATTGTTATAGATAACAGTCACATTTAATAATCAGTCCTGTGTTTCTTTTAGACTATCAATGGGTGGTATGAGATTGAGAAACTGTTTTCATGAAAGGATAGTATGTATGGAAAACATTGCTTTTATGAGTTATAATCAATCTTAGGTACAACAGAAATGACTTGTAAAATTAAATAGGTCATAGCATTCTTTTTTGGGGGGAGGGGACTCTGAGGACCAAATCTAGGGCCTTGTATGTGCTAGGCAAGTAATCTACCACTGAGTTATGCCTTCAGCCCATAGTTGATGTAATTTTTTGTTTTTTGGTTCTGGGGATCAAACTCAGGACCTTGTGCTTGCAAGGCAAACACTCTAACCATTGAGCTAAATCCTCAACCCCAGTTCATGTAATTTTTGATTGTAATTTTAGCTGCTATATATTTTAGAAATGGTATTCATACAAATTGTGAATTTATTTCTTTTTATATGTACAATACTTATTAATAAACCTGTGATGTGTGAGCAAATGGTTACATAAAACTTTGCCTTCAAATTATTATTCTTTTGTTTCTTAGATGTTTTTAATGAATTGGAAATCATTGAGATCTTTGTCATTTGTTTATTAAATGGAATTTAATCCTTCATATGCAGTCCAGAGTTTTTGTTCCCTATATCTAAATTCTAACTTACTGCTTCCATAATGTCCTTATCAGAGTTATATATGGTACTTTAGTGTATCTTCTCAGTACTATATTGAAAAGAATATGGCTATGCCATGGGTCATATACCTTGTCTCACGTTAAGAAAAGATATTAATGGCATTAGGAAATTTATAGTTGTATTTACAAACATCTGCTCATCTAATCTAACACTGAAGAGTTACATAAGAACTTAATTTTATAGGTGAACCACAAGTGTCGTTGAATTTTTTTGGTTTTTCTTGTTACCTTCAGCATATAGATGTAATGAGTTTAAAATTATTCTTCTGCCCCAACTGTGGTGGGTAAGCCAATTCTAATACCATGGTGAGCGGCTACAGTGACTACCCTGTTGCTAAGAAACCTGTTATGTTATCAAGTTGCCTTGGTGAAGTAATGGCTGCTTTGGACACCGTAACACTGCTGGAGGTTGTTAACTAAGAGCTACGAAGGACCTTATAGTTTCCCTGGTTATAACTACTTTTTCAGCAGGAAGAGAAACAAACGTAGTCTTGTGAAAACTGACACAAAACAATGTTGTTTTAAAGTAAATCATGACCTTTACTTATTAAAAAAAAAGCTAAGATACAGTGCTGTTTTTGCTGGTATTAAGTTATTGAATGGCATGTTCCCCTCCCCCACCTTAATTTAGCATTCCATTTTTGTTTTCTTAGGGTGATTCTTGGCAGTGTATTCACAGTGTATAGAAGAGTGTTTGAATTGAGATTGTGAGAAAAAATGTGTGAAATTATTTTTGTTACTTGATATCAGTTGCTCTAGGTCTGCAATGATTCAACATTTTATAAGAAAACAAATGATGTACTATAGCTTTTTTTTTTTTTTTTAACTGCACCAGACAAGATTTAGGTCAAGAATTCTGTTCAAGAAAGGGCCCTGGCATTTGCCAGCACTGCTCCGTGAGAGAAGGTTTCTAACTCAGGTGAGCTTGCTGCTACTGCAGATTCTTAGCACTCTGTGGTGCACATTGATATCAAAGAACCTAAGAAGTTGTGCAGACTGCTCGTAATTTTGGTAACTTTTATCTCCACTAGGCTGTCCACACTGTTTTTCTCTTCATACCCATGTACATCTTGAAGTGCTTGTTTTCAGCAGATCACATTTTGAGAAACTGTGTACTTGACAGCTGTCCAGAGGGGGAGTGCCGAAGGGGTCATTCCCATCTGACACCAACCTCTGGACAGCAGTGGCCCAGTGTGAATTCACCAGGTATGCAGGAATGGGCACAGTTCAGAACCAGGCTTTGAAGGCATATTGACTGCCTCTGGTGTTGGGTCTTCTGCCTCCGCCTTTCTGACCTTGAATGAATTATGTGATTACTCTATTCCTCGGTTTCCTCAAAAGTTAAAACGAAAGAATGATAAGTGTTTCTAAAGACTTATACGATTGAATGGGATTGTAGCAAATGCTCAACGTGATTTCTGGCTCTTAATGTGAGTCTTTTTCATCAAAGTATTAATTATTTATTATTATAGAGGATACTTCTAGGGGCCTATGAGTTTTTTCTTTAAATCTTAAAGGTTTAGGTATTTGGCATTTGGTGAGGCCTCTCACATTTACAACTTTTACTTGCTGGGAAGAGTTTTCATATTTTAAAGTCTTTGTTTATTTTCTAATTAATTTATTATTCCTTAAAACTTATTTCCATTTGCCCTTCCCTTTTTTTGAGTTTGAAGTTGGGCTTTGCAGGTGTTACCTCTAGCCATTGGTCTCTCTGGCCTCGATTTTGTCATCTGTAAAATGGAGATGGAATTTTGTTGGTATCTTGGGTCATGCACAAGAGAGATGTTCTAGTCTTTTCTTGTATTTTTCCCTTCTTCCTGAATTCATCTTTTGTCTGAGAAATTCTGGTTTCCTCTGGTAGAGAATTGTAATTGGAAGCCAAGATCTCGGTGGTGAGTGTGCCTATTACTATTAAAGCTGTGTTTTTCCAAGACTCTGCAGGGACAGAGCTAGAGAAGTTGAGTGTATATATGCATGTGTTTACACGCTCACGTTAGACACATGCACAAAAACAGATCTTATATTTATTTCTGTATCCTACTGTGTAAATTTAAGTCTCTGTTTACATCGATGCCCCAATTATAGTCCAACACTAACGGGTTCATTCTAATTCTTTTCTTATTTATAAAACTGTTTTCCTATTTATAAAATTGCTGCTCTGTGTAGACCCCTCCTTACCTGCTCAGACTCTAATGATGATGCCAGGCTGCCGCCATGGGTGCTAGGCACCATTCCAACCCAGCTGCATACCATTTCCTGTGATCACTTCCTGCTGGGCCGTACCCACATCTGAACACCCTCTGTACTGTACTCTCAGGATGCCTACCTTGGGGGTAGGGAACAGGGAGAAGAAAATAAATTATGTCATGTTTTTAACCTACCAAGTGAGAAAGCGGTAGCTCTTTTGAATATCATATTTTTGAAAACACTATTGTACCCATCTTATCAAGGAGAAAGTTTCAAGATAATTGCTTTTCGTCACTTGAGTTGGAGTTCAGATAAATGAATGCAATCAGTTGTATTTATTTGTGCCCTCAGTTCAGTGGCTTAGTTTGACGAATAAAACTATACCGGCAAACTGGGTATAAAAATGATCTTCTCCTAGGGAGGAGGGGGAGAGGAGTATTTGAAGTTGATTCTTTAAGGTGTACCCAGATACTTTTGCGTTTATTTAATTTTTGTGGCAGTTCTTGCCAACATAATCCTTGCCATATACATATGTGGGCAGAAAGGGTTTGAGTGGCACAGTTAGCGAAAACCAAGTTCTTTGTGCCTTTATTTGCACAGTGGTTCAGTTTTCATGCCCACGATCTTGTCCCTGCATGGATGTTTGGGCCAGTGGCGTTGCCAGAGCTCTGTGTTTCTGCTGGCTTCAGTGAAGGCGCCTACAGTGAAGTTCTGTTCACGCTTCCACTGCGAATCTAGCATGGGCTGGGTCCTGGCAGAGTGCCCCTCTCCAGAAAGCCCCAGCCCCCATGGGGGAAGCGCAGGGTGGAGTTTTTCCACCCTGATTCTGGCTGTTGTCCAGACCTGGGAGTGTGTGTGAGATTTCTTCTCTATTCTTTTGCTTTAAGAAAACTGTTAACTCTACCACCTGGACACATGAGGAGGATGGGCAGCGCATGTGTATGTTTTGCAGTGGGGTGGACCTTTTAGTTAGTGCCCAGCCACCAGTGCTCTTCTGTCACTAGTTATCTGCCGAGTGTGACTTCCTGAGAAGGGGCAGCAGCCCTCCAGGAAGCCTGTACCTCTCACGGATTTCCCTGTGCTGGGCTCCTCATTCCTTGTGGTTGTCTGACCAAGGCAGTGGGAATTTCCTGCTGAGTCTTGACTGTCTTTCTTTACCATTCTTTGGACAAAATTGTGATGAAATGCAAGTCTGTCTCGTCCTTCGAATTTCTTGCCCTCCATCCTATTAAAAATTACAAGGTGGAAGCTATTTAACAGATCTCGGTGTCCCTTTTATGTCTTTGTGGTAGGAGTCTCAAATGTAACAGGCAGGATGCCCAGTTCAAGTTGAATTTCAGATATACAATGAATAATTTGTTAGGGCGAGTATATCCTATGTGGTGTTTGGGATGTGCTTGTGTGAAGTTCACTTTCTTTGTATCTGAAACTCAACCTTAACTAGGAGTGTCCTATCTTTTATCTGACAGCCCTATGTCGTGAGTTTTTGCATGAGTTAGTCACTTGGATCCATTTTATACTTAGAATGGTATGTGTATTTGATCAGTTTCTAAAACATTGGCTGGCTTAATAAATACACCCTTGTGTGGACAAAATTGGAGGCTTCTTAAAAGGCAGCTGAGTTGCACTTGAGCTAGCAAATCACATGCCCCGATTCCCAGACTCGGTCAGACATGTTGAGGTAGGAGCTTAGTTTCATCATCTAGAATCTCTCGTTACTCCCCCCTCCTTCAAGTTACATGTTAGAAATTTGGGCTAAGTATTCCCTTCATAAATAGCCTTTCTTACTCATTGAAGAAAAGATAGAAATCTGGAGTCTTAAATAGTACAGACTGGTTTACAGGAGGTTGTATGTGTGCATGTCTTTCTTTTTGGTCAATA
Source organism: Hystrix cristata (assembly GCA_004026905.1). NCBI lineage: Eukaryota > Metazoa > Chordata > Mammalia > Rodentia > Hystricidae > Hystrix > Hystrix cristata. The sequence continues at coordinate 225,473 of PVJO010000392.1, read as the reverse complement.
TTTCCTTTGGGATATTCAACAAGAAAACTAGAGAACCCCATACAAAGCAAGGGGAAAGCCCTCTTACCTTTCATAGCCTTTGACTCACTTGATTCACCTAACACTCTCTTGTAAAGGCAAGTGGTTATGATTCCTAGCTTTATAAGTTAGTAATTGTTCAAACTGAACAGTTTATTGGGTACCTTTCCAAATGATACAGGGTTTGTCTTATTGTAAACTCTTAGAGTTGTCTTATTAACCATCTGCTGTTGATTGAGTAGATTTTTGTTAGGGCTCTTCTGTCTGCTCTTGTTCTATCATTTCATCCTCCCGAAGTCTCTGGTTCCTCCTGACCTCTGGAAGAGATTATTTGAAAGCACATTCATAATTTGACTTAAAGAGAATCAGGAATTCTTACTCGAGTCTTTTAAATGGTTTAGGATAAGGATTGGCAAACTTCTTCTATACAGAACAGGATAGTAAATATCTTGCTTTGCAGACATATGGTCTCAGATGAGTATTCTTTCTTTTACAACTCTTAAGAAATGTGAGAACCATTTTTAGCTTATGGGCTACAAAAACAGCCCATGTGCTGGCAGTTTTCCTAAATGTTTGTTCTTAGAAGTGTATTTAATGGGCAGTACTGAGAGTTCCGAGATTTATCATTTATTTTCGGCATATGTAGAGGAAGTATTGAAGGGGAATTAGTGCTTACTAATAATCTCTTACAGGCTGTGGGCGTTACAGTAAGCTGAAGGACATTGCTTCTCTTCCTGCACCCCTTTCTCCTGTGACAGTTCTTTTTTTTTTTTTTTTTTTTGGTGCTGGGGATTGGACTCAGGGCCTTGTACTTAGAAGGCAAGCATTCTAACCACTGAGCTGAATCCTCAGCAGTTACTCATATTTTTAAAAGGAGAATTTTGTAATTTCTCTTCAAAATTTTTGACATTGTATTTATATTAGGCAGTATGTCATTCTGACAGATTTCTGTTAGCACATATGTAGGAGCAAGTAGTCGTATACCAAATTCATGCCCAAAGAAGGGAGAAAGCAAGATAGCACATTGGTTTGTATTTTCTTCATGTTTATTTCCTTTTGGCCTGAAAGGTTTGATGAAAGTTTCATAGACCAGGACATTGTAACTACTTTTTCTATCTTTCAAAACTGATATTTCTTACAAAACTGCATAAGCATTTTGAAATCCTTTGGGGAGAGATACTATATCAACATGGGAGTGTAACAGAACAGGAAGTTTGCTGTTTGGTTTGCTCCATCTTTCCTCTGATTTTCTCTGAAAGATTATACTTGATGTTTCTCCAGATGGCAGTGGGTGGTAACAACATCCATGTTCTCTAAATCACCGTAAGGGAAGAGACAGCCTGCTAAATCCTTCACACCCATCGTATCTTTCCAGTTACTGTTTGGCTGGTTGGTTTAGGCCATTCAGTCACTCCTTGTCTGTTATTATAAATGGAAATTGGGGTATTTCCCATCAGATTTTTTTTCCCTTTAGACCTTTACAAATGATTTTTGGGCCCAATGCAATTGTGAATAGACAGACATAGCTTCTAGGAAAGCCGTTGGGACCCACTGAATTGTGACTTTGACAAAGGCATTTTGTTTAGAAGGCTTGTCCCAAAGAGGAGTTGGAGTCTGAAAGCAGTGCCGCCAGCGTCTCGTTCTTTCTGCTGTGAACTAATAGGAAAACTGATGTTTGCTGAGTGGATGGCTGTACTCACTGTCCAAACAGAGCTCTGTTTGCCCACTGCGAGCATATTGCTGCCTCTGTGAGGCACTCTGTCATGGCTTGAATGGATCCTCTTGTGTTCAAGATTTCTGACTCAGAGCGGGAGAGAGAAATATTTCTTTCAGACTTCAGCATTCACTGTCTCATCACGCCGTTAGAATCCAAGCATCCACCAGAGACGCTTCTCAAGGAGAATGAGAAAGAAGCAGAGAAAAAGGAATAAAGTAAGAGACAGCCCTATTGAGACCCCTCTCTTCTGGCCACTTGCAGCCAGGCTGCTTGGTAAATGTGAGAATATGCCTGATTTCTCCTGAGCAAAATAAAACTTTCACCATTGAAATTATAACTCATGGTTCATTTATGCTTATTTATATACATATATACAAGTATCTCCCCAAAGGGTGTAATGCATTCATAATATATTATTAAATGGGTGACAGAGTTTCATTCCATCCTAAATTTTTTTTTCTGGTGACATGGTCTTGCGTTCAGGCTGGCCTCGAACTCATGGCAATCCTCCTGCCTCAGCCTCCCAAATGCTGGGATTACAGGTGTGTGCCACCATGTCTGGCCTGAATAATTTCTTAAGGAAGGAAGGTTACTTGATATGAAGGAAGTTTGATTATTTTATAAATTCTCATTTAATTTCAGTGTTCCAGACTTACTCTATATGAAAGGTGAAAACAAAATGAGTTTCTTGGTTGTCATTTTAGTTACTTCCTAAAGTTGAGGGTACTTCCTGGTACAGCCTTGCGTTTGCTGCATGAATGAAGGATGTAGCTCACAAAACATCTTGGGCATCCCTTGTCGTTATCCATTGTTCTGTGTCCTAAATTTTAGAAATATTGGTCGAATCAGAGAACAAATAGTGTTGTTGCCAGTGCAACTCAGAGAGCACATGGCAGGGGCAGGATGCTTGCCATTGTTGTTGGAGTTGTTTACCAAGTACCTATTAAACACCACGCGGACATTGCTTGACTTTGTGTGGACACAAAGAGGGTTACTTATAGTTGATGGGGAAGGAAGACTACTTTTATAAGTGGACAGGTAGATTTCTATTCACCAGTAAAGAATATTGCCTGGTATTGATCAATGAAAAGTCAACATTGAGTAGCCTATCTGGAGTAAATAATTTTTTGGATTAATCCGTCGTGTTAGTCACCTTTCTTGTTGCGAATATACAATACCTGACCTGCACCACTTAAGGAAGGAGAGGGTTATCGTGGCACATAGTTTCGGAACTGTGAATCCATGGCTGGCTGACTCAAATGTAGAACTGGTGTGGTGGAAGGTGGAGGAGGGTGGAGAAGAACTGCTCATATTTTGGCAGTGAGGAAGCAGAGAGACAAGGCAGGAGCCAGAGAGGGCGATAGACCTGCTGGGTCATGACCTGAGAGACCTGCCTCTAACCAGGCCCCACATCCCAACAACACACTCAGGCAGAGCCCCGAGCTCTTCAGGATATGAATCCACAGATGAGCTCACCATCCATGATCCAGTCACCTTCCCTAAGTCCCACCTCTGAACAGTGAGGTTTGAGGGAGGTGTCCTAAAAGCTTCAGCCCAGGGGTTGGGAGTTTAGCTCAAGTGGTAGAGTACTTGGCTAGCAAGCGTGAGAACCTGAGTTTGATCCCCAGCAACACCCTCCCCCCATAAAAAAAAGTTTAAGACTAGGATCACTTTCTCTCCTCCAAGCTACTGTAGTATTTACCATTTTTGTTGCCTGGATTTTATTTCTTACGTAAGACTCCTGTGTGCAGAAATATCTGGTTCTTTACCCGTATTGGTTTCAACTGGACCATAACAACTTGTAGGGGCAGTCAGGGTAGGAGAGGAAATGGCTGCTCTGGCTTTAGTGTAGTGATAGTTAACTACGTGCCAAGCTAAGCGTATGCTGGGCACTCTTCTAAGCATTTCATATGTGTCCACTGATTCCTCAGACTCGTGAGATTGGTCCTACAGGTGGAGTATTGCTCATCTGAAATGCTTGGGACTTCTAAGAGCTCTGGAATATTCATGTAGATTTTACTGGCTGAACATCTCTGGTCCAAAAATCCAAAACTTTTTAAACATCATCAGTGCTCATAAAGTTTTGGATTTTGAAGCATTTCAGGTTTTGGAGCATTTTGCACTTCAGATTTTCAGAGAAGTTATGCTCAACCTGTATGCTTTCTTCGTTTTAAAAATGGGAGACTGAGACACAGAGAGGTTTAGTAATATGCCCATGATCACATACCTAGTAATTGGTGGAGTTTGGAGTCACATCTAGAAGAGTATGATCCCTGCATCTAGGCCATAACTACTCCATTATGATTGGTATAAAAGACCGTATGCTCTTTGCCAAACTTTGTGTTTATCTTTCCTTTATGCCTTGGATAGTACTCTGTCATGATTTTGGATAGTGTCAAATGGTATTCAGAATCCAATTACCAAGAAGCAGAGATCACTGTAGAAATTAATATATCAATAAGAATTTGCCCTTCTTTTTATTTTTTATAATGGAAATTAGTTGTATATTTAATTTATTCCCTGGTTACCATCATTATGAATTAATTGAAATGCATTTTAGTCTAGTGGGTAGAGCTGGTTATTAGGTTTTGCTCAGAGTTGAACTGGCAGTTTGTTTTTAAACTTGAAGTCAATCATTGTAAGATATCTTAGTGTAAAATCAGGATATTAATATATACTTAGATGGTATATGATAGTGGGTAGACACATTACTCTTATTTCTTTATGATAATGGGATAAGAATAGTGCACAAATATATGTGTGTGTGCCCAAGTGTTAGAAGGAACATTTTTTAAGATTATTTTCATGACCGAAAGTTAACCGTTGGATAACCTAATTAGCTTTTCTCAAGAGATCATAGGGCAGAGGGCTGGGGATGTAGCTCAGTGGTTAGAGTGTCCTTAGTTCGATCCCCAGCACAAAAAAAAAAAAAAAAAAGATCATAGGACAGAATGAAGCTGGGCAATTTAAGATGATTTTTATAGGAGTTATGTTTGTTGCAGCTTTTTTTAATGTGATTTGAGTCATTATTGGCCATGTGAAATGTTGCCCTGCATGGAGAGGAGGTCACATGACTCCATTGCTGGAGGGTTAGGACCTAAAATAGTTGTGTAGAGATAGTATAAGTAATTTATTTCTAGGAACCTATCAAAAAGAAAGTTTGGGAATATATTCTGCAGAGTATATTTCAGAAAATCCGTTAAAAAATAAGAACAGTAGATCATACTCCTGTAATACTTTATGTAGCTTATGAAACTGTACCTGAATTTAAAATTTTTACAGATGTGTTCAGTACATGAAACCTGTCCAGATGTTTTAGTATTAATTTTACTCTAAAACTAAGTGTTGTTCAAGTTGTCTTTTTTGGGAGAAATTATGGCAGAAAAGATAGCTGAGCTTTTCTGCTGGGAGGATTCTGTTGGGAATCTTTGTTTTGGCCGTGTTTGCCATTGTTGTGCTTATTTTATGTCTTGGACCTATTTTTGCCTGTTTTGAGCCTGTTTTTTGAAGGTTCCCAAACTGCCCATCAAAGAGCCCATTGTAACTTCATACCCAGAGACTTCCCAGCCCTGACTCCATGTTACACCTAAGATCACCACGTTAATATTCTTAGCTGCCAGTTAGTCTTTTCTGTTTGGTATAGGGTTAGCGTGTAAAAGGCAACCAGGATGTTTGTATTGAAAACCGGGAGAAATCGAAAAAATTTTGCCGAATATTATTTTTGCCTGATACCTGTTCAAAAGTAGAAATAGAAGTAATGTAATATTATTAACTCATAGTCTCCAATCGTTGAAAGTAAGTAGACAATATCAAATAAATGATAGAGTTTACAGGGGAAAAAAGTGTTTGGAGCTCCCCATGGGTCAAATTAGATCACTTTTTACTTTTTTGTTTCAGTCTGTTGTTTCTGTTTGGTAGACTCTGATAGCCTGGACTTCCCCTGATATAACAGATCATTTTGAGTAATGAATTTAGTAAAAATAAACCATTAAAAGACATCTTAATAAAGCTTTAATGTTAACAAACCTTTTCCTTCAATCTTTAGAGAGAAGACTTGTTTTTTAATTCTTTGTAAATCTTATTCGGTGAAGCTCTGGCTGGGACAACTCATTCGTTGATTAAGCTATGAAACTTTATTTTTTCTTTTCTGTGGCTGACATTTATGACGTACTGTGACATACTGTGACATACTGTGATGTACTGTGACGTACTGGGAACAAGAAAAACAGTATGATGAGGCACAAATGAAAGGAATCTGGCATTTCCCCAACCTAGTGAAGAACAATAATAGTTTGAACTGTAATTTACTGTGGAGGCAGCCATCATACATTAGGCCAAAGTCATACTGGCCTAAGACATACTGGCCAAAGTCAGAAATGTGTTTTGTTTTGTTTTTTTCCCCAGACATGAAGAGTCATGTATTTAAGTTCTTCCCGCATAGCCAGGGTAGGAGAGCCAGAGGGAGTGTGTAAATGGGAAACCAATGGAGAAGACAGTATTTTTTTGTTTTGTTTTGTTTTTAGTGGAAAGTGTTATTTTTTGCTTATTGCATTCCAAGAATTAATGAGATGAGGATGAATACAGAACTTTTAAAAATATAGGAGAGGGGTTGGGGTGTAGCTCAGTGGTCGAGCTCTTGCCTAGCATCCCCAGCATCCCCCCAGGAGCATAAAGAACATCATCCTTGTTATTTTGATGAGTCTGAGTTTTAGGAAGCACAGACCCTCAGGCATTTGAATGCAAATAAGACACAGTATTGCATGGGCCTTGGGAATGAGCCACACTTTACCAGCACTGTTTGCATTCACTTTCTCCAAAGATATCAAACTTTTTTGAAAAGTAAACTTTTTCATCTTGCTAAATAATTGTGATAAGAGACCTGAGCCAATGGTTGTACACTTTCAGGATATGAGGAAGTAGATTCAAGGCTTCAGTTTTAGATTTAGATGGTGATGAGACTGCCAGTTTCTTAAAGGGGACAGTGACCTCTTGTTTTCGTAAATTTTAGATATTCACAATTGTTAACTCCAAAAAATTAATTAGAAATTGTTTTGTATTGAGCTTAACTGACGCGAAACAAATAAGGGTTTGTGGGAATACTGTGTCCAGCTGAAATACAATGGATCTGAATTTGAGGTTAAAGAAAGAAAAGGAATAGAATACATTTATTTAGGTGAACTACTTTAGATTTATCTTGGAAGACCTGGGCACTAAATGAATATTGATAGTTCCTAGTATGGTAGACTTAAAGCTAGGACTTAATGATAGCTTTTTACTGGATTTTTAATGAGAATTTTGTGACTAAGTCCATAGAGTTCATGGAGATTCACCAGTCTGTACTGGGCAATTGGATGTTTAAGGCTAGGATTATATACTTCCTGATTTCTTTTAGTTTCTTCTTAAACTGTATGTTATAGTTCGTGAATTCTAAAATATGCCTTACCTGCCCCCCATTTTAACATCTTTCAAAATGATATGTATTTTACAATTGGTTGAATGTCAGTTGAATGCAAGAGGGCAGCATTTTGTCTTTTTTAGTAGCGTATAAAACTATATTGTATTTTATTGGTGGTTCTTAGGTTTGGTGAAATAATGATATTTAAGAAAATATGATCCCTGTGCTATACACAAAAATATGTGGGCCTCCCCCCATTTCTTTGTTGGGCCACAGGAGGCATACTAGACTTTGGACCCCGTTAATAAACATAGGTGAATTTTACTTTTTTTTCCTTTTGAATGAGTAATCCACCTGGAACTTCATTACTTGAGAAGCCCAGAGCAGTATGCTTAGACTGTAAAGCGTCACCATACACAATCTGCAGAGTGGGCTAAAATAAGGTAGCAAACTCTCTTAAATGGGAAAATTTTATTTTTTAAAATAACAAAGTCAAATAGAAGCAACAGCTCTAGGTAAAAACTTTCCCTGCTATTTTATGAATTGACAATTTTTACAAAATTCATGAAATTTAATCAAGATAGTAAGTAGGAACATAAAATCTCTTCAGAAATAAATGTCTTAGAAACCTTCTTGCTAGATTATCAGCTATTCTTTTCATTATTTTTCTTGGTACTGGGGGGTGGTGTTGGTGGATAGAGGCTATCAACTTATTGATGTGTTTCAGCAGAATGAATCATTAGATTTTTCTTAATAGTTCTGCTTTACAGTGTACTTTTGTTTAGTTAAGCTTTTTACCCAAGTGCAAAAAATGGAAAGAAAGTCTTGCATATAACTGCTCATATGAATGTGATCTTGAGAAGACTGAACTAAAGTCGTAGGGAAGAAAACTTTTTTTTCTGGCTCAAATGAGAGAAATGTCAGCTGAGAATTTATTTAGTTTTTGAATGTGTTACCCATATGTAATATCATTAAATCATTATTTTTGGGTACATTTTTAGAGAGTGGAGATTTTTGTGGCTGACACATTTATACTACAAAAGTTGGGATTGAAAAAGAAAAGTATCTTGTTTAGTGCCTTATTCAACTGTTAGGAAAACCATTGGGTTATTATATTTATTACAGATCATGAACTGATTTAATATGAAATTAACTTCATGTTATACTTTTATATGACAATATACACACATCTAAAATATAACTGTAATAATGGTTACAAATAGTATAACATTAAAATTACTCATGAATGTGAGAACATAGATGCTTAAATAGTGAGCACAGTGCTGATTTGAATACAAAGGAACTGAAATCTAATTTGGAGTGAAAAAACAATGACAACATTTCAAGCCTGAATTTTGGAGGCCCTGTTTGCAGGCTCTGCCTGACTCTACTCGGGGGTTGAATTTTCAAGTGGAGAGATCCATGAGTCACCAGTGGTGTGGAAGACTCAATATTTCTTTCTCCTTGGTCCTTTTGGTCATGGGGTGGGAGAGATGGCGATGAGCTTGTTTCTGCCTGAGTGTGACTGAAAGTAGTCCAGGGCTGTAGTGATTCGCATGTGCTGGGAAAACAGAGATTGAGAGAATGTGATGCTTCTAGAATACTGTGTGTATGGGGGGGTGGGAGACATCACCAGGGGCTCAGCCCAGGCCTTTTCACCAAGCTTCCACATCAGCATTCCCCACCCACCCCTGCCAACAAAACCAAAAAACTTTTTGAGACAGTATAGAAAAGAACAATGGGGATGCAGTAGGAAGTTACATCATAGAAGGAGAAGACCAAGAAATCTCAAATGGTTTATCTGCAGAAGAGAAGAGTTGATAGGATTTAACTGTCCAGGTATTTTAAGGATCATTTTATGAAATTGGGGTTACATTTAGTTTGCATGGCTCTTAGGAAAGGAATTCAGATTTATGCTTTATCAAAAAGGTAAACCTTTTTGCCAATTGGGATGGCTCGAGAATAGACTTTGTTGCATTTTGAGAACACAGACTCAGTATTACCTGGAGTACTCTGGTCATTTGCTAGAGATTTTGTTTAGCAGTTTAGCCTTAAATGGGGAATTGGTCTGGATGACCGTTAAGATTCCCCAAGAGAATTCGGGTTCTGTGATCTTGACTGTCAACTAAAGTATTTATTAAGGTTTTGTGAACTGCTCTACCTATTTCTCTATTCTTTGCTACGTAGTGTCTCTTACTAAATTGTCACCAGGGGCCAGTAATCATGTAAATAAATGCAATAATTGCCCAGACTGCTTCTTAATGGAGTGCTTACTATTCTCCATTATATAAAATTCTATGATCATTCTGTTGCTATGGGATTATAATAGTAGTTGTTTTATTATTATGAAAGCTGGAGAACTACTTTCAGCTAAATTATAGTTAGTTGAAGTATATTCAATTAAGTACTCATTAATAAAGGGTAAAATTTACGGCACTTTGCTACTATCTTTTTTTCCCCCTCTACATTTTTAAATATTGTTCTGAAATTGAGACTCAGCTAATTGGGCTCAAAGTAACTAATGAGATATGCTTCAAAGATCTTGAAAATACTTCTTTTTTCCCTATTACGTACAGTATTTATTGTGTTCTTTCTAGATTTTTTACTCCTCTGACTGGTCCATAAAAATCATTGAAGTTTTTGGTAGTGTGTGGGTTGAAGGGAGGTAGACCAGTTATAGAAAAGAAACACATAGAGGCCTAGAAATCTGCATTTCCAAAAGGACCCAGAAATCCAGTGTCACAGACATTTGAAGATAACAGCAAGAAGGAATATAGGGCACATAGGGAATATCAATGACAGCTGTTTTCTAGAATGTGCAAGCATAGACCTAAATGACACCAGTACTACCCAGCATGTCATTCCAGAAAGAAGCATAGATGTTTCAGGTTTCTTTTCCTTTGCATGTAACATGGACAGTTAGGTGACATGCCCAGGACCATACAGAGTGAATTGCATATCTCCACTGAGGCTTTGGTTTGATGAGGAAGGCTTGAAGAGTTTTAAAAAAATACTGTTGGAAAGCTAAAATGAACCAGTGAGTAATCTCTATTCCTCTGCCGCTTTTTATGAGTTGCTATTTTGAATGTCATTCGTGTGCTGTGAGCATAGGCCTTTATTAATTTGCTAGGTATGGTGCTGTGCCTTGTTTGTGGTTTTCTCATATCCCACTAGGTATTTATTTCCTCTTCCTTTTTCCTTTTTCTTCCATGTTGGGTTTCTGTCTTGTTCCTCCCTTCTTTTTTAAGAACACAGTCAACTTTCTGCCCCAAACCCTTCTTTCTCTTTATTGCTGTTCTCCATCCTCGTAACACACATGTGTGAATACTGCGTAACACACCTTGACCACTTACCCATGGCCAGGAATTTTTCACTTAGATACTTCGAGATTTTACAGGTGAAATCAGAGGGAGAGCCACAAACTATAGTGGTTTTTCAAAGCAGTGGTGTGAATAGCAGTGAAAGAAAGGAATACTTGTCTTCTCCATCTTCACAGTTTGATCTTTGTAGCACTCTTTGGTTAGGGAGGGGCATAACCTTAAAAGTTTTGCTTTGAAAGGATTTATCAGTTGCTCAGATTTGTATATACTGTATGTGTTGGCGGCGGTATTGCTTGACCATTGATAGTATGATATGTAAAATTTCCATTTGGATATACTTTTGTTTTTATTGAACACCCTGATTTTGCCTTCCCTCCTTGCCTCTCCCAACCTGGCTTAGTCTCAGCCATTCCTGATTAACAGATCGAACGAAGCTGGTAGATATCTAGATGAGCCAGTTTTAAAATATATCTGTTCTCTTAAAAATCTCCCTTCTTTTTCAGCTCAGGGGAACAGCAGTGAATCATTGAGATCTTCCTGATGGCCTGCTCCCCCAAGTGTAAACCTCCCATTATTTTCCTTTGTCTCTGCTTCCCTTTTGTAAATGGGTGCTGGCTTCTGAGAGCGAAGATGTAGCCTGTCCAGTAGGATCACTTGCTTCTGAAGTCGCGTGTGCCAGCCCTAGAAAGCGCCTGGGGTGTAGCCATGAAGCAGGCGGCTGCGCCTCAGACAGCTGTGTCCGTCATCTTATCCCTGAGGAAGTGGCTGTGCAGAGTGACCTGGCCTTCCTACAGTTGCTTAGAGGTGTTGAGCAGACTCCAAGCCCCGAGCAGACCTAACCTATTTGTCCTGGTTGTCAGTCCTCAGCCTGCCAGGGGCTTTTCACATACAAACAGCACAGCGAAAGCAGTCGAAAGCAGCAGACTGCGTAAACATGGCCATTCTGTAGGAACTTCCATTTGCTTTCCTGGCCTCTGCTGTGTGGTTTTGGTGTGGCAGAGACTAGAACTATAAATGGAACTAGTCATCTCAAATCCCGTTATTAGGTTCCAGCCACTGGACAATGTATTTTTGTTAGCAATCAAAACACCTTTATAAAATTAAGTTACTTTTAGAAGACTGCTGGTTTCTGGTTGAGAGACAGCTTCCGGTATGACAGTGGGCGATTTTGAAGGAGTGAGCTGCCTTCTACACTGCAGATATGATGTAGTAGGTAGATAGACTGTATTTTTTGAAGTACTGTATTTGGTTCATTTTTCTATTTCCATAATAACTTCTGATTTCTTTGGCACTTCTGCTCCCTGATCCTGGGCATTTCTATCTTAAACTGCATTGGGATGTTGTCAATAAAATGCCTTTAGGATGTTGTCAGAGGGTTCCCTTTATGGCAGGCATCTTGCAGGGGCAGGGGAAGCCCCAACCCCGAGCAGTTAAAAAGGACCCTCTGTGGTTTGCTTTGTGAGCCTCATTAAAGCAACAAATACTTGAACTCCCCAAAATACATTGAGTAATGATATGTTGGTAAAGCTATACATTATTATTGCAACACAGCTTTCAGGTGGGTGATGTTTTTAATGTTCTTTCTTTTGTACCAGATGAATAATGTAAAACAGGGCTCATGAGGAATGTAATCACATTTTCTTGTCTTGGTTAATAATTTCAGTACTGATTTCAAAGTCTCCTCAGTAGAGCATGACCTTGGAATTATAAAGAGCAGCATAAATAAAGTTGGAAGTACACACTTGCCCCTAAGTTCTCCATAGAACTGTGCTGAAAATACCTACTTGCTCACTCTGTCCCTTGGAAGAGAAGTAGGCTTTGTAGCAAGGAATTGGGGTGGGCCTGTAAAGAAGAATAGGCAGGTTTTTGTCCAACCCTGTTTCCTTTCACAGCTCTTCCTGAGCCGAGGTGACCAACCTACAGCCACCCTCTTCAGATACTCAGGGCCACCATGAAAACTTCTGTCCCATTCCTGCTGGCATGGCCCATAGTTGCTTTCTCTGCACTTTTTTTTAATGAAACATATTTTTTATTTTCCTTAAAAATCTACAAATTTTAACATTATTTTTTAACAACACCAGTCTGCATTTTATCTCAGAGCTTTTAGAATGAAATTTAAATGCCCTACTGTAGTAGTGAGAATATCAGTAAGTTTTCTACTCTCAGGGAGACTATCTGGAGGATTCTACAAGGAATTATGTTCATCTAGTCCTGCTCACCTTTCCTAGAAACTCCCTCTGGAATTTGTTATTAGGTGAAGTGCTGATGGATCCTCTTTACTCTGCATGGGGAAATATGAGAGACTCTCTGATGGCCTTGACAGGCATAAGAGAAAACATGCTGGACTCAGTTGCCTTTAAAAGCTTCCAAAAAATTGCTTAGTGCAGTTTCTGAAGCTCTTGTCTCCATTTTGTTGTGAATATGTGCAGGGACTTGTCTGTGTAAAATATCAGAAGCCCTTTCTCAGTGTTACTGAGGTATATCATTCTTCAGAGCTTTGAAGTTTACAGGTCAAACCATGTTTAAATTTAAATGAGCGTGTGCATAATCACCTGCCATTACAAACCCAACATTAGAGATCAAGATGGATCTTAATATTCATGGAAATAACTGACAAAGTGATGCTGAATCTTTCTAGTTTGTAGTCTGGGTAAATTAGTTCCTAAATTGGATAGGGTGACAGTTTAACTTGAAGGGCAGGGCTCTGAGATCCTGGGAGATCCAGCTAGAGTGTCAGGCTGGATGTGTAAATGAACCCACTGTTAGGTGTCTTTTCCTGGAAGATTAACTTGCATCCTTTCTGTTAAGTCTTCCACTTAGTTTCTTTAATCATTTCTGTTGCTGTACTTGACGCACAAAGTGCTCATGCTGCTTGAGATGTGTGGGCCATATGCCTGACTCCTTTGCTGGGACATACTGTGTCTGTCAGGAACCTCAGGCCTGAAGCAGGACACAGAGCTGCACACTGCCCACCCCTCCCGTCTTGTGCACCTGTGCATTACTCATTCTGCATGCCATTCTCGCCATAATTAAGAACAGAAATGTCATTGTGTCCTTGGCATCCTACACAGGGACTGGCAAGTACGTTAGGTTTAGCAAAGGTTTGTTGAACTGAACAAAGCCACAACCACCGAGTTTTAAAAACTAAAGTTGAAGGTTGTATTACAGGCCTCTGTTTAGAGGTACCTGATATCTTTGATGGTCTTAGAGCTTGCATTTCTGTAGCCCCAAATTTAAATCAAGTTTTTTATAAGCCACGTTAGCTCATCATGCCTTTTGTGAATCGGCTCACCAACTTCCTTTACCTCTCATCACCAGTCTGAGAGTTCTAAATATTCCTCTCCACCCAAGGATAATCATTACTTTCCAACTTTCGAGCTCTTCAAGTCTGATAAAACAATTGCTGCTTCTGTATTTAGTAGTTCATTGTTTATGTGCCTGTTGTAAAATTGTGAATTAATTCCTGCAGCATAATGGATGTTTATTGAGTTCAATAAAATATCAACTATTATATGTATAGTACTATATATTCACCCAGCAATTATATAAATTTTTTTCTCAACATTGGAGCTGTAAAATACCTTGATACAGTAGATACGTGGATAGATATCTTAATTTTACTGAAATTGAAGAAAGTTGGTATTCAAAAAGTTTAAGTCTTAAGTGAGAATTACATCTTGGTCTTCCTATTCCTGATGCCCTTGTAGCAGCTAAATAGCAAAACAATTTCAAAGAGGAACCTTTGGAAAGAAAAGACTTGCTTTTCAAAGTGGCAAGACAGATTTGTTAACAAATGCAACACCATCTTGTTTTTTGAAAAGGTCGAGTGAGAAGATCTGGTGACCCATTATTCATCAGTTCTATCCTCAACTCGGTTTTGGTTCTTGGTATTGCTTTACTTCAGGAATATCTCAGCAGGCAGGTTTAGTTATTGGAGAGTTTGTCGTCATGGTCATTTGCTACTTTTAAGGACAGTTGTTGGCTCAGACAAGAAATTCTTATAGTAGAGCCAGCACCAGAAGATCAGCTTGCAGAAAACAAGAATCCATCCTTTGATTTAGGTATGACTCGAGGCATTGAGAAAACTAGACACACTCAACTTTCTAAGGTTTCCTAGACACTGGACAAAAAGAACAGGTAATTTTTGGAACAGAAGAGGCCTAGGATTTGGGATGGAGAAGTAGACTGCTATAAGGAAAGCAACAACTTATTTCTTTTATTAACCTTATTTTTCAAATAATCATTATTTTTATATCTTGAATATATTACATTTTCAGAAAGAGGACTGCATTGAAGCTACAAAATGTGAACAACACGACAACTTGTTATGTAACTAATTCGTTTGGCCTCTGTGGTAAATAATTACACTGTATTAATGCTTTTGTTCACATAATACTGTATTTTTCTTCTAGTAGCACTGTGTTCAAGTGTTTCATTACCATTATTGCTCAAGACACTGTGTTAGGTACTGGTTGTGCATTAGTTTTCAAGTCCTCAAAGCAAACTTGAAAGTAGTTGGATGACTGTTTTCCTAGATGGATGAAGTACTGATTTAAGAGGTTTATATAACTTGCCCAAGGTCAGGATGATAGAAAGTGATTGGAGCCCAGATGCAAATTTAGACCTTCCAATGACTAAGATCTTTGTTCTTTTCAGTAAACCTGACTGCTCTCTTTCCGGTCTGCTCCTCTCTAGCAGGATGTCTTTGGGGGAAAGAAGTTACAGGCTGGAGAGGTGGGTGTGCGTCCTTACCTGGACGAGTGTGCCATCAGTACCTAGTTTCTTGTGTGAAAATGAGACCTTGAGAGCAAACGAATTTGTATCAGCATTTTAAGGAATAAACGATCGTACTTGTGGAAGAAAGTAAAATTAGAAACAATATTTTGGTAAGATCTAGCAGTTTCCTTCTCCATTGTTCTATCATCTGCCATTATGTGGATAGGACAGTTTGCTTCTGGGCTTCAGTTTCTTTATATTTAAAACTTCGAGACCTCTACTAACTCCTAAAAGGCTTTTAATCACCCTCCCTTCTGTAATTACTTACGTTTCCACAGGAATGTAATCTTCTAAAATCTTGCTAAAGAAATGGCTTTTCTCCCCCTGGTTTGTTTCTATGTGTGTCTGTATCCCCCATGAGTAGACTATCACTTGGTTGTCGTAGAAAATGCATCTACTAGTGTTTGATTAGCACAGTGTCAGAGAACAGCATCTTCCCAGATACGAATGCTTATAGAAGGAAGACGTGCTCAAGGGGATTTATAGTCAGCTTTTTTGATAGTTTATTAGTAACCCCAGTTTCACTCTCTTATCTTTCCTTGGTTATGTGCTTTATATAGCAGTTTTTAAGTTTATTTTTTAGTAATTAAACTGAAATTATATCCCATAAATTTAATGGTTAATTTCTTGGTATTTAGCTCATTTACATATTTCCAGTGTTATGTACCCACTACCTCTTATAGTTCCAGAACATTTTTATCACGCCCTCCCAACATGCCCTGTCTTATGGAGCAGTTGCCATCCAGTCCTGCCATCCTTCTACCTCCCCACCCGCGCTTCCCAGTTGCTTATCCAGTCCGCAGTCCTCTCCTCCCCGATCCCTGCCCCACACCATGACAACCGCCAATCAGAGTTCTATTTCTATAGATGTAGTGTCATCAGCACCACCATCATCATAGTTTTGCAGTCCCAGGGATCAAACTCAGACCCTCACGCATGCTAGGCAAGCACTGTACCGCTGAGCTACACCCTCATCCCCTTCTTTGGATTGATTTATTCTTGATGGTTTATGTAACTGGAAACATGCAATATGGGTGATCTTTGGGTCTAGCTTCTTTTTACTTAATGTCTTTGTGGTTCATCTGTGTCCTAGCATGTATCAGTACTGAATTCCATTCCACAGCTGAGATATATTTATTTATCCATTCAACCCTAAGGGGCATTTTGGTTGTTTCTACCTTTTGGTTTTGTGAATCCTGCCACTGTGAGCAAGCTTGCACATGTGTTATTTGGGTTGTTGTTTTCAGTTCTTTTGGACTGTATGACTAGGAATAGAATTGGTAGGTCCTAAGATAATTCTGTGTTTAACTTTTTGAGAAAGGACTGCAGCTTTTGCACAGTGGTTGTACGTTTTTACACTTACATCAGCAATATACAAGGTTCCAGTTTCTTCATATGCTTGCCAACACTCATTTTCTTTTTGTTTTTTAAATAGCTATTCTAGTGGGTGTGATAAGGTAGTTCATTGTGGTTTTAATTTGCATTTCCCTGATGACTAATGATGTTGAGCAGCTTTTATGTGCTTGTTGACTGTACCCTGTATCTTCTTTGGAGAAATGTCTATCTATTCAAGTCCTTTGCCCATTTTAAAATTGGGTTGTCTTTTTGTTGAGTTGTAAACATTCTTTATGTATTCTGGATACAATTCCCTTATCAGGTACATGGTTTGCAGTTTTTTGTTTTTTGGTTTTTTTTCCCATTTCTGTAGTCTGTCTTTTCACTTTCTTAATAATGCCCTTCAAATGCATAAAAGTTTTAATTTTGATAAAGTCTAGTGTCTTTTATCTTTTTTTGCCATGAAGACTTATTCCTGTTTTCTTCTAAGAATTTTATCATTTTAGATCTTATATTTAAATCTGTGATTCATTTTGAGTTAATATTCATATGTGATGTGAAATAGGGGTCCAAGTTAATTCTTTTTGCCTATTGAGGTCCCTGAAATTTTTTTTTTTTTTTTTTTTTTTTTTTGTGGTGCCAGGGATCAAACTCAGGCCCTTGTGCTTACAAGGCAAGCACTCTAATCACTGAGCTAAATCCCCAGCCCCCAAGGTCCCTGAAATTTTAACAGGAATTACATTGACTCTGCAGATTGCTGTATTACTGACATCTAAATAATAATACCTTCAATTTCATGTCTTTGTTTAGGTTTTTTTAAGTTCCATTTATTTATAACTTTCTTAATCTCTTTCAAGAGTATTTTATAGTTTCAGTATCCATGTCTTCACTGTGCAGGTTAAATTTATACTTGGCCTTGTTATTCTTTTAGATAGTGTGTAAATAGAATTTTTTTCTTAATTTTCTTTCCTGATCATTGTTGGTGTGTAGAAACACTGTGTTGATATAGTACCTTGTAACTTTACTGAATTTGTTTATAAGCTCTAGTCATATATTTGTGGAATTTGGGGGATTTTTCTATATATTAAGTCATATCATTTGTGAGTGTATACAGTTTTAATTCTTCCAATATGAAATGCCTTACTTTTCCTTGCCTAATTATCTGTTTTGAACTTCTGTTACTGTGTTATAGAGCAACAAGAGTAAATATTCTTTTCTTGTTCCTGACTTTGGAGGGAAAAATTCAGTTTTTAACCTCTGAGTATGATGTTAATTGTGGGTTCTTATCATTATTTAACCTACTAAAAATCAGGAATTCACAAGGGCCTGAGTTCAATCCCTGGCACCACACACACAAAAAAAAAAATCAGGAATTATAGGAGTGTGTTCCCCATATAGTAGAATCCATGCCAACTGGGAACTTGTCAGAAATGCTAATACTTTTCTTATTCTACAGTTGTAGAAAGTAAGGCCTAGCAATCTGTATTTGAAGATAACATCTAGGTGATTCTGATATAAGAACCACTATAGTAAGAGTTCTTTGAAGTTAGGACTTGTGTGTCATTTTCTTTGTATTCCTCTTAGTTGCATTTAGGGGCAATAAGGCTAACCACAGTGCCTGCATAATCTCTTAGCTTGTGTAAGAGTGTTGAGCCACCATGAATAATTTCAGATATAATCTTAGACACTTTGAAGACATTTCAGCAAATTTCTTATTTTGTATTCAGTCTCAGACCCATGACAAACAGTACATGTACTTTTATTTAGACAATTCAGTGCTTTCCAGAAATGCTTCAGAAAGTGGCAAGAGTGATGAAATAAAGATGTTTAAAGGAAGGAGGAGTATTTTGAAGGAGACTAATGGCAGTGTGCCTTTTTATGATAGTAATTTTTTTTTTTAATTTTTTTTTTTTTTTTTGGTGCTGGGGATTGAACTCGGGTTGTACTTGCAAGGCAAGCACTTTAACCACTGAGCTAAATCCCCAGCCCTCGATAGTAATTTTTTTAGACTTATACATTCACCCTATTTTTAGGTCACCTCTGATACCTAGGCTTTCCTTTATTGTCTGTGACACGGGAATAAAGTCACAAGATCATTGTATTAATTATGTTGATTAGATAATTAAGCTGCTCGCCAACCTTTCTGCTTCAAGGTTTGCTGTAAGTAAAAGAAAAATCAACTCATTAACAAATGTTAACAGAATTTTAAGATGTTAGATTATGCACTTGTATGTTATACTTAAATGTTTTAATGACTATAAACCAATTTTAGGTCTTGCTTGTGCCTCATACCTTATTTAGCAAAAATAAAGAATTCTCAATTATTAAAATCACAGAAATCAAAGCTTAAAACCTGATATTGATCAAGTTCCCAGTTTTTTTTTTTTTTCATGGAGTCACTTGGCTCTCTGCAAACATTATATTTCCATTTCTAGAAATTGTATATTTGACATTTTTCATCTGTAAATGAATACATGTGGTCTCTAGCCAAGCTTCTTAGTTTTACATGAAGGTAATAACAACGAAAAACCCCTCATGGCACAGTATGTTTATTGTAGTTGTTGTCTTCAGATTAGTGTGCGTGTGTGTGTGCAGGAGTCTGCATAGATTTATCTTTATATAATCAATGTTTAGTTACAGGAGTTCTAGATACCTTAAGAGACTTTTTTAATTTCAAAACATTTAGTAGTTTAATAATTTTCCAATGCAGTAATTACGGAAACAGATTGATTTGTCTGAGAGATTGTGAGGCCCTTTTCTTCTTTTGTTTTTAATGCAGCCCATGTTAATGGGTTGAACAAGAAGAGAATTTCAAAAGAATTTTAACTATATTCTAAGGACTGTACCCTTTAAGTGTTGTTTTGATGAGGGTATGGATAAAAAAAAAATAAAAGGAGCCTAGCCTTAGATGTTTAGAAAGGGAAATTTTTGTTCTAATTAGGGAAGGATTACAATAGAATGGGGACATTCTGAAACACAAACAGTTGAGCAGTGGATAATAAATTCACTGATGGGGAGATAATGTTCAGGAAGACAGTAACTTTCTCATACTACCACTGTGCATAGGATTTTATTTTGCTTGTTTTTAAACTCCATGGAGCCTGGAGTCGCAGTAGTTTATTGCAGGAGAGGAACCTTGGGGTTCTTAGGCACAACTGAGTTTTGGAGGCCATCCTGTATGTCTCAAAATGTTCTTTGAAATGGTTTTGATGACAGTGACAAGAGGAAGGGGAAACACGCATGTTAAAGTCATTTGGCCACTCTTGAAATCAGGGCCAGGAAGAAAACATTTTCTAGCTGTAAATCACTTACTTGTCCAACATTCTTTAAAGCATTTTACACAAATGACTTTAACAGTTTTAAGGGTTATGCCTGGGGTTAAGAGACTGTTTGCGTACTACACATCTTGGTGATTAAAAAGCAATACTTTATTGTGGTGGTAGCACTTCTGTTCACACTATGTACTGTGAAATATTTGGTATTTTACCTGCTGAGGAAAGATTACTCCTTAGGTCAATATTATACAGTGTGTACTTACAAATTTCATCTGTTACAGGACATACAGTATTTAAAAATTTTAGTACTTAGAATATAAATATAACAGAAAAGAAAAAACCAACAAGAAGCTGTCAATACAATTATGAAATCTATTGTAAAGAGTAACAATGATTGGTAACATTTTGGTGAGTGATTATTATACCATATACTGCTGTAACCATTTTTGCTTGTATTATTGAGTTTAATTTTAAAATTTAACCTTACAAAGAGGAATAGTTATTCTCATAACTATCAAGAAATGAGGCTCAGGGAGACTAAATGAATTAATTATTTCAGGTCATTCGGAGAGTGTAAATAGTGAGCTGAGGTATAAAACCAGGCAGAGACCATGCTTCTCCACCTGTTCCATGGGACCGAGTGTATTGACCTTTATATTTCAGAGAGTGCTCATGCTGGCACTGTAATAGTCATTTTTGGTTTCTTTTTAAGTAAGTCAATTCAAATAAGAACATAAAGTAAATACCTAGGTATCTTGGTAGCTATGGTACTAATGCTGAAGCTGATGAGAAAGATGGACTTGGAAACCAGTGCCATCACTACTTGGTGGATGTGTTAGTTTCAGTTATACTTAAAAATGAAATGTGATCATGCAGTTATCCAGTCTTTGATGGTGTGTGTGGGGGGGCACAGTAGGGATTGAACCCAGCGTCTCGTGCAGGCCAAGTCTGCCTTTACTCCTGAGCTGTACCCTCCACCTCCCAGTGATCTATTCTGTTTTTGTGATTTAAATTATTGCCGATATGTTAACCTGGGAGAGACAGATTGTGATTTTTTTTCAGGTATCAGATAGTTCGGTGATTTGGTGTACCGTCTGTGAACTTACAGTGAACTCACATCATTTGGAATTTTACTTGAATATTACATATCGTTTCTGCCTTGCTTCTGTGATTTCCCCCTGCTGCACACCACTGTCCTGACCCCTCTCTTGTGTAGTAGTCACAACATTGGGTTGTACTGTGATGTGAAAAGTGCCTTATGCTTATGTGTAAATGCAGTGTTGGGTGGCAGGGTCTGTCCTCTTTTGCCTAGTAAAGTATTCTCTGGGTTTTTGTTCCAGCTGAGCAATTTTCACTGTCGGCAGCACAACACACATTAGGAGAAAGCAAATACACAACACAAGGTGCTTGGAGCCAGGAAATCGCATTTCAGACTAA
This sequence comes from Hystrix cristata, assembly GCA_004026905.1. NCBI lineage: Eukaryota > Metazoa > Chordata > Mammalia > Rodentia > Hystricidae > Hystrix > Hystrix cristata. Next base: position 204,200 of record PVJO010000392.1, on the reverse strand, counting down.
AACGCCTTAGTTCTGGATTGACATTTGGGTGGTGGGTTGCTAAATAGGAGAGCCAGCTACCAAGTGGAAAACCCCGAAGTTCTTTCACTTCCAAGGTGTCAAGTTGGTTTTGATGTTATGACAATCAGTTTCTTTAATACTAATTAATTATTAATTCAGACTGTGTTTTAAATAACTGAATGTTAGCCTTGCCATTCATTAGTTTGCCTTAGACATGTGATTAACATTCATTGAATTAAATATCTTGAAAGTAACCTTGTATCAACTTAATGCTTTACTTTGAAATAATCCAGGGGAATTTGACATGAATATTTCTAAGAGTGCCTAATTTAAAAAATAAGATCTTTTTTTTTTTCTCCTGCTCTATAAAAGGCAGACTAAATAAAAGCAGGTTTAGGGTCTTTTACAGGTTTCTTCTCTTTCAAATTAATGGTATGTTATAGAAAAATGAAAATAAAAATATAACTGAAAATTATAAGCAAAAAATCTATAGGACCTTCTTAAACAAGAAGAGTAAAGTTTGTTTCAAAGTTCAATTTTTAAACATTTATTAATGACACATTTTCTAAAGGCCAAAAATGAAAGGTGGGGGAACCTTTTTGCTTCACTGTCAGATTTGTCTTCACTGAGCAGTCTTGGTTTATGGAACTTGAGGCCTGGGGAGTCATTAAATATTTATGAAGATGTTTTTAGTTTTTTGTTTTTGCTTTTTTGAGTGTTTTCTTTGAGTTGTACAGCTGGAAAATTCTTTTTCATTCATAGTTCTTCCAGGTCAGCAGCATATACCAGTTACTGAAGAAAGTAGACAAGTGATTGTATTTAGTTTTGATAGCACGTTGAGAGTACCAGTGATTGTTTTGAATGATATATGTTTCTTCAGCTATTAATTAATATCTTGTTCTTACCTCTTTTAGGACCTGCTGAAGTTCCCATGATGTCACCCAATGGATCCATTCCTCCCATTCATGTACCCCCAGGTTATATCTCACAGGTACAGTATTTGATGGGCTTTTCTACTTACTATGTGCACTGCCATTGTTCCAGAAAACTTTACGTTGGGGCCTGAAAAACTTGTCCTTGAATTAGTTCAGTTACGGCAATGGCAGGAGTGCCATCATTTTTCCAGCGCCACATGTCACTTCCCTTGTCTTGCCACTCAGAGTGCCAGAGAGTCAGAGCAAGGGAAACAGAAGGGTTACAAGGCTGGCTGTCCTCTGCCAACTTGGATTTCGTATCTGATCACCTGGTTGTGATTCCTTCATGGAGTGTCCTGCTGTCGAAATTTCCTGTCATCTGCATTATAACTTGCTTGGAAAAGTTTTTGTAGACTTAATTAGTAAAATCAAAGATGACACTGTTCTTTGTCATGAGAATCCTATTTCTCCATAATGTGACATACCTGAACTTGGTGTATTACTTAAAGTATAAGAACTGGGCTATTTGTCCTGCAATTTCTGTGAATTTTGGTTTTCTTTTAAGTAAAATTATGGGAAAGAAAAACATTTTTAAAGGGTAATATAACATTCTTATACCCGGAGAAAGTATAAAGTGTTTGGGGTGCCTGGGATGCCGTGGATATCTGCTAATACTTGAGTTTTGCCCTGGTTTAAGCGCAGTTCTCATGGCTCCCTGCTTCTCTCCACCTAATTACTTTTCTGAATACCTCAACAACACTTTTTCTTTTTTCCTTTCTGCCTCCTTTGTTCTTTGTTTCCTGATTATAATAATAATATATGCATTGGAAAAATGTTAGCAAAAATACCCAGAAAAATATAAAAAGAAAATATTTATAAATAGTAATACTCAGAGATGATAATTAGTGTGTTAACATTTTTTAGCTTATATCCTTTTAGATGTCTGTTTTTGTTTCTTTTTTTGTTCTTTCTGTGTCTCTGCCTCTGCTTAAAACTGTAATTTTAATTTTTAGATGATTTTTACTAGGGTGAAAAAATTGGCAACTGCATAGGAAAATGGCTGAAACATGGGCAAGAATTAAAGTAAAAATGTATCCATTTCTTCACTGTAAAGCATAGCATAGCTGCTAATTTCATTTTTCTCATCCTTTTATGTGAGCCAATTTGAGTTTTTCTCTTTTTTTTAAATTTTTGAGTAGCCAAATTGTTGGCCAGTTTTCTGCCTGTTGCAAATAAATGACTTGTTTTACACAAGTCTTTGTGAGTAAGAATCACTGGAGGAAGAAAAGAGTGTAGAATAGCCTCTTCCAGCAGGGACAGAAGATGATAAATGACATTCACGTCACCAGTCAATTAACAGAAAAGAGCAAGGAATGTAGAATTCCATTATGTCTCCTGCTCATTTATTTTGAGGAAGTGTTTCATTCCATTGAACACACTACAGTTCTTACCACTGTGACGACAAAAATAACACCTCCTTTATGCTAAAGTTCCCCACAAGGAATACTAGTTAAAAATTGAACATTTTAATGGCAAGAAGCAGCGGTATGCTTTGTCTTGCTAGTGGTGTTGCTGTAATTATATTAAATGCAAAATATTTAGTGGAAGTCTTAGGAAAAAATGAAGAATTACCGACCTCATTTATTTCTGATTCCACGGAACTCCTTTTGAAAGTCAAAAAAGGGTAAAAGCAGAGCTGTAAACTCATTTTCATAAAACTAATGATGGAAACATAGTGATACTCCTTCCCAGTTGATGATTATGGTGGAAAATGCTAGAAGATATTAGAAGAATAGTAAAAATTGAATAATTTGAATTTGCAGTTGAAAAAGAGGAAACAGCAGTTTGTAAGGCATATGTATAGCTTTTCAGATGGGCTCCTTGACCACAAGATAGACTCAGGTGATTGACCTCCAAAGATAGATTATATCTTTAATGCCCTAAGGAGTAAAATATCTTGTCATGAGTTATGGAAAGAATGAGTATATTAAAAAAAAAAAATCCCCTCCAGGCTGGACATATGTGAGAAGTACTCAGAGCTGGTCTGCTTGCCCTTCAGTGCTCATCAATTCTGTGTTTCATTCCCCCAGGACCTTTCCTGATAGACTCGCTGCTCTCTTGTTCATATCCAGAGTTGTGTGTCTATTGCATACAAATTAAGTTTTATAGTGTGGTGGACAAGATCCTTAAACAATCACTTGTATTCTTCGTTCATGATGTGACATGTTAAATTTCTGTTCCCTGGACGGCTTTTTGCCTTTTCTTAACTATGTGCTTTTGTACTCACTATTTTGCTCATCTGGAATCCTCTAGAGCTGCACTTTGTCTCCTTCTTACATCACTACATAGCACCGTATGTGGTAACATAAAATGGTACACCCACTTTGGCACGATTTCGCAAATAGTTCAATGTAGAATTACCTTATGGTCCAGGAGTTGAACTCCTTCGGCCATTCTGTCCAGTGAAGTGTGCGTCTTCATCCTGACCCCATTAGAACCTCCAGCACAGAAATGATTACTCTGTTCTTTCAGCACCGTTGTCACGTGGTCTTTATCTGCCGTGGAAAACATGCATTTTATGATAATCCTCAAGGATTCTTATTCTATCTCGGCATCTAGAACACTGCCAGGCACATAGTGGGTACTTAGTAAATGTAAGTCATAATGCAAACTTAAATGTAATAAACAGTATTGTACTACTTAGCAACATTTCTGCCAGTGACAGACTGCACGTTCTGTGGTGGGTCCCCGATGATTGAATTCTATAGTTGTGTCATAGCTGACTTAGTTTGTATATTTTCTGGTGTTCACACACACACACACACACACACAAATTCCCTACACTTTTCCCCGAACATATTCCTACCGTTAAGTGGTAGATGACTGCATGAGAGAGGCACATCGATATGCTTCAAAGATCTTCAGGTTCAAGTATAGTAATATGGTGCCAGATATCTGGAAAATAAGAGCAGACTGACCTGTACCTATGAGTAGTGAAATGCTCTGATTGTGTATTTAAAAGACAGGAGTATCAAGATAATTCAGTGGAAGAAAAATGATGACTTTCAACAAATGTTGCTGGTACAATTAGGTTTCCACATATGCAAAAAGAATGAAGTTTAACCTTCCATCTTGTATTATACAAAAATTAACTGAAAATGAATTATAAATGTAAGAACTAAAACAATAAGAATAGGAGTAGTATTTTATAACCTTGGATATCAGACACTGGATTTTAGATATGACAGAAAAAGCATGAGCAACAACAACAAAAATATAGATAGAGCTGACTCTATCCATATTAAACTTTTTGTGCCTCAAAGATCACTATCAAAAGAAATGAAAATATAACTCACAGAAAGAGAAAGTATGTGCAGATCATGTATGAAAAGAAGGCACTTATATTTAGAATCTATAAATACCTCTAACAACTCAAAAATAAAACACAACTCAATCTGAAAATGAGCTAATGATTTAAATAGATGTTTAGCCAGAGAGGATAGAAAAGTGGCCATTTAGCACTTGAAAAGATGTTCAACATCTTTAGCCCTCAGAAAACTGTGGATCAGCAACTACACAACACACTAAAATGGCTATACTTAAAAAAATGAAAACAAAAACAAAAGCCCAGATACTGTAATAGCATTTGGTGCACTCATGCACTGCTTGTGGCGATATAAAGTGGTCTACCCACTTTGGAAAGCAGTGACAGTTCCTCAAATGGTTCATTGTAGAGTCACCGTATGATCTAGCAGCTGTACTCTGCGTGAGTGTTCATAACAGCATTATTCATAATACCTTCAAAGTGAAAACAACACAAATGTCCATCAGTTGATGAATTGGTAAATATAATGTGATATATCCATAGAACAGATTCTTATTTGGTCACAAGTAAGAAGTACTGATATATGCTAAAATATGGGTAAACCTTTAAAACACTATGCTGAGTGGAAGAAACTAGACACAATTATTGTATATTGTATCATTCCATTTACATGAAGTGTTCAGAGTGGGCAAGTCCACAGAGACCTAGTGATTGCCAGGGCCCAAGAGCGGGAGTGTCTGCTAATGAGTACGGTGTTTGTTTGGGGGTAATGAACATGTTCTAGAAGTAGATAGTAGTGGCACTCACTGAACTCTGTTAATATATTAAAATCTACCAAATCAGACATTTTAAAAGGATGGATTTTTACAGTATATGAACTGTTTCTCAGTAAAGCTGTTAAAGAGAAAGGAGACAGTGACGTCTCAGTTGTGAATCAGCAGACCATGAGGCAGCTGGGAAGAAAGACCTGCCTGCTTTGGTGCCGTGGGTTGTGGTGATGGTGGTAGCAGTCACTGTGTGTACTGTGCACTGTACTAAATGGTTTAGTTGTGCCTCTAGTTTTCACCATCCTGTGTTTACATATGGGGACGCTGAGGCCCTGACTAGAACCAGGATTGCAAGCCGGGAGTTCCTAATTATACTTCTTTTCTGCTCTGATTCAGTCTCAAAGTCAGTGTGGTAGAGCCTGTCTTGATGGATTCACTGCTTTCTGGCAGTGTGACTGTGGGTGTGTGGTGGGCCAGCGTATTTATTCATCTCCCTTAGTCAAACGTCAGCTACTCATTTATGAGATGGCCTGTTATTGTAAGAAAATTGAAGAGGGAGGCAAGTGAACAACTAAAGATACTACATTAGTAACTCTGAGTCAATGCAGAAATTCTTGATCATTGTAAGTTCGTAGTGTAATTTAAGTAGTTGAAAGCCCTTTAAAGATAAATTGATAAGATTGGTCAGATACATTTAACAAAATGCCAGTGTCAGTAATGAGCGGATAAACTTACATAAGACAAATTCCTGAACTTTGAGGTACGTGGACAGTACAGTCTTTGGTTTGTTAGGTTGAAAAGGTTGAACTGGTGGGCTTTAAAAATGCTATGGACTTAGGGCAGGAGAACAGTGGAATGTTATCATTTTGACTCAGTGGCCTCTGATATAGTAGGGGTGTGTGTGTGTGTATTTGTGTGTGCGTGTCTTTTGTGTGGGTTAGGAGGCTGGGGAAGGTTCAAGGAAAAACCTGACCTTTTCAACTTGAGAGGAAAATATAGGCTAAATTTTTTTTAGCTCTGAGAAAGTAGATTTAGATAAGAGAGAATTTTGTCTTTATCATCTCCATTATATAAAACATCTGGAAAGGTGATGAGGCTTGAAACTGGTTCAACAGGACAAGTAGTTCAGCTGGGAAGGACATGGACATTGCTTGGAGATGCCTTTCAGATTCAACTTTGGCTACTTCCTACCTAATTTTTACAATTCCTTTTGCCACAAATGTGAATGTATACTTGATGTGGTAGAAGTAAGAAGGGAAATGTGGTGTGGGCGTTCAGTAAGTGACTTTATAATGAAAAAGACTGTATTACAACAAATCTAGTGGAAGTTTGGCTGGGCTTGCTTTCCTAAATCCACCTCACAGGGAATGAAGCAAATTTTTCCTTTTGTTGTATATTGGCCATGGTTCTCATAGTTTTCTCCTCATCATTAACTTTGTGAATAATTTATATTTAAAAATTTCTTAAACAGATGCCCAGAGTTTTATTTTCCATACTTCTATAGCGATTTATGATATATTTTTGAATGTTATAGGAAAAGTTTCATATTGACCTAAAGATTAAAAAAGCATATGAAAAGAAAATGAGAAACATCTAAGTTAATGCTCTATTGTTGGGGAAACCATTCTTCTTTTTCCACATTAACCGATATAACCCCAAAACTTTGAGTAGTAGTCAAAATAAGTATTTTTGTTGTTACAGCAGAGGTATACTTTTTACCTCATTCCATTATTTCGGGGATCAGTTAATGGATTAGTACCTGTTGAAATTCTGTTTTCCTTGGTCAGGGAGAGAAAAGGAGTACTGTATATTGAAGAATGCATTTAAATTTTGGTTTGGTTGGACATTTTCCAGTAGGGACTGTTTAAAGATCTGGCCAGAAAATAGAAGCCCCTGTGGCTAAGTAATGTGTCCAGCTAGGTGGATACGGTGGAATGCTTTCCCCATTTTGCTCAGCCAACTCAGCAAAGCTATAAGCAACTACTCCCTTTGTAATTGCAGTCTATGATTAACTACAGACTGTTTGACCTTCAGCAGTGTGAAAATCATGAGCAGAAAGGAAGACAGGGATTGCCCTATATCTTGACAAACTGAGAATCAGAACTTTTAGCTGCCAGTAGTAAGAGAACTGGCTTCTCTTGCAAGACCGTAAGTCCATTTGGAGGAATTGACTTTTCTATAGGATGTTAGGAAAATGTTCCAGAACATACAGTGCCTGTGGATGTGGTTGGGAGATTCTGTGGAAGCGAGTATAATGCTAGAGTATTGTTTAGTTTCCATTATCAGTGGATTTGCAGCAATTTTGTTTTTCGTTTTATGGCTTGCCTTGTCTAAGGAACAATTACAGATAGCCTTGGCAATGCTAAATTAATGTACTAAGAACATCCCCTTCTCTTAAAGTATTGCACAAGTTTCCTCTTTCTGTGCTACTTCCCCATCTTTCTGCTCAGCATTTTCTCTTGGATTTCTTCCCTTTGTTTGTAAGATCCTAGCATTGGGACATAATAGAACACAGGATTAGGAGGAGGAAACCCAGGCCCAGGCGGGGCTCTGCGCCAACTCCCTGTGTGATTTGGGGAATACTAAATTACTTACTTGGGTGTATTGCTTGTTTGTTTACTCAGTCATTGTCTGTCTTATTTTTAGCACTTAAGCTCCACAAAGGCAGGGACTCCAGTTCCTTGAAAGATACAGCATATCATAGACATTTCTCAAAATTTAGCTGACTGTCCAGAGTCATTTCCCCCCCCATCTTATGAAGGAAAGAAGGAAAAGGAAAGTATTTCAGGATAGCTCAGGTTCTTTTCTAATGTAACATTAGGTGACTCTGTTCTGTTCAGATTGCTCCTTTAAAGGGTGATCAAGTGAGAACATGAGTGAGTTTCCAAAAGCAGTCAGTCACTACCAAAACAGTGTAGCCCACTCTGTAAACATCTGCTGACAGCATTCTGTGGGCTAGAATGCTATTCTTTACTTACATACAAAAATGATAGTTGATTTTCATAGTAATACTGAGTGTCACATCCAAAAATAGCTTTTGAGTCATTGAAGTTAAATTAGGCACAATGCATTTGATTTCTATTTTAGAGTTACTATGATCTGTCTTTCCAAATTATTAACTCATGTTTGTCATTTGTAATAAATTTTTTTAGAAAAATACATTTTCCCAACCTGTTGAGTAACAAAATTTACAAAGTTTAGGTGAATTTAAAATTCTTTCACATTTTTTGAAATGCATCAGATACTCAATTTCGTACTTTCATATTAGTTATTTTTCTGCACAATAGATGTTACTTAAGTGCAGTCAGAATGGATTTTTAGTTGCCTCCTGTGTCAAGGAACTCATTGGCTGACTGGTAAAACATTTTTAAATGTAAAATACAAAGTTCATTAGATGTGCAGTCTTTGCATCTAAGCGGGATAGTACAGAAGTAGAGAAACGGTGGGTGTTAGAGTATTCTAGACATGGGTTCTACCCCTAACTAATCAACCTTCATCAGGCTCTACCTCACTTTCTTGAAAGGTACAGCATAGTTGTTCTTCCCTGGGGAGATTATCAAAGCTGTCTTTTAGCTGCGAAAGCTTGAAAAATAACATGTTGTGTGTATATGTATAGATTATGGATTGAGGACTCTAGTAGGTGCCTGTTGGGTTAGCCATGGAGGGCTCTGTTCCGTGTGTTGATGTCCCTGTATCAATCTGCCTAGTTTCCAGGGATGTGAATGTACCCGAGAAGATGTGATTGGCTGTCTCTTGTGTGCTGATTAATGGAGAGGCACTGCTGATTCTTGCTGTTGATAACTTTATTCACATCTCAAGACAGCTCAACTGGGCACAAATTAAACCACCAGATCTTTACTTACTATGTGTCACCTGAGAGGTATTCTTGTCCTTAAAACAGCATTTCCCTTTAGTCTGAAATAATCGTTTGGCCTGTTTTACTATTGATTGTTTCTACTTGCTCAGTGTTGTAATGTATGCATATTGGGAGAATTAGGTTTGATTTTTGACCTTCAGATTTTCATTTTGTTTTGGTATTTAGGTCGGTAATGTGCAAAAGAATGTGATAGAAAAGGAACGGTATTTCCAGTCTGAGTACTTAGGTATGAACCTTGTCATTTACTTAGCTTACCTAGGTTTAGTTACTTATTTACACCTGAAGATTTTCCATCTAGCATTTAGGAGTATGACGTTGCTCCGGTTAGAAGATCATCCAAGTATTAGTGTGAGTTAAGTTCTATGCCAAGCACTCTATAAACTATTAAATGATATACAAATTGTACGAGCTGTTAATGTCACATTTGATTGTAAAACCAAATGAATCAGTTTGCTGTTTTTCTTTCAGTGCTGTATTTTTCATATGTCCCTCCTTTGAAAGGAGGCTTCTTGGGTTTCTGCAGTATTCTGAGAAACTCAGCTCTTACTGGTTTGTGTCTGCATATCTGTCCCCATGTGACGTCTAGTCTGGGCAGGCAGGGTATAAACCAGCTAACTGAGGGCCTATCTTGGGGTCTGCAGTTATAAGATGTGTCTCTTAATGTTGGTGCATTTCCTCCTTCCTTTGAAGATCTGAGTAAATGACTACATTATCCCTTCCACTGTAGTATGCACAGGTCACTGAAGTGGTTAGACCAAAGAGATAGCACAGAGTGCAAACTTCTTTCCATTCTTTCTTCAGCTAATGCTTTTGTACTCTTGGCTGGTGACGAATAACATACAACTGCCCAGCCTTGTTTGGGAGTAAAGTAGGACCTTATATTGGAGATGTATGATCTTTCTGTATAAATACTTGTGGTGAAATTATACTTATTTAAAATAGATGATCAGGAATGATGGATATTCAATTTATTGGGTTCAGATTTTTCAAAATTTCACTTTATTTTTTTATGGAGGTAGGTATCGAGCCCAAGGCCTTACACATACCAGCTAGGCATTTTCTCCTACTGAGCTGTCCCCCAGCCCTGAGACTGTCTGCAATCTTAGAGTAGAATGCAAATGATTTATAAGTGTTACAGGGAGAAAAATTTGATGAGGAATGTGTTAATATTCTTGGCATATATCAATCTAAAAGAGATAAACTTTATTCTTTTAGGGGTTCCATTTGTTTGTTATTTTACCAACATTTATTGAAAGCTTTCCTTGTGCCCCTTGATTTTATGAGACTTAAGGTGGTGGGAATGACAGGTCTTCATCCAGGCTGTAGGACAGAGGGGCTGGGGGGAGGGTGACAACAGTCTGGTTGAGCACAGTCTGGACCTGCTCTCTGCCTCCTGTCCCTCAGACCATGCAGCTGTTAAGCAGACTGGCCTTTTTCTTTGCTCCTCACTTGCATGCTCAATGTCACCTAAGACATCCTCCCTTCCTGGAAGAGCCTGGTAACACCCTCAGACTGTTTGGCAGCACTTAGAAATTGACCTTGCCCTGACTTTTCCAGACTTACTCGGTCCCAGTGGTTTGTGTCCCAGTGGTCTGCTCAGTGTTCCTTGAGTCCCAGCAGGCTGGCTGCCAGGCATGCTATGCTGTGTCCTTGTTTGTGGGCTTCTGCTCAGCCCACTTCCTGCGTCATCCTGGCCTTCCACGGCAGGCTCTTCACATTTTTGTTTCACTTCCTATCTTTTAAGCTTCTTTTTAGAGCCTTATACTTTGTAGCCCAGTAGGAATAGAAGGAAAGAATTTCAGGAACAGAGGAGTTTGCTAATATCCCTGTGGAGCATTCCACTTCAGCTAAGAAAATAGATTACTCAAAACATAAATGTTTTTATGAGATTCATTTTAATTCTGGATTCAAAGTTCTACATTTTTAGGCCAGTTACCTTGGCTTCCTTTAGCCTCATTCTTCATATTTCTGAAATGGAGATACATGTACTATAATTGAATATGCCCAGGGTTGCTGGGAGGATTTAACAAGGTGGTAACATTGACGGTAGCATTGGTGGTAAGATTTAGCTGTTGTTTTGTGTCAGGCACTGCCCTTTCAGAGTGAGACTATTAAAGCACAGCAGCAGGTAGTCAATAGATATTGGCTGTATCTGGAAGCTCTTAATAACTCATGTGGCCAAACTCTTAAAAGTAGAGTGTTTGCATATTTACTTCACAGCATCCCTAATTTCTGTGTAATCTTATGCAGAACAAAAACATTGGTGTACAGAGCAGTATGAAAGTCCTCGTTCTATAATTTAACTGGATGTATGTCTTTTTTTTTTTTTTTTTTTTTTTTTTTTTTTGTGGTGCTGGGAATCGAACTCAGGGCCTTGTACTTGCAAGGCAAGCACTCTAATCACTGAGCTAAATCCCCAGCCCCTGGATGTACGTCTTAATCAGGCTGTAGTGCCTTGGTTTCCTTCATGTGAAACAGGATATTAATGTCTAATTCTCAGGTGGCTAGGAAAGTTAAATGAGATCTCTTTGTTGGGTAGCTGGCAAGAGCACAGGGCACCGCACCGAGTTCCTCTCCTGTACCCCAAACTGCTAGCAGTTCATTCTCACTAGATCCCAACCTCTCTCCCTCTGTCTTTCTCCCCTCCCTCTCCCTCTCCCCCTCCCCCTCCCTCTCTCTCTGTCTCTGTCTGTCTGTTTGTCTGTCTGTCTGTCTGTCTGTCTGTCTGTCTCTGCTGTTGTCTCTGGGCCATTTTGTCTGGTTTTAGTGATTCTTTTGGTCATACTTATAAAACCACCCTGTAAGTAGGACAAAGATTGCCCTTGTTTGACATTTTGTGCCTTCTTCTCCAGCCACTGAACCTTGTGTCCAGACCACAGAAAAGCAACAATCCTAGGCCATGGACATTTTCAGTACACACTTATTGAGTTCGCTAAAGAGACATAATAATCTTTTTAAGATCTCCCACCAAACCCATAGGCAAGGCTTGTAGAATTTAAGTTAGGAAAAACTTAGATTCAGCCTTCATGCTCTGAGCTCTGAATGAGTGGTGTATTAGTTTACTATGGCTGTCAGAACAACATTCCACAGACGTAGTGGCTCACACAGCATGACTTCAGTATCTCACAGTTCTGGAGGCTGAAGTCTGAGATCAAGGTGTTGGCAGCCTGGGCTTCTTCTAAGGCATCTTTCCTTGGCTTGTAGATGACAGTCTGTGTGTGTGTGTGTGTGTGTGTGTGTGTGTGCGCGTGCACGTGCGCACGTGGTCTTCCCTCTGAGTCCTAATTTCTCATGTATTGCTCATGTGTTGAACCAGAGCCCATATGATTTTGGTTCAATTACTCTTTATAAGGCCCTGTGTCCAAATGCAGGCACAGTTTGGAGGTACTGAGTGTTAGGACTTCAACATAAAAATTTGGGAATGTGGGGAGCAAAGTTAAGCCCACAGTGGGCAACACTCAGAACCTAGCACAGGGATCTTTTTCAAGGCTCTGTATTTCTTGGGAGAAGATACATGAGTGATGTTTCTGTTGAATGACAGAGCTAGGAAAAATCTAAATGAAGAATAGTTTGTTCTGACTTCTGTAACAGCACATATTAAGAATGAGTGTAATTTTTTTACTTTATATTATTCTTAGACTGTGTAGATGAGCTTTACTGTTTAGCACCTATTTTTTCTCACCTTTGAATATTCAGTACTTAGTACACAGTATTTGTCAGGAAATGATAGTTGAATTGGATACAGGTGATTTGTCTGCCTTTGGACATTGTCACAATTTCATTCACCCCAAAAGGAAATGAATCTGTCTATTCCATAGTCATCTATAAAGACTGAAGGCATATTTTATTGCCTTGGGGTTTTTGGACTGAACTCTTTCAGATGTCCAAATTCCTCACTAAAATAATGTATTTGTGAAACATCTTTATTAAACAAAGAGTATTACTGCCACTATTTACTAAACTGCTGGTTCTTTTGCCTATTATTGTTGCTCCTCAGTCTGTATTATTCTCTGGGGGAACCTGGGCAAAATTTCTTTAGATAGTCACAACTGAATTTCATAACTAAAATGTTTCAGTTTGTGTTATGAAAGAACAGTTATCTCAATCTTGAAAGATAGGTATTTTGATATATTTTTACTCATTGTAGAATTAACATTTAATTTTTTGAAATGAAAGATAGGCCTATGTTTGGTAAGAGCCAGTTTCTGAAAGTGCACCTTTATGCATATACATGTAAATATCTTTCACAATTAATATAATTATAAATGGGGCTGTCAAACAATTTTAATGTGTCTAGGCAATTTGTGAATTCAAAATGCTACTTACGATGTATAATCAAAAAGTTTGGTGAATGTTTAAATTTTTAAAAATTACTACAGTAAAAGACATATTGCTATTAATGTCCCTCAAAATACCCTGCTCCCACACCTCATGCACACTTTCTTCACTGCTCTTGACAGTTCAGAAATAGTTCTGAAGGTCCTTGTGAATGTCGTTAGTGGTGCTGCTAGCTTTGATGTCCTGAATCAATTTAAAACAATTACTTTTCATGATCGTTTTGACTTTGGGGAAGACCCAGTATGGTGCCAGATCTGGTGAATAAGGTGGATGAGGACACATTGTAATGTTTTTGCAAGTCTGCCTTTGGTTGGGTGGCACTTGACAGCAGCATTCACAGTATTTTTGATCCCAGCTCATAGAGACACTCATTAAAGAGGATTTCCAGAACTGCTTCAGAAAGTGTCAAGAATGATGGGATAAGTGTGTTTGAAGGGAGGGAGAGTATTTTGAGGATGCGTCTTTTACCACAATTTTAAAAATTTGAATATTAACCATGTATATTGATCATACCTCATGATTTTCTAACTGGGAACCTGTGTGTGTGTGTGTGTGTGTGTGTGTGTGTGTGTGTGTGTGTGAGTGTGAGAGAGATAACTGATACTTCAGATGACATTTATTAATTTTTTTAAGTAGTACAAATATTCTTAGAAGTAAAAGGTAATCTTTCAGCTCCTGTATCTCATTCTTTTATCCCTCTGCTTTCCATGGGAAGGTTTTTCTTTTTTAGTGCTTTTGAATGAATCCTTTTAAAAGCACTTTATTACAGTAAGTCAAATTATGTGATAAAATGGTGACAGTAATTTTTGCTGTAATGACTGCTGTTTAAAAACACAAGGAGGTCTTCATAATGTAGAATCTTGTTCTTATTTTATTGAAGTCCATGTGGCAGGTTGATTATTGGATGTTTTACATTCACTGAAATAATGAAGATTGTATGCCACTCAAAAAGAAATGTTTTCATGGATCCTTAAGGGTTGAATGAAGGTTCTATGAAAGTCTCATGAAAGAGAAACATCTAGACTATGTCTTACATGTTTTCTTAGTGACTATTTGAAGGTGGAGAGGGAAAGAAGACACTAGAATAATGCATGTTTGTTCATGGTGAAAATGATGCATACCATATTTATACTAAAATTATACAGTGCACTACCAAACAGCTTATTTGTGCTCTGCATTTTAAGTAAAGAAGAAAGTATTTTGCTGATAATTATCAGTACAATCTCATAATTTTAAACCCTGTTTCACATACATTTTAAGTTAGCAGCTGTACACTCATAATTGGTTAATGCAATTAGTTTAACCAAGGCCCAGAAGGAGTTACTTTAATTGAAGAATGCAGAAGGGGATATGTCCTGAGCTTCCATGGGGAGTATGATTCTGAATCTTAATTTTAAGGAGTTAATATTGTTTTATTAAATGAAATTTTAACATAGTGGAGACTTTAGTGTTAATACATTCCTTTAAAAATATAAAGATTTATATTTTCTTAACATAAAGATTAATGACCGTTAATTCAAGCTAAATTTATCTTGTACACTAAAATATAGACTAAACATTTATAGACTTGCCAATTTGGCTTAAGTAGTATTTTAAAAAATGAAGCTAAGCATACTTTTTTTTTCTTTTTTCTAGTTTTTTTGTTTAGACATGATTAAATCATTTTATTTTAGCCTCTAATCAGCCTCCTGGCATGTAATGAGAAATCTATTTCAAATATACAGGCTAAATTTTCAGTACATTTTCTTAGTTTGTTTTTAAAAAGTAAAACTCAGAGTGTATGCCTGATTGTTTTAAATAATTGATTAGACCTGTTATTGTTGTGCCTCCTTATGAGCCTAATTCTGGCTTTCAAATTTACTTTTTTGTTGTGTTTTGTTTCTGTGGTGTTAAGGGTTGAACCCAGGACCTTATGTGTGCCAGGCGAGTGCTCTACCTCTGAACGCAGCACCTTCAAGTTTGCTTTATGTCATCCTGCCCAGTGGCCCTTCTCTTAGCTTTCTCATTCCTACAGTTCTTTGAGGTCCCTGAAGCCTTTCCCAGTTGTTCCTTTCTTTATGTTTCCCCAACATTGTTAACTTTTAGAGCAGATAGCATGATGTTGGCCACAGAGACCATAAATATTGGCATTGCACTGTCTTAGTTGCTTTTTTTGGGTGAGTTGAAAAACATTAGAGAAAGCGTGGGTAGAATGTTGATGGATTTATCTAGTCCTAGCAGGTTGCCCTTCCTAGGTCTTCTTTCTTCATGCTTGTATTAGGGCAGCTTGGGAACAAAGCTGTCCATCTTGATCTGGGACTGCTCAAGTGTCAGCCTTCTTCATTTCATCCACCCACATCCTTGGTTACGGATTTTAAATGATCACTTAGCACCCTTTGAGGGCTTCTGACACTAATGCTTCCTTTGTTTCCCGGAGCCCTTATGATGCTGGAACTGTGTGTGTTAAAGAAGGAACCGGGCAGAATGTCAGATAGATCTAAAAGCCCAGCCCTGGAAATACACTCTCAAGGCCCAGAAAGTCTTTCTCTGGAAAACCACTGAACTAATGATTATATTCAGTCACTCACTCCTAAGCACACATTAAATTCACTTGTCTTGGGAGAACCCAGTGAAAATTTTATGACAAAAACAAGATTTAATATCAAGCTATTGGTAGCTCCAAAGTACTTTTGTGGAATCAAAATCAGATGGTTGTGAAATATTTCATTTTTGTAAATTTTAATAGTTAAATGTCATTACTTCTAGAACCCTTTTCAGAACTCAACTGGTTGAATTATAGAAACAGAATGTAGCATACATTATGTTTTTTTCAATAGGGGAAAGAAAATTAAAATTAAGGAGAAGTTATTAATGCTGTATATATTCACAGTCTCTTTGCTGATAATGCTTACTACATTCTCTCCTTTTGCTTTTGTCTTCAGGTGATTGAAGACAGTACTGGAGTCCGCCGGGTGGTGGTCACACCCCAGTCTCCTGAATGTTATCCACCAAGCTACCCCTCAGCCATGTCTCCCACCCATCACCTGCCCCCCTACCTGGCCCACCACCCACATTTCATCCACAACTCGCACACAGCTTACTACCCACCAGTTACCGGGCCTGGAGATATGCCACCTCAGTTTTTTCCTCAGCACCACCTTCCTCCTACCATATATGGCGAGCAAGGTAAGTAAATCTTTGCTGGCATCAGGAACACTTGAAACGGATTACAACACTTACATAGCTTGTGAGCAGCCTTTTGCTTCTTTGGTAATAATGCGTGATAGACAGGGATTTCTCTGGCATAAAACTCATGGGAAGTTCCTAGCTTCCTTTTTCTTGAATTGTGTCTTGAAGGACTACTTTATGGGTTGCAGCCTTCTGTCTTTCCATTTTTCCAAATTCTGCCCTGCTACTCTGGGTCCTCAGAGACCAAGAAGTGGTCTGGTTACTTTCTGTTTGAGAAGAGAGGCTGTGATCTATTCCATACTCCTGTGTCCTCTTCACACATGTTTATGGAAGAGTGGCCAGCGGCAGAACTGTCTGTGGCACATTATTTCTCTGGCATTGGTATGATCCAACAGTAAAAGGGAAATTGAAGTGTTTCGTGTGCTATTTCCAATGTTAGAAAGCTTATGAAGTTTCAATATCCTTTGGGTTTTGTGAAAGATTTATCTTGGCAGAACCCAGAAATCTTCTCACTGTTGGGGTGACCCTCCTGAGCCTGTTTTTAGTTTGAGACTAGACATTAGTGCAGCCACAGTTTCACTGGTAAGGCAAATACTTACCTTGCAATGGAAAGAGCTTTGGGGCTGCTCACAATATGTCTTACTAAAGTTTTAGTCTTGGTGTTGGTTTAGTCTAATGCCTTTCTGTATCAGAATGGATGCTAAGAAACTAGATAATCAAGGGAAAAACTAGATTTTAACCTCTTGGACATTGCAAACTGATAGTCTTCCAAGTCTGACTGTGAACTGAAGCATTTTACTGCTTAAAAAATTAATTATGTTGGTTCAGATATTATATGAGAAATGCTTGTTACACTGTGAAGTCTTTGAGTACTGTATCACCTTGCTTGCTCTTGCCTGTATCAGTTCCCTTATCAGTGTTTTCCTTGTATGTTCATCTCATATTGCAGTTTTTTCTTATTCACAAAAGAAAAATTTGAGATGGGTATTTTAAGTGAAATGTCCTGTTGTAATTTAGGAATAGAATTTGGGCTTTTTAGTAGTCATAAGGGAATATAAAATAATTCAGAATGATCAGCTACTTTCATAGCAAGGTGTGGCTAAATGATAGCAAAACATCAAATCAGTAAAAACAATAGCATTGGAGACTTTTTAGTAATTTGATTTTTTTGCCTGGTGTTGTAAGCAAAAAACAAAAGTAGGCATACAGTATGAAAATAACACTTAGACAAAAACTGAAAAAAACATTTAGTTAACTAGCTTTTTAAAAAAGTACTCAGTGCTTTGACACAAGATGCATAAAATATTTAAGCAGTTGTCAGTCTCCCTGCTGGACGTGAGCTGTAATAATATATGGAAAGCTGTGGCGTCTGTGATGTTGCCTGAACTGCCTGATTTTACAGTCTTGTTAGCAGGATGCCACTCAGGGACTATTTTGTAAATGGTCTCCTTTGCAATTTTAGGGGAAGTAACACTATCACTTAAATCTCCATTAGAGTTAAGCAAAAAAATTGTATCCTTTATTTCATGGCATATTTTGATTGTGTTAAAATAACATGGAACTATAATGTACAAATAAAGTACCTTCCTCATTTTCAAATGAAAGACAAACTCTTTTTCACTCTCAGAAGGATTTAGAATTAGGTGGTAGTTTATATGGTTAGTCCATACGTGAGAGGCCTTTTTTCCTTGTAAAGATAAAGGACCCAATTTCTTTGTTATTTATTGTCATTTTTATTGATACCTAAATATGATTTCAAAGTGACTTACAAGTTTAGATTTAAACGACATCCCTGCTACCAAAGACTGTAAGATTTTATTGCAGCTTCTCATTTTCTTTTGAGTCACTTAAAAATAATCATAGTGAAGTCAGGTAGTATCCTGCATTTGTCTTGTCCTCAGCCGTATAAAGTAGCACAGCTTCTTACATTTGGCTCTAGAGTGCAGAGGTAGTTTATGTTCTGCCTACATTTTCTCCATGAACACTTTCTCCTTGAACACTTTGCCTTGCTTTTGTGTGTTTAATTATTTTTATTGGTACTTTCTTACTTCATTATTTTAGTAATCATCTCAAATATTGGCTCTTCTCGATGCCACAAATAATTCCTTATATTCTGCTTGCTATGTCCTTTCCAATAGAAATGCTCTTCTGTCTACAAGGATAAATATACTTCTAAATATCTTCATTCTAAATACATGTTCACAGCGATATTTTGTTCTGATTTTTTCATGTATTGCAACTACTGAAAACATTTTGACAGGCAAAAACAAACTTAGTTATAAATTCAACCAGAATGTGAACTCTTTAAGAACAACCTTGTCTTTTTCATTTTTCTCTACATATTGTGGAACATCTCTAAACACTGTATTTTTAAAATAATTGATTATTTCTTGATTTGTTAGAAACAAAGAATATTTTAAATATATATAGCATTTTTCAAAAATATTTTTATAGTATGTTTGTTAGTATTTTAGATTTCTTTCTTCAGAGTCAGATCATTTGACCGTTGACTAGCCTATTGTTGAAAACATGGATTGAGCTTGTGTTTGCCACATTCACCCATTTTAGAAATCATACCACTCTACGGAATGTCAAGCTACATTACCCGAGAAGACCAGTACAGCAAGCCTCCGCACAAAAAGCTCAAAGACCGCCAGATCGACCGCCAGAACCGCCTCAACAGCCCTCCTTCTTCGATCTACAAAAGCAGCTGCACGACGGTGTACAATGGCTACGGGAAGGGGCACAGTGGCGGAGGCGGCGGAGGTGGGGGAGGCGGCAGTGGTGGTGGGCCTGGAATCAAGAAAACAGAGCGGCGCGCAAGAAGCAGTCCAAAGTCGAATGATTCAGACTTGCAAGGTAATGCTCCTCATGTTTGCCACAGAGAGTGAGCTGTGGAGGCGAGGACACTCTAGAGGGGACATCTTTTGCTTAAGAACATTCTTTCAAGGGGGTAGGTTTTGCTGCTAGAAATGATTGGATGGACCTCTCTGATCTGTTTCTTAGTAAGGAACAGCTATTGTTTCATTTATTTTTTATTAATATTTCATGGCAGAAGTACTACTTTTTTGTCACATAAGCCGTATAACTTTCTACGTAATCTCAGTAACAAGTATCTAAAAATGTTTTCATGTTAGCCTACTTCCATTTCACTCTAAGTAGGCAGATATGGAAGAAATCCAAAGTAGAACAACTTTTCTAATAGGATGGGGCAGGTTTAAGTCTCAACATAATAATACTCATAAAACCAGATTTAATTATTTCCTTGCTGTAGTAAAGTCTATCATTGCACAACAGGAGTATATTTCTATTTAGTTTCAAACCTCAGATAAGGTTTAATGTCACCTTTGGTGTTCTGATTGAAGTAGTCATAGACCGAAGAGGACATGGAAGAATGAGAGAGAATTTCAGGAGGGCATGCTTTCTTCTGTATATAAATCTTGTAGAGGATATAGATCAGTGGATTTGGGAAGGAAGGTGTTTGTGTTTTCAGGCGATTTTTAGGTGAGATTTATTTTACATGTTTGGCATTAAGTATCGACCCTAAGGCCTGTGGCATGCTAGGCAAGCACTCTACTGTTGAGCTACATCCTCAACTCTTAGGTGGCGTTTAGAGGCAACTTATTTTGATGCCACAGGAGGAAAAATCAGACTTTATGTAGGCATTTAGAAGACTGATCTAAGTGTAGCAAAAAGAAGGTAACATTTTTATAAAGTGTTTGAGTTTGCAGATAGAAATTACTGAAAAACAAAATGGGAACCACTGTCAAAGACAGGATAAAAGCTGATTGTGACATTTATGAAAATCAGTGATTCCTCATTGCACCTCATCTAGGTAGAAACAGAATGTACCCGTGAAAATGTGTTTGCGAGTGAAAAAGAGATAGAAGTCGTGGATGTTTGCTTGGCTAGGGAAGTTGAGCCTGCGGCAGGGAGGAAGATATGGTAAAAGCAGACACTGGCATGAGTCTGTTATTTATAATGAGTGAATTAAGCAGGAGCAAGAGGAAGGGTAAGATACAGTGAAATGTGAATGTATTATGAATTCTTTCAATTTTGTTCTTTACTGTTTTCTGTGTCTCCCGTATTTTAGGCAGCTGTTTATTCTTCGTTTGTATGTTTGGGGGTTTTTTGTTTTTTGTTTGTTTGTTTGTTTTTTTGAGACAGGGTCTCGTTGTGTAGTTTAGGCTGGCCTTGAACTCACTGCTCAGCCTGGTTTTGAACTCAAAGTGATTCTCCCACCTCAGCCTCCCAAGTGCTGGGATTACAGGTGTGCACCACCACTTCCGGCTAGGCTGTTTTATTCTTAAAAATTATTAAATAAAATATAAACAAGTATATAAAAGAAACTTAAAGTTTAAACTTTTAAAGGAGGGTGCTCTGACCATCATGTATACTGTGCCTAATGTTAAAACAGTTTTAGTTAAATGATATTGTAATTTCTAAGTTTGGAATTATTTTAGGAAAATATTTTATATTTTGATTGACACATATTTGTGCATAGTTGTGAAGTAAAGTGTATTATTTTGATTCATATATATAGTGAGTGGTTTATTAGCAGTGTTCTGCTTTAACCGTGGGTATATAAGAGAATTCACACCACAAAAGTTAGGCATAGAATACGCAGCTGAGTATGGTGGCAAACCTGCGTAATCTTAGCAGTTGGTTGCTGTGGCAGCTCAGTGTGAAGCCCCTGCATTCAATTTCCTGTACTGTACTGCCACAGGAAACAAAACAAAACAACAATAAGTTGTCCAGAAACTTCATGAGATTTGAAGTACTTTGATTGCTTGATTCATTCTTTACTAATTTTTGCCCCACTTGCACTAAAGGGCAAAAAGACAATGAGGGAAGGAAAATAAGATGAAGCAGGGCTGAAGTTAGCACAGAAATTAGTGCAGTTATGGCTTAACTTCGGCAAAAGTAAATGCCTTTCTTCTATGTGCAGCTCTTTCATAACTCATCTACTCAAATGTGTTATTTACTCTACATTTTAATATTCTCCCAGTTGGAAGAGCATGCCTGGGTTTGCATTGAAATCTATACTGAAATACTTGCTAACATACATAAATATATTTATAAGCATTTTGGTGTTTTACCTTATGTGGGAAGAGAGTGTGTAATTATTGTGAACACTTTAAGCTCTTTCATGTTGGGTAGAAAGCATGTTATTTTGTTGGGTAATAATAAGATCGCTTTTGGTGTGGGCTTCTGGGAGTGCATGTTCCACTGTGAAGTGGGGAAGAACAAGCTCATTCTAAACTAATCTCTTGCTGCTTTTTTCACCACATTATTTGCTGTCTGAAAATCATGGGAAATGCTCTTATCCACATAGGTTAACCATGAAACAAAGAATCAGATGGAGTATGTTATGCATTCCACACATGTCAGTAAGGGCCTGAGAGTGTCTATGTGTTGGATTTTTAAAAAAAAATCTGTTTACCCAAATGAGTTGAAAACTAATATCCACATCACCTGTCACTCAGTTTTGCTGCGAACCTAAAACTGCTCTAAAAATGATCTCATTTGTTCTCAAACTGCATCATGTCCTTTGCTCTCAATTTGCCAAGGCTGTATATGGAAGAGTTCTTTAGAGTTGCTTGGTGTGGGCTGTGTATTTGGTTTTGAGCCTCCTTGTTGTCAAAGCAAGGAAGGAAACATGCATTAGTGAGAGGGAGCAAACAGGAAAGCACCTTGTGTTCTTGGAGTCTGTCATGTTGCTCATGAATGGTACTCGTCTGCTTCAGAATGGTTATTAGTTCAAAGGATCCCAGAAGGCCTTCTTTCTGCTTTCTTTTGTGAATGAAGATGTTTTCTCATTAGATCTTTGGCTTGAGTTCATTGCATCTTTGGTAACCAGGAAGTAAGCTTCTTAGGTAATTTTAAGTTCAAATTAATATTAATAGTAGTTAATAGTAGTATGATTTACCTGCTCATATATATATGAGCAGGTAATGAATGAATGAATATATATATTCATTCTCCTACCCATACACACACACACACACACACACACACACACACACACACACAAACACACACACACACACATGGTTTGCATAAGAATAGCATCCATACTTAACCATGGCTGTGGCTTGTGGTATTTCTACACAAAGTCCTCTGCATTTCCAGAAAAGCCAGTGATTTTGCTTCGTAATTTCCTCTCTTTTAAAGAAATCCACTTGTTTACCTTTTTGCTATTTACTATAAATAAGTACTTTTTAAAGAAGGAGACAAATTTTAAATTTGTACCCAGTCTTGTGATAAAACTAAGTACATACAAAAGAAGTAAAAATTTTATGTTAATATAAACAGATACACTAAAAGAATGAAGAAAATAAAGTACTCTTGTGTTCTTGTGCCCTCAGTGAACTTCTTCTGAAATACTGATAGAATTTGAAATGCTAGAGATCTCTGGGCCTCATTTCGGACATCGAAATCATAATCTTCTCACTAGTTTTGGCTTTTTGTTTTAAGCGCAGACCTCCATTACAGGCAGTGGTCAGCCAAGATAGAAGATATTCTAATGTTAAGGGTCACTTCAGAAGATGTGATTTACAAGTTGTACACTCCGTGGGGTGGCAGCTTTACGTGTATTACTTGCCATTCTCACCTCTCCTTGTACTATGCCAGGTACATAACAGGTATTTGGTATGTAGTTGTGAAACAAATCCCGTATTCCTAATTGCTTTGTTTTTCAGAGCAAGCTCTCTGTTTGGACACATGCTGCTGTAGTGCCATTTCCTCTTCCTGGAACAAATTGCTGTATTGCTCAAGGATTGCTGTGTGGGTCACCTCTCCTGTCTCTTACTCTTAACTTCAGGAAAACCGTGCTGCATAACGAAGTCCATTATTATGGACTTGAGAGAAGTACAGAATTCCTGTTTTCTTGCAGCCCCTGGAGCTGATGATGCAGTGTGGAGCAAGTATGGGGCTTTGGTATCGAATATTCTTGGCTTAGTATCAGCCTTTCTCACTTGCTAGTTATTTACACTTGGCCTTCTTTGGATCTCTGTATTCTCATCTATACCATAGGGATTTGAATTCCCACTGTTAAATATTAAAAATAGCCTAGCTCAGTTCTTGACACCTGAGGTATAATGATAACTCTATATGGTATCTTAAATCTTATTTTCTCCTTTATCCTCAGAACTCCTAGTTTATAGAATTACCACTCATCCAAGATAGCCTCTCCTCAAAACAGATACATGTCTGTTCCTTCCTCTCTGTCGTGTCCTTTTCCTGTGAGCCAGAGGAGCTTCCTTTGCCTCACTCTTTCTTATACTGTGGAAGTTTGCCCTACGCTCCAGGCCACCAGCTCTGCAGTTGCTTCCAGGCTCTCCAGAGAGGCACTGCTGTTGGGGTACCTATGCATACCATACCTTGGGGGCTGTTCTGGCAGAATTAGTACCAGATTCATGTTTCTCCTGGACTTATTGTAGGATACTTAAGCTCTGAGTAAGAAGCAGCTGGGCACAACCTTCTAAGATCTCCTTTTTCATGGAACCTGACCATGGCGCCTTCACATATGTTCCTCATAAGCTCCCATTAAGGTTCTCTTTGCTCAGTCTGATCCTTAAGAGACCCTTAGAAAGGCTTCCTCATGTTCTCAGCTGTGTAAGTATCCATTTCCATGGATCCCATCCTCCGTGTTAGGGCTACAGCTCAATCAGATCTCAGTGTGATGCTTGCTCCCCTCCTCGTGACCTCCATGGCATTCCCTGTTGTCCGCAGAGCGCAGACAGAGCGATGTAACAGGGCTCTCACCCACCACCCTGACATTTCACATTTCCCCACCAGACATCTTGGGGTTTGCCTCATTCCATGAATGTGCCTCATAATTTTTTCTTGACCTTTTCTTCCAGTTCTGCTACCTAGAAAATTCCAATTTTTATCCAAGAATGAGCTCAGGCATCCCCTCCTTAGTGAAGCCTGTTTCCTCACAGTGTTGAAAACGAAGGATAACTTGCAGAAAATCTCCTACCGTGTGATTTTAGATTGGTGATTGGGCATCAAGTTGACAGATGTTCAAGGACAAGAATGGAAAAAGCCTTCTTTGTATATGGATAGTTGTGGAAGAGCTGGGCCTTGAACCTGTTCTGTGGCCAAAGCCTGGTTAAAATAGTCATTTGACTTTCATCACAGGTCAAAGAAGTTTCTGTTGCTCCTCATTTATTGGGAAGAAAGTTTAATTCTTTCTGATTTATTCTCAGTGGAATCCAAAGTAGATGATGTATTAGAAAGTTACTCAGTGGGAAATGCCAATCTCAGGGTCCCGGTTTCCACGAAGACCCTTGCTTTTCAGCCAGAGTGGTCATCTATCCTCAGAAAGTAAGGTTATTTGCTAGTATCGTTTGAGAGAGGATTATGTGAATTTAGATTGAAAATTGAAACCTTTGGCAAGATGATGATGATGATGATGAGTATGTGTGTGTTATGCATGTGTTTGGTGTGTGTCTGCATGTGTCTGCATGGGTGCACTCACGCAAAGGTGGATTGGAGTTGGTGGAGAGAGGGAGGTAGGAGGTAGTCAAGAGTGCTAAGCCTTCAAATACTTTATCATGTGCATAAAAAGAAGTAGTATGTGCACTTGATACTGCTGACTTTTGCCTCATTCCTAATTCTTACCCTTTTTCACACATTACATGAACAGTTTTAAAACATACTAGAATTGTTAGATTTCATAGTTTGTGTTTGGTTCTATGTGATACAGAACAAGGCATTTCTCTAGGCCTTAGTTTCCCTTTTGGGGAAATGAACAGGTGAGTTAGGGCCAGTGATTAGCAAAATTTTACCAGTGAGAGATTGTCTCTTTTCAAACAATCTTATACAGATCTGCAGTGAAATACAGAATCCTTCTACCCCTACTACCATCACACACACACACGCAGAGTAAACAGGATTGGAACTCTTGCGGATTGAGCAGGGAACATGGATCCTTGTCATCACCCACGAGGCTTTCTGAGGATCCCAAGCTCTTGTCCCCAAGCCCTGACTACTCACAGTCTCAGCAGCGATCTAGGATCTGGTCAGGGTGCTCCCTGTGGCCTTCCCTAGAGTCTGAGGAGGTGGGACCTGGCAGTCCGTGTTTCCTCAGACACTGTAGGTGACAACTGACAGAGCAGCACTGAGAATCCCTGGCATTTCCGATGGTGACCAGTTTTTAATTGATACTTTAAACGGCAGGGGTGGCGGAGTGTAGGGTGTGGGGGAGGCAGAGGCATTCAGTAAGACACTTGATTTAAAAGCTGAAGCATACTTGTTCTACTGTCGGTACAATGATAAGCAGATACGAGTGGGGGAGTGTTCCTTTTGTGTTGCTGACAGGGAGATAGCGCATCTCTGATGACCTCTAGAACTTACAAAGCCATGTGGGGAAAAAGGACAAAATGGTAAGAATTCCAAATATAGAAAAAATGAACATACAGCATACTTTTGGCATTTGAACTTTGGAACTGTTAACACCAGATTCCACCACGTAAGAGTCACAGCCTTGCCGAGGACATTGTTCTTGGGCTTTTCTCCTTCAGTGATAACAGATTGCCGTCTGACCCCAGCAGTAGTCGTGATTGCCAGGTCTTTATGTTCTAGTTACTTTTCAGGTGCTGCTTCCTGACTGACATTTTTCTTTTCTTGTACTTTAAAATCATTAGTTAGAAACCAGAATTGGATGCAGTACCAACATCATCATGAAAATTTATTCAGAATCCAGTTGATTTATAATCGTAAAGGACTGTTTTACAAGGTCTGGCTTTCTGAACATGTGTGGGCCCCTGGAGTCTGTCCTTTTGCTGGATGCAGTGGGCTCTGGGAGGGCATGGCTGCAGCCACCTGTACTGGGCCCACAGTGGCTTGCTTTGTTTGGAGTGATGTGCCTAGTGTTAATAAGGTCAGGAATGTTGGGAGCCAAGGCAGATTTTCTTTTGTAATCTCTTTTGGTCTTAGCTCCCTATAAGAGACATGCTGGTGCTTTTATGTTTGAAGTAGGACATTCAGTGTAGCTTTTGCACTTCACCAGTGGCTGATTTCTTCTTTCACTTACAATCTTTTCTATCTGTTCGGCACATTCTCTGCTAAGCATACTCAGACAGGGTACTAAGAGGACTGGAGACAGGTTGGGTCACTGTTGTGGACAGGACCCAGTTCTTTTCTCTTTGGAGTGTGTGTGTACTGCCCTTGCTGCATTTAAAACTAGTTTCTAGAAGAGGGAATTTTAGTATTGACCCATCTCTAAGTGTGCATGTTTTTAACCTGTCCCAGGCTGCTTGTGAATCCTGAGAATGGCAAAACTATCTAGAAAATGTGAAAAAAAAAAAATCACAATGAGCTCAGACCCGTGGAATTCACCTATTTTGCTGCCAAGTATAGTCTGGGAAGTGAAAATAGTACGAACAAGCCTAAATAGCCTTTTATTTTTTAAAAGGGCAATGTGGATCTCTGGATCAGAATGCAAGAGACGTCTTCTTGGCAGGAAACTGGGCAATGAACACCATCCTTGCCATCACTGGAGCCTCCCAGACCCACCTCCTCTGTTTTGGAGGACTTTGAGTGACTGGTGAGGGCTGAGCAAATTTCAAGGCCTTGCAGCTGCCTGTGTGTGGGATGGAAAAGGAGATTGTTTGCAGGACAGAAGGTTACTTTGATAAGCAACATGCTGCTCATTAACATGTGCCTTCTGACTTAGGCATCATCCTTTGAGGCCCAGGTCTGGGAAAATCAAACTATGAGTAACTTTTTTTTATAATATAGTGTGCCATTTTGGTGCAGAGGCAAATTTGGCAGCTCAGCACAAAGGAAACCATGGTGGTCCAACGATTGCTAATGAGTAGCATACAGTGTGTAGCTCTCTTTATCAAGATACGTCTCTTCTCCTACTCCCACCCCCATTTTTGTTGCCGTCTGGGATGTTTCAATGGTGTAACTTATATGAGCCTTTCACAAGGCAAGATAAGATGTCAATTTAAGACATCTCAAAAAGCCAGGATGAAATGTCATGTCAATTTAAGAAGTCTTAAGGCACTAAATTATACTTGAAACTTCACATTTTTCACTTAAATATAAAAAAGACAAACAGCATGCCAAAGAAATTCTTTGAGTTTTCTTTCAAAATGAATGTTCTCCCAGAGTTTGAGGGTAGAATTTTGATTAGTTACTACCCTATGTAGTACTTAACTCGGTAAACTCGTATTATTTTCTCTGCTTTTTTGCTTTCTTAGGAACTGATCAGAGCAGCATTTAGATGACATCAGAACCCGTGTTGGTAAAATACATGTCATCCCCCTTTAAACAGCAGGTATCAGTGATGATACGGTTAGTTTCTGGTATATATGTAACCCTTAATTTTATTGAATTGAAACTTTGAATGTTATTCTTTCATTTAGCTAAACGGAATTCTGAATTTAACTGGGTTAGAGGTCATCTTCACCAATGTGCCATACTTAGAAGTAAAACATCGCACTCTTTGGGACCTTCCTGATTTTAGTCCCAACTCTGCCACTCATGAGCTGTGTGCCATGGCATGTGATAATTAATCTCTCAAAGCTTCCTTTTCATCAGGTATGTTTAAAGTGGGAGTAATTAATAGCACCTATTTCAGAGGGCTGTTGTGATTCTTAACATAATTTTAGACACATTAAAATTGTTATAGAGCACTGATGAAGAAAGACTATGACAATTTTCTGCTGCTAAGAACTGTCTCCCGTCGGTGGTGTTAACAAAAGCCCAGCCGGAAGTGTCCTCCCTGGAGTGCTGAGTGAGGGACAGGCCCTCCAGAGGCCTGGGTTGGTGTGACATAACAGGGAATACCAAGCGCTTGAGATAGGAGGGGATTCAGAAGGGCATCCGCTTCTAAGGAGAGACTCTCTGACTCTTACCACCTCACAACCAACCAGATGACTACAATTCAGTCCTCTCTCCCCATCTTGCCTCTGCTTCCTCTTCGGGCTGCAGTCTCTGTGTGAGCCTGAGGAGTGGGATCTGCTGGAGTGGGGGGGCTTCATTCTGTATTAAAACCTGCTCAACACACTAACTGCTCTCAGTTACCTTGCTAGGTATTAGAATACTCTGTATCTGGAACACTCTAAGCATTTGTGGTGGAATTTTGGCTGATTTCCTGCTATTACATCAACAATGAATTTTGTCATTGCATCTCCTTCCATTGAATGAAGTGCTAGTATCACTGCATAAACTGCCTTACAAAGTGGCAGAATGGTGAATTTCTGGTTTTCTAGGATCAGTGTTACAAAGTTAAGATGGTAGTCAGTATTGCAAATATGCTAAATACAGACTATGCATTCTGCTATGATCAGCTTTGACTTTTATTTTAAATTTACCCAATCAAACACGGAATGTAGCAGACTATTGTATTCTATAGTGAGACCTTGAAATTCTGTTGAGAATACAAGTGTGAAAATGGGAAAGGCCCCTGAAAAATAACAGCAACACTAGCTTGGTGCATAGATTTTACAAAGTAATGAGTATAAATGCCTCACAGTTGACTAGAAGGTTTCCTCATTTTTCTTTGGTGCTGAGTTTGCATTTTGGAAAATGGATTCCCTTCATTTCCTCCTGTCTTTCTAGATTATAATCACTTCTTTCCAGCTGCATCCGAAGAATGGGTCTTTCCATGTGAATGTTACTTAGAAAAGCGCTACAAAGACCAGGTGACAGTGGCCGGGATGTGTGCTCCACGCCCAACAGAGAATTGTCATAGTTCAGGAGGACTGCACTGTATGGATCAGGGGGAGAAATGAGAAGGACCTCAGAGAGTGGAACATGGAAATAAAAGGAAATGGCAACAGCAGGAAAACAGGTGGCCCAAAAGGGCAGGGAAGATTTGGTGGACTGTGAAATAAAGATAATTTGGAAAAAACAGGAGGCAGAAGATGGAGAGCAGCTTCATGGTTCCCTTTTATATCTTCCACTCTTCCCAGTGGGTTAACATTTTCCAGAGGAACGGGGGAAGCCTTTTTGCCTTTTTAACAGGAAGAGTCACTCGAACAAATCTCCCTCAGAATGGAATCTTACTCTTTTCCTATTTGAATTTTGTGCTGGATCCGAGTACCCTTTGCCAACATATATTGATTTGCAAAGCAAAAGTGAATTATTAAGTAGAACTTTGAACAAGTAGCAGTACACTGTATTGAACTTT
Source organism: Hystrix cristata (assembly GCA_004026905.1). Taxonomy (NCBI): domain Eukaryota; kingdom Metazoa; phylum Chordata; class Mammalia; order Rodentia; family Hystricidae; genus Hystrix; species Hystrix cristata. The sequence goes on along the minus strand of PVJO010000392.1, from coordinate 174,661 downwards.
TGGGTGTTTTGAATGGTGATCTGAAGTTATTTTAGTGATAGAGTTTTGATGTGCTTAAAACCTGGAAATTTAATTTTTTTCCATTTTACACTTCTAAATTAAAAATTAAGCACAAGAAAGAGAAGCCACCACTTCTTTTTCCTTGGGTTAATGTACTGTTGTTAAAAACAATCTTCTTTAATTGAAACTTTGATTATATCAAGTCCTCTTACACAAAGTTCTCGGTCACATTACCTTTATATATAATTAAAAAGAATATTCATGAAATGAAATGAAATACCTAGATCTTGTTTTCTAGTCTTTCGAGAACTACTCCATGAAAGAAACATGCATAAGCGAGTGGGTGGAAGGTCTACAAATGATGTTTAAAAATTTTTCACTAGTGCATTTATTACTGCTACTCTTAATTCACATGGTGAACTTATATTGACCTTTTTTTCCCTATTATTTGAAAAGACACAAATTACATGGAGCAGTAAGATTCTTAAAAGGAAGAGAGATGGAGAAACTGCCATGGTCAAGGTTCACTGAGTTCCTCAAAACTATTTCAGTGTCTTGCCAAGCACATTTAAAAAAATTAGTATTTAGTCTTTCAGGAAGATTTATCTTTTGGAAGAATGTTGCTCAAACATTCCATAAGATATCAAAATCTCTGGAAAGCTCTGTTAAAAATCATGTGTTACTTATGTGAAAAAAATGGTTATTGGTGCTGTAATTATGTAGCGGTAAAGTTTCAAAAACACACACACACACTAACAGCATCATTTACTACTTATATTATCATCCAGGAGAAGATGCCTCAAATTTGACTACAGATAGTTTTCAGTTTGAAAGTTATGTTTTTGTTTCACTGAAGAATTCTATGTCTGTGAAGTACTTTTGTACATGGATTTTATTCTCTGAGTATAGTGGTCTCAATATCATTTAAAATATCATGCCTGATGGCAAAACCTTCTCTTAGGTAAGGTGCTATGGTATTAGTATTTCATAAAAGAAAGATTATCTTTAAGGTAGTAAATATATGTCTGTTGTAGAATCAGTAGGACTTACAACGAGTTTGCCTGCTTCCCACATCATTTCTCCCTTCCTTCCCCTTCTCTCTCTTCTTTCCTGTGCTGGGATCAAACTTAGGACCTTGCGTGTGCTAGGCAGATCCTCTATCATTGAGCCACATCCCAGCCCCTTTGCATCATCTCTTTTAAATACTATCAGGGCAGGTATAGTTCTATAATTATGCTTCCCATAGTTGGAAGATACAGTGTAATCTTACACACTAATGTCTATTCTTAAGATTTCAGAACTGGATAATCAGTGGTATATGTCGAACCAGAAATTTGGATACTCACTCTTTTTCTTCCATTTAATATTTTATTTCTTGCTCTTTTAACTCTTACATAGTCTCTTCTCTGCTTTTTTGTATGTACCTGGGTTCTAAGACTTGACTACATTTATCATCACCAGTACTATGAATGGAGTTTGTATTCATGAATTTGTTCATTTTCTACTGAGATAATTTTGTTTTTTTGAGCACATAAGGAAATAGGGAAATGATAGTTGAGAGGGAATGTTTTTGGTACTAAATTTTTATGATAGTTGTCAATTCATTTACTTTTGAAGAAAAAGGATCATGGATTGCTCTTATTTGAAGACTATCTTACAGATTTATTGAGTACATCTGGGGAAAAGGATAGCACTTCAGATAAATTCGTAGCCCTTATTTAAATGTGCATGATCCACTTGGTAGATTGTATTTGTTCTCTTCTTTCAATTTTCTTCCTGATGGATGCACCCCCCTTTTTCTTTTTTTGTCTTTAGTAATCTCAGTAAAGCGTAAACAACCCTAGATAAAAGAATAAGATAGGATGTCTCTAAATTGCTGATGTTAATAGCCGTTGTAAAGATTTGTTTTGTGAAGAGAACCTGAAACTTGAAATGATGCTCAAATATTATCTTTAGAATTCTTCTTTAATATTGGGTAGGTCCATAGGAAATTGCTACTTTATAGATCAAAAATACTTGAGTATTACAAATTTTGTATGGTTCAGCTTCATAGTCCTGACCTTCAATTTGATTGATACTTAATAGGTGTATATACAAAATATATCTCTGTTGTGTTTCTTGCCTTTCACTATGCCAGAGTTAATTTTTGCCTATTTTCAGTGTCAAAGAGAATAAAGGAGGAAGTAAAAACATTGAACACCAAGAACTCAGGTGATTTGTCCACTGATAGGATAGTTTTTGCAAGCTGCACTTTATATTGGGGTAGGGGAGTTAATAACCTGTTTAAGGCAGGATTATATTTTATAACTATACCAAGGAATAAAATGGAGTAAGAGCACACTGCCCAAGATGTTTCTTGAAATGATGGCTAGAATCCTATTTATTAATGTTGGTAAACGCGACACTGATACAGAAAATAAACCATCTTAAGACAAGTGTTAATTGTAGGTGACAGTCATGTTAATGGTGCTTTATTTAGGTGGTGATTTTGTTTCTGTAAAATTATTACATTCAAGACAAATTTGAGAACTGGATATTATGTGGGAAAGCTTGTGTATAATTTTTCAATTTTACTCAGTTTCATAAATCTTCAGGAAATATTTTCAGGCCTAGGTTTGTGGACACTATACATAGCATCCTCTGCCATAAGAGCATCCTACCAGCAGCTTGTTAGAAAGTGTGTTGTCTGTCAGGTACATGGTAGTGAGCAGATGCTTCCTCAGCATTTCCCAGTCACTTTAGTTCCCATGATGGAGAAAATGAGAAATCAAAGGAAAAAGATTGGCGTTACTTTCTGTGACAAGAAAATTGCATTTGAGCAGTGATAAATGTTAGTACCTTTGTGTGTAGAATCCTAGTCTCTTGTCTAGACACAGCTTTCTCTTTTGTGTGTCTCAAATCTTCCTATACCCACTCCTTATAAGAATATGTGTGGTATCAGGAGGTCCACCTGGATAACTCAGTAGTTTTACCAACTCAGCATCCTCAATCTTGTCTGCAAAGGCTTTGCTATGTAAGATAACATTCACACGTTCCAGGAACTTGGCTGTGGATAACCTTTCCAGGGTCCCTCTCAGCCTAGCATAGGCCGCTTTCAGCATCCCTGTACTAGAAACCTGGCCAGAATTGGCTCTTTACTCTGCACCCTGATTAGCCCTTATTAACATATTCCCTCACCTTCCTCAGTAAGGACTGTAGGACTTTTACATATAATATACAATAGCAGCACTAAGTCTCTGTCTCTGTTAATGTAAATCAAGAATCATTAGCAAAGTTCCTCCTTCCTTTAGGGAACCAGTTCACATTTAAGCTCTTTTAGATAAGTCGTAAAGCTGAATGCTTAACAGTTGTTCCTTGTTACTCTGGAAACAAGAGGGTTGTGTCTTGCATGTGCATGTGTATACATAAGTAACATGTTGGATATATACTTTCAGGACATAACTTAACAGGAATTAAATGTCAATATCTGTGTAATTCTTTTAAGTGATGAGTAGAGTTAATGGCATTTTCTAGGAAGACATGACATGAATCTATCAAATTTAGAACACATATTATCTTAAGGAAACAAGAAAGTTTTTATCTAGCATGAGCTAACACTAAAAAAACTTAAAAATAATCCTTAATGAATCTAATATTCCTTAAGTGTTCAATATTCTTCAAGAAAATTTAATAAAACCTGATACTTATAGCCTGGATAACTAATGGTATGGATAGATACATGTGTCTGCACTTTGATGCCTGTCATCTAAGTAGAGTCTAATAATTGGTTTAATCTTAAAGAGTTATGTGAATCCTGAGGTATTATATTTAATATGGGTGATGCGTTTTTGAAGTCCTATTCTGTATCTTGCTGTATCTGTAAATGCAATGTGTTTTTAATAATTATTGCCTGCTATAATGAACTTGTCTTACAAATTTGCTTTTTCACCGTGAGATGTGTGTTTTGCCTAAATTGGAAAGAGCAGATTTTTAAATGTATAGACAATAGCATTTGATATTTATTTTTTATTCCAGAATTCTGTGTTTCTGTCAGATTTGATGGGATATACATGCGTGGGTATGTGTGTGTATACACACAAACACTTAAGCATATGTAGTTATTATAGTTTAATACAGCAAGTAGATAAACACATTAGTCAGAACTTTATATCTGCTCTCAGTTTTAAAAATTACAAAGAATTCCAAAATAAGGTGTGGATGAAAGTAATAAAGTTGAAATGCAAAGCCCAGATTGTGTAAATGATGCAAGAGGAAAGAGTATCTGAAAGGGGGAAAAGAAGTTTTAGCCTGATAAGAGAAGTCTGCTGGGTTGTACAGTACTCAGACCATGATCAACCGTAATGGGACAGCACATACAAATACCGTAGTGGCATGTAAACAGGATATAGAGTTGGAGGATAACTACAACTCCTGCAGATCTTGCTCTTCTCTGTAGTCAGGTTCAAGCTGAGTTAGTTTAGTTATATATTCAAATCATGTGTTATTTTGCAGACCTAAGCAAAGGGGAGAGGAGGCCGAGGAGATCCCTCTCCGGAATCATTTTTCCAGCCTTGCTTTCGATGAATTTAGAGCTGTGCCCAAGCCACTTGGCTCTTCCACTTCTCATGAATGTTCAGTTTCAGCTACTTACCTGTTTTTTCCATAAGAGTATCAATCACTTACAGCATATCCCATGCCCTGCCAGTTCCTTTGGAAGCAATTTAAATGAGAAAAATAAGGAACTTGGGGAAAAATTATTTAAGTGTGTCTGGTAAACTGTTCTACTCTTTGAGAACAGTTTTGGAGACTCAAATACATTTTCCATTTAGTAAAATTTGGCCCTTTTTTTGTAAGCTACATTTGTGGAAATATGTTGAAATCTTAAATATAGAGAATATGACTTTCTGTTGTTGGTATTACTTGCTGTCTAGAACGATGTTACGGGGCTCATCGTGATTTATCACTGATCAGCAGCAGCAGAAACTGGCTGACTCCAAACTGGAAGCATGGGGATTGTGACATACAGTTTTCTTCCTATTCTGGGTTCTTTGGATTTGGGAGCAAGTGTACTGCAGACCCTTGCATTTTCCCAGGACATTTTGTCAAATACATGTTCCTGGTCTCTTTAGTTACAACTCTTTTTAGATACGAACACCATAGATGAGAACTTTGCTCGAGAAATTCATGTTGATTATTGCAAAACAAGTAACAAGTTTGTGTAGATCCAAAACACATTTATTTATTTATTTATTTATTTATGTATTTATGTATTTATTTATTTTTGGTGCTGGGGATCGAACTCTGGGTCTTGGCAGGCAAGCACTTGAACCACTGAGCTAAGTCCCCAGCCCCTCTTTAAATGTGACTAGTACTTATTGTGACACTTGTTTGTCATCTTTGTGTGTGTGTCTGCATGTGTACACAAGAACAGTTTCATAGAGCTTGTATATGTGAAATGGAGTTTTTAATTTCCTCAACTACTCTCTGCCTTTGTTCCCTTTCAACTCCAGCGGCCAGGGAGATCTTGTTAAAACGCTCCATGTTCTCTTTTCTAGCTTAGCATAAATTGCAAACTCTTTACCCTCCTATCAAAGTTTGTTCTTAGTGTTCACTGCCTGCCTCTGCAGCCTCAGCTACCTCCAGCCCTGCTGCGGCTCTCTGGGCCTCGGGCCCTCAGGCTTTCTTTCCAGGTCTCTCACATGCCAGGGTGCTCCTGCCTGGGGAACTTTGCCCTTTCTGTTCTCCCTGATGTTTGTATGATAGTGTCTTCCTCATCCCTCCTGGCAAAGCACAAATGCTTCATGATCAGAGATACTATCTGGGACTACTCCATCCCCATTACCCTACTTGCCATATTCTCGCTGACTCCCACCATTAGCCAACCTCATCGTATTTGTTTTTGTGTGTGTGTGCATATTGTCTACATTCTCCCACCAGGGTTCACCCCTTCAGTGTATTTGAAACAGATTGGGGCTGGCAGAAGTGCAGAGCTCACTCAGGGGGACTTCCAGACACCTTATACAGATAATTTGAATTGCTGAATTTGCTTTTTATTTAAAACTTTTCATTTCATAAGGCTTGTGTTAAAATACAGAATTCCACTGCAGTTGGAAAGAGTTATCAGATAGTTTATCATGTAGGTTTTAATACCAGAATTGGACAGCATATAGAAGTTGGTATATAATGCTTTTTTGAGGAACTAAAATGCTAGGTAAAAATGCAGCACTAAGCCTGTTTTAGCTCCACAGATGGAAGCCTTCCCTATAAATGAAGTTTTGTGTTCTATCCTATCAAATAAATATAATAAATCATCATCACTGCTACCTCCATTTTTGTCACTAAGTTACTTTTGGCAGTCTAGAATTAATTGTACCATCATTAATTTTTACCTTTAGGTAGAATCTGGACTTTGTGTTTTCCCTTATGTTATTTTCACTATGTTTCATGTAGTTCATAAGAATTAAAAAATAAAATCAGGTATTTTTGAATGCATAGAAACATAAATCAGAATATTGAATCTTTAATCTGAAAACCATTTCAAAATTTTTTTAAACTATTGATTTCTTCCATAATTTGGGAATATTTAGTAACTATAGTTAGGTTTTCAAATACTAGCTGTCAATAGTTTTGATTCCATTAACACTTTTATAAAAGCATCTTTTTAAAGTGGTATAATAACTTTTATGTTACTCAGCACCTTTTGTTTTCTGAATGGTTTTATGTGCTCTCACTCTGTTGGATGAAGTCGGGAAACATCGTGGAACCTGACTTTTTTTTTTTTTTTTTTTTGTGCTGGGGATCAGACTTGGGACCTTGTGCTTTCAAGGCAAGCACTCAAACCACTGAGCTAAATCCCCAGCTCAGAACCTGACTTTTTGACCGCTTGTGGTAGTGTAGATGTTGTTCCCTGACTGTTCCCACTTGGCTTTGCCGGTGGGGCAGGCTCAGCTGCTCACCGTGCTCTTAGGAAGACTTCTTCAGTCAGCTTTGAGCCTGTGCTCCAAATACAGATGGAAAGCTGCTACCTGCCAGATGTTAACAGGGTACAGACAGAACAGCAGGTTCTGCTTTGAGAATTATTAATGGAAACACCATCCCTATATGAAAGCACTTCCTATCAGGTAGTAAGTACACTGGCACTTTAGAACAAGGGTGGACTGTGTCATCTTTGTTGAGAGAGCCCTAGTAAGGGCATTCTGGAGGAGGAAACATTTGTGTTGCATAGCCCAGGATATAAGCATGTTTCTGATAGAACATGCTTGAGTAGGAAGGGAATCCTAGCTCTTATGCATATATTGTCACTTAGGTCTAGATTACCATCAAGTTTAAGTAGAGATTTGTAATTCTGACTTAAAAAGTCAATTTCAGAAGTCTGACCTATAGGAAATAATATGAAACTGTTTTTGCCTAAAACAGAGGTTGTCACCAAGCTCAAGAGGCAAAAAGAAATCACTCCTTCTTGTACACTATCCATCAAGTGTGTGAGAGAGGGAGCTGGAAAGGTGTCTTGGAGTTTGAAAGTAGTAAAACATAGTGTCATGAGTTTTACTTGCAACTTTAATAACATTTGGATATTTTCTTTAGTTGATCAACTTTTCTTTTCTTATATTAGGCTCTGGTGATCACCATCATGGAAACTAGCTAGACGCTGCCCTAAGTGCTTTAAAGGACAAGTAGCTGAGCTTAGGAACAGTGAAAAGCTGAGGAAGGTCACAAGTCTGAGCCTAGAGAGATAGAGGAGGTGATGATTTTAATTGAGAGACACAATCTTGTTCTAGACACAATAAAACAATTTTGGGTATGTTGCCTTGTACTTGTTCTAGGGAATGTTTGCTTTCACATTTCAGGAGATTATTCTTTATTTGGGCCTTTGGGCTTTGCTGGAGAGTGTGGGACCCTAAAAACCCGATGATGATCTTGGAACATTCTTAATTTGTTTTTTCCTATGCTTAGCCTGTCTTCATTTTCTTTCACTGCTCTGAAAATTAACACCTGCTAGTGAAATCAGCTGTATAACTGTTTTCTCTGGTGTCTCCAAAGCCATCCTGGCAACTACTGTACTGTAAAGTGAAATTTGGAAATCATCTTGATTCTCATGGACTTGTGCAAACTAAAGTTATTAAAGAAGATTAGGGACCACAGCTGGTGAGCAGATGGAATGCTTAAAATTTCACAATCTTAGGTAGCCAGAAGCCTACATTGGCACAAAACTTTTTTGCTTTATCTCCAGTTTATTTCACTTTATCTTGCGATCCTTTAATTGTTGGAGATGATGTACCTCAGTAGGTCCCTCATTTAAATAGCATCACTTAAAATTTTGATGATAAAATTTTTTATTCAGAATTTCAAATTAGTGACCAAGTGTTTTAATAATGAACTTTTCAGAGGCACAGTAAATATGAAAGACTAAGACCTTTATATTTCATTCAAAATATAGAGTGTATTTTAAGTTTGAACAATGAAGACTAGCTCACAGTGGTTGCAACTAGACAGTTGAGCTACTTGCTGCTTAAAGAAATGCTTGACCCATTCATTGGTTTCTTCAGTTTTTTCCATGTCCATTTCCAGTGTGAATTCTTGTGTTGTGCATAAATCATCTGTCTGCAGTGACTCTTCTGCCTGGTGACAGACTCATCTGTTTTTAGACACCACCCAAATCCGTGGCATCTTTTCTGCTCTGGCCTATAATAATATTAAGGCCTTGTGCTTGTGCAGACCAACTCTTTGCCTCCTCAGCACCTTAGCCCTGGGCCACACTTTCTGCTGGATCAGTATATTCTCCATAGCGGACAGTATGTGTGAGACTTTGGTGGCGCTTGTGAAGGTCAGATTAGGACTGTCATTCTACTAATTTACATGTTAGTGGTTGTTACTATAAGAACAGAATGAATGTCTACTACACTGTTTAGCATTTCTTTATCTTTGCTGAGAGACTTTTTTTTAAAAAAGGCTGTTCTCTTCTCGTGCTAATGCTGAGTATCTGAAAATATAGAAAAACAGCTGGAGCCATAAATAAATTGAGCAGTTTGGATACACTCTGTACTAGCCGATCAGGAAGAAAACAACACACAGCCCTTTCAGGTGGTGCAACATAGCAAACAACTGTAGTTTATGGTCCAACAAAATCTCTTTTCTTTTGGAACCAGCATGTGCTTTTTCTCTAAAGTCACAGTAAGCTGCTAAAATATCCTGACATGTGTTTTGGAAGTAATATTTGTGTGTTACTCAATGTTCTAGCCTCAAAACATCCTGAATGCTATATTTCAATACATGGTGGAGTATGAGTGGGTCTTGTGTTACCAATATATTGGCACAAAATAATCTATAGAGTTATCATAGGAAATAGTCTTCTCTGGACTAGATTCTGAAATGAATTTCAGTAGTTTCTCTTTGGACTTCTAAACTGACCTCCTGTAACTGGATGCATTGTGGAAGCAGTGGAATAAACATATTGACTTCTAATGTAGTCATTTTGTACTAAACCAAGCAGTCTGGAAATCCCTTTAAGCCAAAAGATTTGCCTGTCTTAAGAAGAACTGTTTTCCTCACTTTCTGGTTGTTACTCTTGGTCACAGGGGTTGTCAGGAGGAGAGGAGACTTTGGAGGGCTCCCAAGAAGAAATGGACTAAGAATCAGAAGACCCTGGATCAGTATTGGGGGTGTGTGTGTGTGTGTGTGTGTGTGTGTGTGTGTGTGTCTGTGTTTAGATTTGTGTGTATGGTTGTACATTCATAAAATCTCTGATTTGTTGATTCAATATCTAGTAAATGGATATGATAATATTGAATATGTTTGCATATTTATGTCTCATGTAACACAAATTTGCTGCAGCTGCTGTAACAAAGTGCCACAGACTGGGTACCTTAACTAACAAGAGCTTATGTTCTCACACTTCTGGAGGCAGGAAGTTTGAGATCAAAGTGTTACAGACTTAGTTCCTTCAGGGAGAAACACCTTCCCTAGACTTCTTCTTACCTTGTAACTGGGTGCCTTCTCCCTGTGTCTACACATTCTCTCCTTCTATATGTGACTGTGTCCAAATTTTCTCTTCTTACAAAGATGCCAGTCACATTGGATTAGGGATCTACCTGAATGCCTTCATTTTAATTTAGTTATCTTTTTAAAGGCCCTATCTCCAAATGCAGTCAAATTCTGAGTTACTGGGGATTAAGACTTAAATTTAGGAATTGGGGAGTGAGGCATAATTCAGCTTATTGCAGTATATTACAGAGGTCTGTCTAAATTTAAATGATACACTGTTCTATAATTCTTTGAGTTGATTTGGGTATTCAGAATAATTTAATAAAAACTATTTTAATTGGACACACTGATTTTCAAAAGCACTTTAAGATCTAAAACTTAAGAATCACTTATTTTTATTTTTTGTAAAGTGAAATGATATGGGTAGGTAGATGGGAGGATATTTGGTGAACAGGAAGTAATATATGATGTGAAACATACTTAAACATGAATAGGTGGTTGGGATACTTGAGTACATGGTGCAGTGAACACCATTAAAGGCCTGGGTGATAAAGGGAGCACTCGGTGGAACAATCAGTCATTTGTGAAAGGCCTGCAGGATGAACAGAGTCAGCCGGAGTGGGAGAGGAGGAATAGACACACATACCCGTTCTGTCCTGTCCTTCAATCCTTGGTTGACTTAAACCTTTGTGCATTATAAATTAACTTTTTACATTTTAGTGTTTTCTAAAAGAAGTTCTATCATTATCTCAAATAATTATAAAGTATTTAAGGGAATAATTAATGAGAAATTGTTAAGTATAATTGCTGAGAGCCATGTTTTGTACTTTCTCACATCACTCACTCATTGCTCCTTCTGCCTTTCTCCCCTTCTTTGGGGGGGGGGTTAGCATCTCTTCTTTTTTTTTCTTCTGTACTTTTACATTATCTTCTGGTACATTTTATTTCTCACCCAATTTAGTGCATGACTCAAATGGCTGCTTTTGCTGCTGGGTGTCCTTTGGGCCTGATAGGTCTAGGGTTTGGACACCTCTGTTGTTAGGACATGGAGACTAGATGAATGTAGTTTATCCTCTGTAGACTTTGAAATATGGCTGGTAAGTGGTACTATTTACAGAGCTGATCTGAGATACAGTATTTCAGTTCTAAGATTTTTTTTACTAAATTTTAAAATATTAATGTCATTCTGAGAAGGGTGTAAAATATACAGGCAAAAGACATGCCCTCTTTCAAAGGCCAGACATTTGGATGAACAGAAATCTGTCTACATGGCTCAAGATAAATTCTTTATGCAGAAAACTGAAAATTGTAAGTTCGAATAATTTAATTTTATAATAATTTTAGAATGTAACAGCAAAGTCAGAACATATAACTTTGACATAATGTAGGTGACTTGAAAGCAATTCATGACTTCTCTCACGTTGACCTTAGATTTATGCAGGTCTGCTCTATCATCTGTATTTTGGAGAATAAAACGAAAACAGTTACAGAGAGCTTCTGGTGCTGAGAAGGCCCACCCTGGAGAACAGTCTCTCCGGGTAGTACCTTCCCTGTGGACATTGCCTGCCTGCGGTCCTAATCTTAACTTCCCCTTTTATTTCTCAGTTCAGTGCATTTAAAAGACAGCCCATTTTCTTTTCCATACTGGAGCAGATGTTGTTATTTTGGATATCTATTTTTTTAAAAACAGAAATGTTGATTAGGAAGAAGAAATAAAACATAATTAGATGGAGACCAGAAATTACGTAACCTGAGAAGATCCAAGTGTGTTTTCTGTACTGTACTGTAGTTTGGATCTGAGTTTTTAGAGTGCAAGTTTGACATATTTTAAAATACCATTTGATGACTTTTGGATTATTGCTCTGTTTTGTTTCAGTTTTGTTTTCTAAAATATAGGGAAGCTAGAAATGTTTAGATAATGTTACAGTTTGGATAAAATATATCCCCCTAAAGGCACATATGTTCAGAAGTGGAGTTTTTAGAAGCTGTTTGGATCGTGGGGCTCTATACTTGTTAGTGAATTAATCCATTGGTGAGTTTATAGCTGAGTGGCTGGTAAGAGGTGGGACTTAGTTGGAGAATGTGGGTTACTCAGTTGTTACCTGGAAGGATCTATTCTTCTCTGTGGCACCTTCTTCTGTTTCTGTTTCTTGGTTGCCATGGATTGCGCAGCTTTCGTCTGCATGCCCTCCTGCCATGGCGTTTCTGCCTTGGAGCCAGCTGACCATTGACTGAGAACTCTCAAACCATGAGCCAAAATAAACCTCTCCTCCTTTAAGTTGTGGGTGTCAGGTATTTTGTCCCAGCAGTGGGAAAGTGACTAATACAGATGGTTTTCTCTGTATAGTCATGTATAAGTATGAAAATCATTGGGTAAGAGTAGCTTTTGACAAATCTAAGGTGTTTGGATAAAGTGTACTTCATGCTACTAAAATATCTCACCTGCAGTCTAGTGGCACTTTGCATTTTGTTACTGTTGGCCACATAATCTTAAACCAGAATACTTGACAAGTGTTCCAAAACAGAAGTCATAAGTAAGCGGACAAGGCAACCAAACTGCTTAAAGATCCTACTTGGCTATATTTGAGACAAATTTAATGTTTCAAATAATGATCATAATGGAGTATTTCAAATTTTAACATATTGAATTAAAAAGAATCTGAGTTCATTGATACCTTAAAAAGTGAGAGAGAAAGCTAATTACATTGAAGGACTGATAGAATTATAAAAATTACCATTTTGCAACTACTAGTGTAGAAAAACGTTCTAGCAAAGATCACCACTCTTTACTGTAGCCATCTGGTAAACAGTCTGACAGAGAAAGGTGTCATGTGTCACCTTACCCAAATAATCAAACCATGCAACACCAAATTGTTCAAACTACTTGTGTGCATCCTCATGTTATAGAATAGAAAGTAGCTCTATGTGGAACTCTTGTCAAATTTCTTTTTTAGCCTTTGTCCACGATGAGTAAATAGTCACACAATCTAGATAATGGTATGGTCTATAAAATTGACTCTTTGGACAGAAGATTGATACCTAGAATATGTAACAATTTTGAAAAAAAGAAATTAAGGTGTGTTTTATATATATATGTACCAACTTTCCACAAGAAATGTAAACCTTGTAGTATACTAGTATACACATGTACTAATAAACTAAAATAGAAGAAAAAAATGGACAGGTAAAATAAAAAGTTTAAATGGCCAAGAAGTACTGTATATGAAAAAAATTTTAATCTCTCTCTCTAGTCTTTAGAAAAATGCTGCTTAAAACTGCATTGAGATCCCATCTCACCCCAGTCAGAATTGCTATCATCAAGAATATAAAAGACAATGAATGTTAGTGAGGATGTCAAGTGGAGATAGGGCGATTGTGCAGAAAGAAACCCATCTACATAGTTGGTGGGAATATATATTAGTACAACCACTCTGCAAATCAGTATGGAGAGTCTCAAAAAGATAAATATGGAAATAACATTTGACCCAGCTATACCACTCTTGGGCATGTTCCTCAAAGAATTAAGGACTGCGTATCTGCATTGAGCAACTCAGTTCACAGCTCATGAATGGATAAAGAAAATATGGTATGTGTATATAGAATTGGAATATTATTCAATCAAAAAGAATGAAAGCATATCATTTACCAGAGATCGTATTAAGTCACATTGGCCAGTCCCAGAAAGTTAATACATTTTTTCTCTTATATGAGAAACAAAAAGTACATAAACCAACTGATGAACAATTAAAATGAAGGCGAGAGGACAGGAAAGCAGAAGGCAGACTTCTGGAATGGGGCAGGGTACAAGCAAGCAATGGGGGAGATGAAAAATAAAGTGGAATAATGAGATTGAACTTAAGATACATTAAATGCATATTCCAATTTTCCAGATAAACCCCATCATCATGTCTTGTTAATATACACTAATAAAATATGATTTAAAAATGAGAAAGAGAAAACTGAGCTAGATTCTTCAAAAATCTTAACTTTATAAGAACAAAAAGCATAAGGAATTTCTGTTCTAGATTAAAGAGACTAATCACCCTGACAACAAATTCCACACCTGATTGGATCCTTGATTAGATCCTAAACCTTCATTAGATTAAAGCCTTCATTGGCTTTATTGGAATAATTGAGAAAATTTAAGTACAGGTTGTAGATAGATTTTATTCCATTTGTGTTAAATCTTTTGGTTGTGAAAATACTATTGGGTTGTAGCTCGCCATGGTGTCTCACACCTGTAAGCTCAGCTACTAGAGAAGCTGAGGCAGGAGGATCTCAAATACAACGCTAGCATGGGCAATTTTGCAAGATCCTGTCTCAAAATTTAAAAAAGGGGGGCTGGGGTCGTAGTGTAATGATAGAGTGCTCGCTTAGCGTGTACAAGACCCTGGGTCCAATCCCCAGCACCCCACCCACCAAGTTTGTGTGGTTGTATAAGAGGTCCTTGTTTAGGAAAACATTTAAACTTTGAAGAATAAAGTGTCATCAGTAATTTTCATTCTTTATTCAAATGGTTCTGAAAAAACCTATGTGTGGCAGGATAACTCATGAACATGTAAATATAGCAAAATGTTGATAATTGAGCAATCTATGTGAAGAGTATTTGGGTTTATTTCTTAGCTCAGACTGCTGTAACAAAATACCTTTAGCCCGGCAGTCTGAAACAACAGGTTTGTTTCTTTGTTTTCAGTCCTAGACTCTAGGAAGTCCAGGGTTAAAGTGTGGCTAGTTGTGCTGTCAAGTGAGGCCCTGCTTCCTAGTTCAGAGTGGACACCTTCTTGCTGTGTCCTCACGTGGCGGAGAGAAGAAGCAGGCATGCTGAAGACCCTCTTGAGACATTGGGCACGTTCCCTCGGGCTCCTTCTCCATAACCTCATCTAATCCTGATTACCCCCCGAAGACCCCACTTCCCACTGCCACTGCGTTAGGGGATTTCAACACGGGAATTATGGGAGGACACAAACATTCAGCCCATCACAGTGCTCTAGTACCACTCCAGATTTTATAGGTTCAAAATGTTTTAAAAAATAAATTTTTACAAACCGAATGATTTTGCATAAAATTTTGCATTTCCGGATTCAGTGAGAAAATTGGCATAGTCAATTAATAGACTACTAAATTTTGTCTCATGATTCCTCATGAGTGGTTGACTGGATGCATCCCACCTGCCACCTGTAGATCGGGTGAGGGCCTTTTCAGTTTCTCATAGTCCTTCCCTTTCCTGTTGCCCTGTATTTCCACCATGTTTATCATTGACGCTACCTGGCTGATGGCTTTAGGCATTTGAATATATAACCCCGCTGGCTTCCCGAGTAGGAAAGTGGGACAGCTTGTGTCATAGATGGTGGTAACTTTTCCATGTGCCTGGACTCTGATGAGCACAGGAGCCCTGGCATGTGAGGTTAGCTCTGCATCTGCTGCCCTTACCAGCTCATGAGCTACACTGGGTTCTCAGGCAACAGACTGAATGTGTAGCCTTATCCCCAGTTCGTCATATGTTAGATAATTAACAGAGCGTTGATATAAAAACTTCAAAACTTGCTGTAGAGGTGGTATAAGTACGAAAATTCTCTTTGAGCTGTTATGTATTATAGAATTGTGTTCTGTGGAATCTGCCTGTCTGCCCTCATAATCTTAAAGAAGTACTGAATAAGCTACTTAAAATTTTTCAATGTGGCATGCCAAGCCTTACGAGAAACATTTTGTGGAAACATTTATAGACTGTTCACTGCAGAAAGTCCTGCATAAACTTCAATTACCTTTGTATGTCGTTCTATCCTGTGTTTAAGCAACTGCCTTCCTGTTATGCACCCAGGGAGGCCACAAGCTCTCGCTGGATAATCATGGAGTTGAGCCTTCCCCCAAAATAAAAGAGCTATGTCTGGCACAGGTTCGGGCTCAGTGAGCTATTAAATAGTTCAGACATGAAGGGCGAAGAGGAGGATGAGACTGCTGCTGAGCTCCCAGCAAGCACGTGTGTAATATTCTGTCCCTTGCGGTGAGAGTGTGTGGGGCAGACTCATCCCTGTTTAATTTGATGTTCTTGAAAAGTACTAGCTGCTTTTCTCCAATTCCATACATGCACACGGTTTTTGCCTTGTGAAGTAAACACAAGGATTTTTTATAGAGACCTTGACAAAAATTCAAATACTGTAGAATCTACCAGTATTTCAGACAGAACTCAATTTCGTTGACATCAGAGAAGGTGGTTGGGAGACAAACCTTGAGTTGCTGTGGGAGTTAAACAGGATACATGGTACTTTCCCTTTCCCCTACTTTTCATTAAAGACCCAAACCTTGCACTTTGGTGGTGTCTCTCTTATTAACTAAGGCAGTATGCAGCCTTTGCCCCGGGGCCTGTTTGCTTATGGGTGAATGAAAATGCATGTTCCTGTAGGACTTTGCTTCAAATCTTGGGCCAGGAAAGGTAACCATTCTTCTTTGCTGAATTCCAGAAATAGCAACACGAGTTCATAGGAAATTAGGCTTTGCTGTTCCATTTACATTCTCTGGCCATACCACCTAACCAGCTGGGTACTCCACCTGCAAAAGGAATTCGTCTCCCCTTTCTCCTTTCTCTCAGGTTCCAGGATCTTTTGCAACCCAGGCCTCTCTTTGAAGACATTTTCCTAGACTGGAATGCAACTTCATACAACATACGTCTACCTGCTGACTGTTTTCTTTTTCATTATTAAGAGTCTAGTATTCCCTTGGCTACCTTTCAGAATTTGAAGTAAACATTTAACCAGCTAAATGCCTAGCAAGATGTTTATCTTTGCATTAGGACCATTGATTAGGACCATTGATATATCAAGATATTTCTGGAATGTTTGCCTTTTGGGATTAACTGCATCATCCTTATATAGTACTATTCAAATATATTTGTATTCTGTGGTGATTTCAAGTTTTGTTTGTTTGTTTTGTTTTGTTTTGTTTTGAGTGCTGAGGATTGAACTCAGGGCCTTTCACTTGCTAGGCAAGTGCTCTATCACTGAGCTAAATCCCCAATCCCTAGATGTCTTTAATATTTGAATTTAAGACCATTAGCTGTACATCATAATCACTAAGTAGAGGTTCTCAAGTAATTAATCTTATTTTTATATGTACTTATTGATTCCCTTTCCCTTCCAGCATGAGTAATATATTAAACATGATGATCATTTTTTTGAGAGAAGTATCTACAAGCATTCTTAATATTTTCTTTCTTCATTCTTATTCATTCTCACAGGTATTATTAGTAGGCAATAACTAAATATCTGGCTTTTCCTTATTGTTGAGCCATATTTTTCTTTTCATCCTAAAGTATTTTTTTCATTTAGTGCTTTTGATTGTTTACTGTTGGTTTTAAACCTCTTATCCTCAAGATGGGCGTGATCAGATACCGCATGTTTTCTACCCATTTCCCCTAGTTTATTATACATGATTTGTTCAAGAGAGAAGCTGTGTCAGCTCCTTGGCAAATCTCGGACAGCATATTCTGTTACGATGGGCATATCTGCAAGTGAGCCCTGTGAATGGAAGGTTCAGAGAGAAATAATGCTGATGTCATTCCATTGGAATGAAGGCTGTTACAACCCTAAATACATTCTATAGCTAGCAGCTAAGTGTGTAGCTGTATTTCTTTTCTAAGAAGGAAAAAATGTGAAACAAACCAAAGAAGTAAATTGTGTTTATAAAAGGGGATATTTTAATTAGTTTAGGCCTTGCAGTTATTCAAACAGTCTGAACTTACGTTTCTTTTTGGAGCAAACATAAAAACCATTATTTATGGAAAGTTTAAATTTCACATAACACATCTTCCCTCTGTGTGTGTGGTTTTTTTTTAAAAAACTGTTTTGCTTGTGTATTTTTATTTTA
Source organism: Hystrix cristata (assembly GCA_004026905.1). NCBI lineage: Eukaryota > Metazoa > Chordata > Mammalia > Rodentia > Hystricidae > Hystrix > Hystrix cristata. Next base: position 156,841 of record PVJO010000392.1, on the reverse strand, counting down.
GCCTTCCCTTTGCTAAAAATGCCTTATTTTCTTGTTAGGAAAGTTGCTTTTGGAGGGAAGAGCCCATTTCCAAATAGGCTGGTTCTCAGCTTATTGGGGTATGTTTGAACATGAGGCTCCCATCCTCATTGCATCTCAAGAATTGTCCTATCCCAGAATATGCCTATATCTGCAAAACAAAATGCAGTTTCTCTGTGTGAAGCTGTCCCAGTGCCTGGCATCCTGTGTTTACTGATGCCTGTTTCTTGGCAGGGAAAAGCCTTTCACACACTAAGGAGGCACAATTTGAAGATGGGGTGTCATCTCCAGCCAAACAGCCAGTTCCCAGCAAAATTGGAGGAGGAAGAAGGGCTTTGATCTGTTTTGCTGTTAACTTAGCTGTGTTACAGACTGCTAACTTAGATAGAAATTAATATATGTCAAAGATGGATTGGGCCCTCAAGGAAAATTGGACAAACAATACAGGCATCAGAATTGTGGCCAGAGGCAAATCTAAAGAGAGCCAGGCCTCAGGATGCAATACACAGGCCTACAAGAGAAGCAGCAAGTTGAAATTGTACTGTAATTAGGCCCATCGGGCCCAGTGGACACAGCTGGGCATCAGGCACATAGATGACTGACCAGAACATCTAGACCCACATTCCCCTCCCTTCCCCAGAACGCCTTTGTTCTTTCCATGTGCACTTGCTACGTGACTCGTTTCCCTACTGGATCAATATTAACTCAGGAGCTGTACTTATAATTCTATAGGTTGATTGTAATTTGACTCCTGTTGTGTCCACATTGTGATTTTGCTGTATGTGTAACTCCTGACAGAGGGCCTTGGTGGCCACCCATTCAGGACCCCTTCTGTCTCTCAGGAGCTTTCTCTTAATCTTTGCTACCCTTGACCTCCTTTGTCCCTTGGAATTCACTCTTCCATATTCTGGGGATGTGAACTCGGCATAGCTGACATTTAGCAGGTCGGGAGTTACATTTTTCTTTTATCGATGGCAGCTTCACCGTGAGGAAAAAGAAATACAAGGTTGGCTTCCCAGTTTGCCTCTGAGCTCATTGACTCTCTCCTAACTAGAGGGAAGAAGCCAGCCCCGAAACTGAAGAAGATATATCTGTCTGATGGCCTTGCACAAAACCTTGCTTTCCTGTCCCTTTTAGGACAATCTCTTGCTCAGGTGGCACATACCAAGTTATTAAGGGGGAAGAAACAAAAATAAGACATAGTTTTCCTTTTAACTTGTAAAAGAAAACCTCGTTAAGGTAAAGCACCAGGGTTTGGTTTGATTTGTTTTGTTCATTCATTTTTGGGAAGGGAGTAGCTAGTCTTCCTTTCTTCTTCTCTCATAATATGGGTGAGGTGTGAGCTCTGTGTGTGTGAGTGTGTAAGAGAAAGCAACAGAAAAAGAAAGCATGTGAGCGAGTGGAAGCTTGGTCCAAACTCTGACATACACTCATCACACAGCTAGGCCTCAGGGCCGTTTTATGGAAGGAGTGATCATTCATAAACCACTCACAGGCCCATGTAAGCATCCCCAGGGCGAGGTAGGCCAAGGGGCTTAGTGAACTTGGTTATTTAGGGAATAGAGTTGTGAATTTTGACATTTTCGTACCAGACTGTTAGCTTTTATACAAGAGTTTATTTTGTATGTGGTAAGTAACTCTCACCTTAGTTCAGTTAAACAGATTTTATTTTCACTCCTGTTTGTGAAATTTGTATACCTGGGATTTTTTTTTTTTCTCTTAGCCTGTAGCAGCAAAATGGAAAACCATTAAATGAATGTGGCGTACAGGCATTTTTCTTTTCTTTTTCCATATTTGCTATTAGAAACTTAAAAGAAAGAATTCCACATAGCTTTGATAGTGCATGTCTTCTGATGTAATAGAGTGTGACCAGATACAAGATGGCTATGACCATCATGTTCTTTCCTCTCCCTATTCATTGCCCTTTTTATTTTTGATTTTTCAGAATCATTTGTGTGTTTGGTTCCATTCATGGCCTGCTTTTTCTTGTGCTCTTCTTATGTACCGGTTTCCCAGATGAGTGACCTTTGCCCTATTCATTTGACAGCTTTTTCCAAATTAAGAAAGCAAAACCAAAACACAGCTTTTTGTGTTACTTAGCGGGTTTCCTATACTGCCTTCTCTCCTTCCCCGCCTGCTTCGTGCAAACACCATCTCCCCATGACCCCCAGATGTCAGCTAATTCATCATGATTCAGCCAAAGGTCTACTTGCTTTGAGACCATGTTCTCTGAGCCTCAACTTCCTCATCTTCCTTCCTTGGTCAGCAAAGTCGCCTGCCAGTGTTGTGCCCAGCTTGGGAGACAAAAGACTGTGATGTGCTACACAGACACCAGCCCTGTGCACTGCTATAAAATGTCCACCTCACTAGGAATGCTGTAAATATCAGGTGATAGTGCACTGACCAGCACGGACCTGTGCTCAGAAGTTGTCAGCTGCTCGTATTGAAATCAGAGGCAGATGGACAAGAATGTGTTGACCTCTCTTCGAGGTTGTTTTTGTCTCAAAATCTGATCTTTCACTTGTATTTCTGGCTCTTGTCTGAAACCCATTCTTTTTTTATTTTGGACAGATCTTTTTCCTTCTAAGTTATCCTCCTTCCCCATTTTTCCTTTTCTCTGTCAAAAGTATAACTCTTTCCTCTGTTACCTGCATTTAAAAGCAGGTAGCATTCCTATTTTTGTGGAATAAAGACCTGTTTTAATTCTTTCTTCTTTCAAGGGCAATGTCCAGCTCACAGTCCTGAGGATTCTTCCTTAGCAGATCTCCTTCTTCTTGTCTTTGTGCCTTGAGCCATGTTAGCAAGTCCTTTTCTTATCTAAACTTTTATTACCTGAAGGGTGGGGTCTGGTTTCTTGCCTTTCTGAGATTGTCTAAGTGTGTGGCATAGCAGAAGAAAACTGTATCTCCCTCAGCTACTTGTTTGAATCTTTTTAGCTGTGTGAGTATTTGAAACCATAAGATTTCTTAAAGTTTATAAAAATCAGATATTAAGGAAACTTTAACGACTAAACCAGTTTGTTTATTGCAACTATGTTAGTAGGTTTTGATTTTAGTTTTGTTTTGTTTTTCCCCCTGACAATTAACTTTTGACTTACATGGTATTTGCAGTTTACTTACTTAGTAGGGGCCTTCCAGAAAATGTGAGGCTATAACCTTTGACTTATGGGTGTATTCCTCTATCTGTATCTTGGCATGAATACATGATCCTAAATGAGCTTGTGACTTTTGGTTTTTTTGAATGTGAGTTTTCCTTTAAAAGGTTGCTGTTTATGCTGTTAAGGCTCTTTTAAAAGGTTGCTGTTTAGTCTGTTTGTTTCTCTCACCGGAATAGTGGTAAACGTGTTCTTCTAAATAGAATGCAATGGGAAAAATCAAGACCTAATCCTTTTAAAGTTTAAGGCGGAGCCAGCTAGGACTTTCTTGTTATTTTTCATGTCCGCCATATCTTCTGAGCTTCAGCCGTTCAGGATCTGTGCTCGGTGCTGCTAGGAAGTGGCGACCATGTCTTCAGAAGGGCTTAGCAAGTTGGAAGCTTGTCTTTATGAGATCCACAAGTTAAGATGGTCATTACATTTGAAAGGGTTGTAGAAACAAAGAAGACTATGTAACAGAGACTGTATGTGGCCTACAGAGTTTAAAATATTTTTCTGGTTCTTTACAGAAAAGACCTGTAACATCTCTACTCTCCTGAAGCTTACACTTTAGTAAGAAAGATCAATTACTGTATAAACAAGGGAAGAAACGTGTAAAGAATTCTCAGATCCTGATAGGTGGTAGGCAACAGGATGTGTGTGTAAGGGCTGTACAAGGGAGCAGGGTTGAGAGTGAGATTCTCGGAGGACTGACTGAGATCAGACCCGAACAATGAGTGTGAACAGCCCTGTGAAGAGCTGGGCTTGCTCATGCCCCACCCCTGAGTTCCCTTCTCCCTTCACCTCTACACGCCTGTTACTTCTCCATGGGGCTCAGCACCTTGTTGGTGGTCGGGAAGCTCTTGAATGCTCTCTGGATTGTGATCACATGGTGTTGTAATTGCATGTTTGCTTTCATGTCCACTCCCACCCACTAGACTTGAAATATCTCCGGGCAAGTATACATCTTGGTAACATATCTCCCTAGCATTCAGTTCATAAACTAGATTGAATAGTTAAACGGAATCTACCATAAATTTAAAATTAGATTCTCATCAAACAGGCTGTGAAAATCAAGAGTCTGTTCTGACAAGCAGGTTGTTTAATTTCTGTCATTTACCTTTTTAAAAAAATGCATCCTTGCTACCCCATCTTCTGTATTCCAAGCACTTTTCCTCTTTAATTTCTAAAATATAATTCTCAATCACTGTAGTACATGTCAATTTTCCTATCTTATTAAAAGACAGCATTTATCTAGTTGATTAAGCCCAAAACTGGAAAACTTTCTTCACATTCCCTCACCATTGCCTATCACATCCAATCTTTCAGCACTCATATCTCCAAAACTAGTCCTCTTTTTACTATCTTTACTACCACCCCTAGCGTAGGCCAGCTCCATCTTTTATCCAGACTGCTGGTTTATCAAGACTACTGCCAATTTATTAAGACTACTGGCTGGTCTGTCTGCTTCCAAATTTATATCCATTATTCACACAGACTCCAATCAGATCTCTTTGAACTCAAAACAGACTCATGTCAGGCCCTGTCTTAAATACCCCAGGGACTATCACACTTAAAAATTTGAACTACATGTATATACATACATATGTATGTACATATATATCGAACCAAAAATTTCATCTCATAGCCCTGTGTGAACTGTCCTGTCCTTCAACTTCATCTCTTCATTACCCTCTGCCCACAACGGCATCGATCTTTCTACTTGTCTTCTTTACGCCCCTTTAGATTCCCTATTGTTCGTTGAATTATTAAGTGGAGCTCTGTGTTAATCTAGTTAACATTGTGAGTACTTAAAACTCTACCATTGGCAAATTAGTGCAACTCCAGTGAAATCTCATCCCACAGGCATGCTTGCTTCTGATTTCTATTATCAGGTTCCTGGTACCAAATATCCATGGTAACAAGCAACTGACTTAATGATAACCTTCATTAAAAGGCCCTGGGGGGAAGGAAATTGACATCTTTATTGTCCTCTAATGGTTTTCTTTTTTTTTTTCCTTTTTTTCTTTTTTGCAATGCAGAATATGAGTTGGAAGTAAAGAGGGTGCAAGACATTCTTTCTGGAATAGAAAAACCACAGGTATGTCTTCTGGATTTCTCAATGTAAATGATGCTTTATTAAGTATTTCAAATTGCTTTTCTTTCACCACATAGTAGGTAAGCAAAAGAACCCCACTCCCATTGCAGATCATTCATAAACTATGAATTAGTGGTCAGTTGTTAATGGAAAATGAAAATATACAACAGCAGGCTTCTGTAGTCATCCACTGAAACGTCATCTGTATTTAGATATTCTGAGTGCAATTAGATTTTCTCAACTTCCAAGCATGCATTCTTTTTCTCTTGTGGTAATTTCCTTTTACCTGGGTAAATGTAGTAATAATAATTTCTGAAAAAAACCTCAGAAATTCCAAGTATTTTTCCAAATAAATTTCAGAAAGATATTTAAATATTAGTTGAGAAAAATAAGTTCAGGACGTTGGGTGCATAGCAAGAAAAAATTTGGGAGTGGTGGTATTGTGAAGTTTTAAGTTTGATTTTTGCCAGGTGCTTTGAAATTCAAGTGAAAATTCAGAATGTTGATTCAGCCTTTCATCTGAGATTAGAGAGCCAGAGTTCTTTGGAGTGTTTTCTAAGCTGAATTGGAAAACCTTGACTCTTCATGTGTTTCAAATACTGAGGCTTTTTCACTGAAAGGTCCAGACATGCCTCAGGGTACATAGTTGAGTTTGACTAAACCTGAAAGTGTGGGTGTGTTGGAGGAGGGGCATAATAGAGCGCTTGTGGAGGAGCTTGTGGAGGCATCCGTCCTTGATGTGTGGTTGAGGAGTCTGAGCACACTCTGGGAACGAGCAGGCTGCCATGGGGGGCTTTTGAGAAAGATGTGGTGTAGTCAGAGCTGCATTTTCAGTGTGATCAAAAAGTTGGCAGACAGGTTGGTGTGAGAAGTGGGCGGGCCCAGGGAAAGAAGTGTTACGAATCAAGTAGTGTAGTCTAGGGAGAGGCTATTGGACTCAAAATTAGGGTAGTGGCATCAGGTATGGCAAGGAAGGACCACACACTAGAGCCATTCTGTTACCATGAGTGCTGGGGTCTGGGACAGGGTTTTAGGTTTATGAATGTGACCAACAAAGAATCGGATGTAGCACGTGATGGGAAGGAAAAAGCAGCAGAGTTTATTAAGACTATAGTATGCTCAGAGTGAGGGGACTCAAGCTGCGATACGAAAGGGGCACGAGCGGTGGGAGCAGATGTAGGGGTTAAATGTCATGCCAGATTTGGGGTGCCCCTCATTGGGATCTTTTAGGACATGATTGGCAGGGTGTTGAGTCATGTCAGCTGCATCTACTGCACATGTCTTTTTTCATAATTTATCCTGTTAGAATTGGATGTGTGAGATGGAGTATGTATGAAGCTTTAATGAGCTCCACGTGTAGAAATGTTAGTGCGCATGTGGGCTGGTTTGGAGTTTTGGAATTTTTCAGGGCAAATTTGGGGGTCTTTGCTTTTACTTTATCCTTACCTCTGTGTAGTAAGCCAGGGGACAAGGGTTGAGGAGGGTGGCCCTGGGGCACTGCTCAGGTTCCCTTAGGTGGAAGGGAGTGATGTAGCAGCGAGTGGAGGGGAGACCCTATACTCCAATTGTATTATCTAGTTTAGTTCTAGAGATAAACCCTTATGACTTTATAACTAGTTAGATACCCAGTGTCAGAGATACCTGAACTTGAGTTTTCAATGCTTCCTCTTGGGAATTGTGTCCTCTACAACATCTCACAGGTTGCTGTCAACGCCCATCAGGTGGGATAATCCTCATAGTCCTTATTTAATTCCACCGGTACTACCTCCAGCTTCACATGCCCTCTGTATGTCTCTACCATTGTGTTTAATACATTTTACTCCATTAATTTGTTTCTACATCTTTTTTTTTTTAACCAAGAACATGTATTGATACATTGTATACATAATGTTCACATTCATCACAGTTATTTTGTACCTGTACAGGATGTGTTTCTACATCTTTCCTAGCTGTGGGTAGTTTCTCTAGGATAGGTGAAAGCCTGTGTCCTTTTTACATCTTCTGTGCCAGTCTTGGACATACAGAGTTTGTTTCACTGGTGGGGGCTTCCACAAAGATAAACCTAGTAGGTGGTTACAAGTGTCTGCTAGACTCAGTACTTTGGAGGGAGGAGGATCCAGACACTGGGAGGTAATGTATTTAGGAGTAATAGTCAAAATTGTTGGAGTGGATGATAGTTTTGGGGGTAAGAGGTGAAGTATAAAGAGATACTAGAAAAGGGTTACAGGTAGAATCATGAGGAAAGCTTTTATTTACAGCACAAAGAAGAAAAATCCTCAAGGAAAACAGAGGAGTCAAAATCAGAAAGAAAGCAGAGCAGGATGTTCATTCAGTGTCCCAGAAGTGGACAGAGAACTTGATCGTCATCTCAGAATCAGACATATGAAATATATCGTGTGTATGCACACAGTGCTTTTCTGTAGACGTCCCAAGTCGCTTTTCTACTGCAGGAGTGGTAGAATCTTTGCAGAAGTAGCTATATAACACTAACAAGATAAAAGCAACTGTTGGGTGCATTGTGTTTTTTCCTTGATTCAGCATTTATTAAACACTTAATCTCCACAGTTTTTTGATCAGATTGTATAGAGAAGCTTTTTGTAAATAGCTATGATGTAAGGTTTAATATGTAAGTTTGTCATACTTCTGTCTGTGTCACTTAGAAGGATTGCTCCGCCACAGATGCAGATACACCTCGGCCAGGCAGCCCTGTCCCCACCATGGTGAGCTGGCTGGCGAAAGTCCGATGCCTTATGTCCTTGAATCATGCAGCTGACACCCATTGTTCTTGTTTGGTGCCAACACTTTGGCGTAGACTTTGGAGAATGTGGCTTTCCTGCAGGAAACAGAGAGAAAATATGTGAGGCAGGTTAATAGTACTATTTAATCTACCAAATAATTTTGTTTCTCATTGTGACTTAGTTAATTGGTGATCAAATTTCATGTATCTGATTCTGTAAGTCTCAGTGTATTTTAACATTGCTGAGTCCGACTGACTTTGAAGCACCAATCAGACTGAGTGTGCTGCTGGGTAGAGAGCCAGCCTGTGTGCGCTCAGGTGAACGCTACAGGCAACAGCCAGTGTCAGGGTCCAGACCTTGTACCTGAGTGTCAGCTGTTCTCATCGCCCTCTTCCAAATTTTTAAAATGTCTTTGGGGTTATAAATTCAGACAAGAGATAACATTTCCATATCAGCAGAGTTCAGATGGGTTTGAAAATAGCGAGTATAGCCAAAGATCTTCTTTAGTCCTATAATACTGGAGTTGTCACTTTTGCTACGTAAGCAGCGTATTATCTAGGATCAGAAGGGACAGCTTGAAAATTTTTGAGTAGAAATAACAAAATCTCAAGTAGTTATGAACTCTAGATTAGCACGTATCAGTGATGCTCTTTTTAACATTGAAACTTGGACTTGCACCCTACCTTTAAGCAGTCTGAGTAAAACTAAATCACCTGATAGGAAGTGTGTGTCTTCGAATGCACCTGCCTCACCAGCATGTGGCTGATGGTGGCACTAACTGCCGTCTGGAGTCCGAGGCCCTGGATGGTCCCAGAAGTGTATGTCTTGGGCACAGGTTATCTCAACGGTAAAGTTCTTCCAAGGGCCATGCTTTTGCACGTCACTAACACAGTTTCTCTCTCTTTCCACCTCTATGAGTGTACTGGCTGTAACAAATTACCACAAGTAGAGTGACCTAAAACAATATAAATGTTGTGTCTTAAAGTTCTAGAGTTCAGAAAGTCCAAAAATGAGTCTTGCTAGGCTAACATGGGGTGTTAGCAGAGCTACATGACTTTCTGGAGGTGTAGAAAGAGAATCTTTTCTCTTTTCCAGTTTGTGTAGAGGCCACCTGCATTCCAGGCTCCAGCCCCCCTGCTGTCTTCAGTTGAGCATTCACATCCCTCCAATTTCTGCTTCCATCTTCTTCTCCTCCTCTTGACTTGGACTCTCTTGCCTTTCTCTTTCTTTAAAAGGACTCTTGTGATTATGCTGGGTCCATCTGGATAATACACAGTCATCTCTCCATCATAAGATCCTTGACCATATCTTCGAAGTCTCTTTTACCATGTAAGGTGATACATTCACAGTTTCCCTGGAACAAGATAGACAATTTTGGGAGGAGTGGGGGGGGGCATTCTGCCTATTATACTGCCCACTATTCTCCTCTGCCTAGTGCACTCATCCTTCCCAGCCCAGTTATGCACAATTTCTTTTGCTCCCTCCCCCGTCCCCCTATCTCTCCCCCCTTCCACTTTCTCCACTCTTCTCTCTGAAGTTCTAACTCATGATTGTGTCTCATTTCTCTTTGTGTCCCAATACCTAGCACTGACCTTGGTACATAGTGAACCCTAACAGATGTTTGCTGAATTAAACACGTGGTAGACTGTAGCAGCTGAAGCTAGGTTCTGGCTCCACAGCACGGAGGAGTGCTGGGACTGTGGGTGCCAGAGTGAGTGGCAGCCAGGAGGGGAAAGGCCTGTGCTTTGTAGTCAGGTCCTCTGGATTGGTTCATAGCATGGCTGCTAATTGTGACCTTGCGTCTGTTAGATCACCTCAATTTCCTGATCTTGAAAGGTAGGATAGTAAATACCACAGAGGAGGATCTGAGAAATTATATACTATTCATAGAATAGTTGGAACACAGAGTATTCCTCTGTAGTTTATAGCATATCACTAAGCAAAAGTGAAGCTGTCTGCCATACTCTGTACTGGGAATAAGATACAATCATGAATAAGAATTCCACCTCTGAGGGAAAGAAAGAGCTACAAAAGAAAGTTGGACATATAATTATTAAAAAAATTATTTTTCTTTTTCATTTCTTTGAGTTGCATCTGGTAGAACCTTGAAGAAAAGGGCTTTTTTTTTTTTTTTTCCAGATGATTTGGCTTGGGTGCAGAAACAAAACCTGTGACTTTGTGAGTCCCAGACATCCTTCTAGAATTTCTGGCACCCTGAGTTGAGCAAGTCATTTACTCTTTGGAGCCCCACATCTGTAAAGATGCAAATACTTAAAGACAGTTTCAACAGTTCACAAGGGTTTTGTCCTGGAACTGTAGCGATTAGGGGTCTTGGGGACTTCATTGGTTTACCCAGTGCTGTAACAAAGGCATAAGCCTGATGTTAGGCTAAGTGGTGCAGAAATTAACTAGCCACCTCCATCCCAACATGGTCTGAGCTCCCCTGATGATAGTGTGGCATATAATCTCCCACATTGTGGGGGGCTGTTTATTTTCAGGATGTAGATAAATGTGTCCTGGAATTGTGGTTCTGCATTGTTTCCATCCACTAATGTTTAGCCTGTGGAGACAATTGATTTGTTGGTTCCAGGAGCAAGACCTGAGAGGGGCACTTCCTGCAAGAAGCAGCTCCTTGCAAGATAAGCAGCAGTATGTCTGGGAATGGTTCTCAGCCTGTTGGTGCTTAAAGAGTTATAGAAGCAGATGATCATGAAACTTTTAGACTTGAGAAACTTTCTTCTTTGACCTTTCCCTTTCTCATTTATTTTTCCTTTGTGTTCTTACTTCTCATGATGTACTTTAGAAGTGAAGCCAGTATTTCTATGGAAATACTTCTTTAGCATACTCCTAAATCAGATCGGGAGGCCTCCCACGTAGTTAAATCCAAAGGACAGGCCAAATTTAGAACCACTAACTTACAAAGAAGCATTTTTGAATGTGAGGGTAACTATGGAAGGGAAAAATGGTGTTTCTGATCCACAATATGAATATAATTTCCATTTAATTTTGAGAATAAAAACAATTTTGCATGATAGTGTTAAAATGCTGGGATGAACAGGAGAAAGGGGCAAAAAAGAGCTAAGAATTACATACCACATAGCTGTAAGATAATGTGATTTTATAATTTCCATTATACACGTATAGCAACTGGTTTCATGATGGAACCAATATTCAGTAAATACGTAGATGAGATGGAATTCTAATCAGTATATGTCCATTTAGGAGTGGGCAGTAGACTATGTCCTTCAGGAAACTCTTAAAAGCAGTTTAAGTAATGTACAGACTTAGACTAGTATCCTGTACACCAGGCACTCTATCGGTAGTATAAAAATGTCAGATTGCTCCTTTTCCAGTAATGTTATAACAAATCACCATTTTTTTTTTTATCACATTACAAAGGAGATTGGCTTCTTGTTATGGTAGGCTAAACATCAGCCAGTCAGTTTTATGGCTTCTAAACGTTTTGGGGCAGGAGAAGTCAACAGTGCGGTGATCACAGTGGCGATCAGGTTAGCTTGCCCTGGTTCCGTCAGGTGGGTTCTGCTGGCGAGATGGTGGCAGTACAGAGAAAGACCTGCAATGGAAGCTCATCTGAAAGCAGCTCGAGCCCAGATGGAGTTTCTAGAGTTCTGACTCTTTCAGTGAGTTATCACCTGGCAGAACACTCAGAGTAAACTCATTCTGTGCTGGAGATTGACCCCTACATGACATCCCCCCCACCCCAGTTTCCTGGAATTAGCCCTGAAGTGGAAGTGAGTTCAGAGGCCTGACAGACACAGTCCACGTTCTCAAGATTCCTGAGGAAAAGAGAAGCCTGAGGCTGGCAGTCCGGGGAGGGAGGGGCAGGAGCACAGACTGCAGTGTGGGCAGTGGGCCCCACAGCAATGGTCGTCATCTAGGTAGCAGGAGCCTGAGCTCCAGGGCAGAATTCACAGAAGCCGCTGTCCTTTGAAAATGACAGAGTTCCAGCATGTGTATCTGATAGGCTGGCTCATGGGAAGACTTCGTTTGCACATAGACTTGGGTTCAGATGGCAGTTTGCCTCCTCAAGGCTTGGTTGGAGTCTAAGAAAAAGGCAAACGTTATTTTAGCTGACACATTCATCTCTATTCATTTAAAAAATAGCCAAGTCTTGAAGGAAAAAGCTGAAAGTGTGATAGCTAATGAAAAAGGCAAAATGGAAAAGGATGTGAATTGATGGGTGCACGGTCCCATATCTACAGTCCTGGCATTCCTGAGATGTGCTGCTGTTTTACACCACCATTCATAAAATCAGTGTCACTGTACACTTTGTTCTTGGAATGGTGCAAAGCAGCCATTTATTACCTCAGCTGAATGTCTCCCAGAACCTAGTCCGTCTTCCATTACAAACCGAACTCATCAGAGCAAGATATTTCCTATTAGGTTAAAAACCAAATATAATACTCTCTATCTCAGGATTACTCATGTGTGTAAAGGAATTCAGCGAATACATTGGTGTGCGTAAGGGACACTCAGACAACCAAGCGCCAAATACAGGTGTAGTACTAAGAAAATGTGGCTGAATCACAAAGAAAATAGTGATTGATTCTGACCAGGGAGTCTGAAGAGTCAGACCAGAAACCTTCCCAATCCGGCTCCAGATGGGGCTGCTCTAGGTGGCCCTGTGGACACTGTGTCTCCGCTGAGGCCCTTCACATGCCTCTCTCCTCACCGAGGTGACACTCCTGAATGCCAAAAATAGGATTTTAATTATTACCTTGTGTTCACTGCCCTTCATGCAGTGAGGTATCATAATTAAATGAAATGAAGACAGCATTTAAACTGAGTTTAGAAGTTCATTAAAGCCAAGAAAGCAGGAGAGGTCTGAGGCCAAGTCACAGAGTGTGTGGAAATCGTGGTCCCACAGCAGTGTGGCGTGGGGAGCAGAGGGACACAACAGGCATGGAGCTGCTGGTCTGGAGCCTTAGTATCTAATGTGTAATACTAGCCTGCCAACCACTGTGTCATCTGTATCAGAAGCACAGACTATCTTATTCCCTTTGATTTATTGGTTATTTAACAAACATTTACTGAAGAACCACTCCTCACAGTGGAGTATGATTTAGGATGGACCTCAGGGAGTCCACATCCAAGGCTGTAAATGTGATCAGCAACGATAGTGATGTCTGTGAGGTTCTGTAGCAACAGGGAGTGATGAAGAGCAACATACTTCAGAGAAGGCTACTTGGAGGTAGTAGGCCCAGCTGGAATCTTGAAGGATGAGTAGAAGTGTGGCTAAGTAATTGACTAAATATATTGCGATGCTTTATTTATACAGAACAGAACGGTATGGTGGAATCTCTGCTAAAAATCCAATAAATGACAGACTGAAAGGGGATACTCAACATTTAATTTGAATATGAATTATTTGTGCATTTAAGTTATTTTAATTACATTTTCATAATCCTTATAAATTAAATAGTAACAAAAATGGAAGAAGTAAAAACATGGGTAGCGAACAGTTTACACATTTCTATCTATAGACATAAAGTCTTTGTAAACATTAAACTTTAGCATTTATGTTACCTGTTTGTGTTTAATGTGTTATCCAGACCAATATCCTGGTAGCAATAAAATAACCGCTAGAAAACTGAAACTCGAAAGTTCTTTGTTGGATTTATTTTGAGGAATTAGAGCGGTCCTATACCTCAGGTTGGGTTTCTCCACAAAGAACCTGTAACAGTTTTGAGTACAAATGATTTACTGGAACAGACGACTTGAGAAGCCTCAGAGATGGGCAGCTGCAGCCAGGAAGGAAAGAAAGCCCACACAGGATCAGAGAATGAGCAGATCACTGCCGTGGGCTCCGCAGACCCGCCCGAGGAGCTCTGCGAACCGGTGTAGAATTTACCCTGGAGTAGTGCTGAGTCAGGAGTTCTTTGCTGAGCTGAAGTCTTAAGCACAGAGTAAACCAACTTCCAACACATTTCTGCCTGCTATCAGCCTGGTCCTTAATTCCAGTTTCCACCCATTGGGTTCTCCTAGGAATCGACGGGACTTCAGGGAGCATGGTTTAAAAGGTATTATTTGACATCAAGCAAAGTGTGAAGGTCCCCTACACAGTACCTGTGGACATGGCTATTTTCACAGAATGCCATGACTATCATGCAGCTCTTTGGAATCTCTTCTTCAGCTTTCTCCTTGACAGCAAATCTTAGGCGTGACTGCTCATTTTACATCTGGGAGAACTGAGAGTGAATTGCACTGGCCTTGGTCAGAAGTTTGTATTATAAGGACAGATGTTGCAGCTGCTGTATTATGGACAACAGGACTTTGACAAGACAGCACCATGTAGAATTTCTTTCATTATAATTGTTTGTGTTAACTCTCAGCCAGTTTCATGTTGCTACTAGTAACTACAGAAACATTATCAGAGGAAGCAGCATCTGCCGTGTGCAATGGGTATGAATACTTCTGTCCCATGTTTTTCTCCTCAGGTTTCTAATATTCAGGCGAGAGCAGTTGTGTTGTCCTGGGCTCCCCCTGTTGGACTTTCATGTGGACCCCACAGTGGTCTTTCCTTCCCCTACAGTTATGAGGTTGCCTTATCAGACAAAGGCCGAGATGGAAAATACAAGATAATTTACAGGTAGTGTATATGTCCATATGTTTTGCTGTATTTTATTTTATGTGGGTTGGTTTGTTTGTTTGTTTTTCGAGACAGGGTCTTACTATATAGTTCAGGCTGGCCTCAAACTCACGATGATTGTCCTGCCTCAGCATCCTGACTGTTGGCATTACAGGCATGAGCCACCACCCTCAGCTTCCATGTGTTTTAATTTGCTATAAAATTATGACATTGGAGTTGTTAAAGAAAATAGAAAACAAAGGAAGAATATATAAAGTTTCGTAATTTTTCCTTGAAATAGGTCTTTTTAAAAATTTGTGTATGTCAAGAATTAATTTTTGTCCAAGTAATTATTAACCAGACATGAATAATGTATAGAGCCATTGATATTGATGAAATAAATCACGTGTTAGCTTTCAGTGTAGTATTAAATTTTACCTTTTATATCGATCAGGGCAAAAAGTGACTGGGACTAGTAGTTTTCGTGTTCATTAAGCAGTTGTGGGATCTCCTCTTACCTTTCAGACTCAGCCCTTTATCTTGGCTTGTTTTTTAAAATTCTACAACAGCATTTGCTTTTATTTCACTCTGTCTCACACTCTATAGTAGGTTAAAGATTACTTTAAAACATTCCATTACAAGGCTTTCATAAATGGTCAGAAGTTTAGCACACAGAATAAAGAATTAGCCTTTTCTGTTTTATGGACTCCCACATATTAACTGTCCAAATGATTTATAGCCATGTTCTAAACATGATAAAAATTTTAGGGTCAATTCCTTTCTGCTTTGTAATTGCTTAGCACCGGTCACATTTGCAGAGCAGGAAATCAGAAAGCCCGTTCTGTTTTAACTACTCGTTTGACCACCCTGTGAGTGGCCCCTAGATGGCCTGCCCACGCCTGGGCGATATGGTCACATAAAGTCCACTTCTTTCTCTGCCAGAGGTTTTTGTTTTCTCCCCCCTTCTCTGCCACATCAGTGCTTCAGACTGTGTCTCCTCTTTCCCGTCCTGTGGGGTAGCTTGCTGCCCAGACGGGGAAGCAGGTACTGAGAGAGCCACTCCAGCTGCAGTCTTCCCCTCTTGCTGCCTGCTCTGGTCATTTACCTCCTCCCTGTACTCCTGTGGTGTCCTCTGGCTCCTGCAGCATCCACACTTGCTCTCCCACCATCCACAGCCCAGCCTCCATGCTACAGAAACATGTCAGACTGTAGCATTCCCCTGCGCACCATGCCCTCTTTGTTCCCCACTGTACTTTGAATAAAGTCCAAATTCTATATTCAGACTCACAACTGTTTGGTTACATTTTGAAAAAATCAGAAATACAGAGAGCTATTTCCCCTACTTTACCAAGAAGCAGATGCCCTGGGGGTCAGGACTCCTCCTGCCTCGCCCTCCCCAGTGGCTGGGACAGGAGGCCCAAGCTGTCACTCCTGGCTAGATAGACTCTTAATGCAAGATGAACCCTGGTGACAGGTGCTAGAGTCTGAGGTGCCTTGTGGAGCTAGGTGGGTGACATAAATGAGAAAAGTTTTATTCGTGAGGTTGGAAATGAGAGTTCCTATCTCTGTGAAGGGAGCACTTGCTGCTCAGTCATTGCCAGGATTTGCGGCAAAACCCTGTTGCCTGGAGTTTTTCCAAGGGATGCTGAAAATTTGAGCTATTCACTTTCTCATATTAAACTAATTCAGCAAATGCGAAATATTTTAAAGTACAGTACAGTCAAACAGCAGAGCTGTAGGCAAGGTATGGATGTAGCTTCCAGTTTACAATTAAAAAAAACTTTTATTGGGAAGAATTGCAAACTTATAAAACAGTGTGCAAATAGATCAAGGCATATTAGGTGTCTTCTGTCCAGATTCCGTTACTGACTTTTCATCTTACTTGCCTTGCCATTAGAACTCCTCCCTCTGTCCCCTTTTCTCTCCTGCCTGTAATTTTTTCCCATAAGTTTTGTATACAGTCCTTTGGTACTAAGTATTTCAATATATTTCCTCAGAATAAGGATATTTTCTTAAATAATCACAGTGTAATTACCAACTTCATAAAAATGCCTCAATGCAGTGCTTTAATCCATCATCCATATTCCACTTGGACAACTGATCTGAATAATATCTGTCATTTTGAAAAGAAATGTGATAGCGTTTTTCTTCCCTTTCAGGAAGAATCCAGTCTGTGATCATATATTGCGTTTAGCTATCTTGTTAGCCATTTTTCATTTGGAACACTTTCACGTATTTGTCTTTTATGACACTGACATTTTTGAAGACTACAAAATAAGTCATGTCCACATATACCTTTTTGCTTCTGTTTCACTCTACTTTTTGAAAAATTTTAATGAAAATTTCTTACTTTGTATTTCGTCATAAGTCGAGGTTCATTTTATATCCGAGAGCTATTTCTTGGGCACGCTGGTATGCAAGAGAGGCAGATTGGATCTCGTTCAGAGAATCCAGAGTTGAGGGAGTGGAGGCTCCTGCCATAGTAAGTCTGGAGGTGCCTCTGCGGGAGAGCTGGTGCAGTTACTGCATGTTTGCTCACCACCTACTCTTGTGTATTACTTTCAAGAAGTGACAAGATGCTATGGGATGTTAACTGTGTTATTTCCCAGATCCAGAAATGGCATGCTTACAAGGAGTCTGATGTTCTGGTCCAAAATGATAACAATAATATGAACTGAGAAAGTATATTTCTGGTTTATGGTAGAATCCTTCATAATAAGTCTTGTGGTGGTGTTGGTACATGACTGTGGGGCCCAAATGCAAAATCTGTTTTACTGTTGAAAATGGTATTAACTAACAAATGATTTTTCTTTACAGTGGAGAAGAATTAGAATGTAACCTGAAAGATCTTAGACCAGCAACTGATTATCACGTGAGGTGAGTTAGGAACAAGAGCTGAACTACATTGGAGAGTCCAGATTGCTAAAGAAAATCATGTGTACCCCTTTGTAAGCTTTTGGTGAATGGCACGTTCTTAGCTGGTTATTTTCAGCTCAGGACCCTTTGCCCATTCATTTGCATTCTGCACTCTACAGCATAGTGATTGGGAGGACACAGATCTGCTTCTAGGGACAGAAAAGTTGGGGATGCACCGGACAGAATTTTTAACATTATTTTTAAAGTATGTCTAACCACTGAGCTAAATCCCCAGCCTAAAGTATAATTTTTATTTTACAAGCTCTTACAAAATCAGTTGTACTGTGTGGTTTAATGTGTAATACTTTCTTTCTAAAAGAGTAATATATTTTTTACCGTGATTGTATCAGTTGTTTACTATATATAGATGATACCTATAAACTGTCTTCAGACTAATTGAAGAAGAAAGAACACTTATGGACCTTTGAAAGCCAATAGAATTTGAAATAGGCAAGTAATACAAATATCATATTATCTCAGAAAAGAACTCACCCAGTGTGACAGAATCCCCCATGTGCTCTGAAATCTCAGCTGATTCTTCTAGAATCCTTGCTATAGCTACTGTGGAAAGCAGGGCTAGATTATCTTAGGAAGAAACTTCGCCAGGCACAGACCTGTGAAGAGAGAAAGGATTATCTGACCCTGACTTTCTGCAGAGCACAGCTGATTATTTACTAGTACTTATTTCCATCCATTTGCAAATGAGCAGCTTTCTGAATGTGGTTCATAACATTTTTTAAATCTTTATTTAAATTTTTATTTCATTTAATTTTTAAATTCATCACAAAGTATGATTTTATCTAATAATCTAATGTTATTTATGTATGTAAGATTGTTTAATAAATTTATAATTTTCAGCAAAATTGTCTACTTTCCAGGGATAATTCATACCACACGTTCCCTTGTAATGGAGTAGGACAAAGCAGCCTAAAAGGAAAAGCATATATATATATATATTAATTGTATATATAAGGAGGCTTGGGTTCTAGTTTGCTTCTGCCATAAATTGGCTATTTTAACTTCAAGTTACATAGCAGTTTTATACCACAGTTTTCTCATTAGGAAAATAAGAAAACAGGGATGAGTTGAGGTTATAATATCTTATTAGCTGCATAAGTGCTTTAAAACTAATTTTAGAGAAATACATAAAAGAGCAAGTTGTTTTATATTGTCATAAAGTGCACATCTGCTTAGCTATTGTAGTGTTTAGATGAACTCTGTTGCAACCATCTCTTCCTGTTTAAATGAAAACTTTAGAACTTTGAGTCAATTAGCTTCTCTCCAAACATACTGAATTCCACACAAACTGTATAAACAAAATCATTTTTGTAATTTGTGAAGCTAAGATGATAATAGAAATGGTTTAACTGTTCTTTAAAATGGTCAGTTTAACAGCAAACCAGAAAGTGTAGCACCATATAGGGAGTCATGTAAATGTTATTCATTATTCATTGTTAACATATGTTTCCTTTTTCTCCATGTTTTAACAGTTTATTGTTATTGCTTTACTAAGGGTTTACTTTATTTCCTGTTCATTCATGAGCTTACAATATCCTTTTTAAGAAGCTTAAATGTCATGTAGGGGTCTACCCTTTATTTTCCACTCTGTCTCTTGTTTCTCTTGGGTTTTTTTTTTTTTTTTTTACCCTTCTTATAAAGAATAAATTTTGAGAAAATTTGATCATCAGTTCTTTTAATGTTATATCTTATGAACATCTTGAACTTCTGGACAGATAAAAGGCATCGTTAATAGATTTTCCAAAAAGAATACGAGCATGAAGTGGTTAGGTAACCATCCAGGAGTCTTCAATCCAGACTTTCTCCTGACACATGTGGGCCTCTATGCATGTGACATATGACATGTATGTGATACCACACATGAACACAACCTCAGTCACCATCAGATATTATTTGGTCCAACTCTCTGCTTCCCAGAGAAGTAGAAATTTTTTTTCGCTCCTTGGTAATAGCCTCTTTCAGTATTTCTTTTTAAATCCTGATAAAAATGTCTGAGTTCAAATTTTCCTCTTTTTGCTCTACCTAGTCTATAGTTCATACAGATAGCTCATTCTCTTTCCTTTACAGCTTTTTCTTTTTCAAGCTGTAGAATATTAACACTTCCTACTCTTACTTAGGTTTAGCTTCCTCTGCTGTGAATTGCTAAGTGAGGCTGCATGCTGCATAATGGACAGAGCTTGCCACTTGGGTTTAATGGCTCTGTCTCTTACCAAGGGCTTGTGCTTGAAACTTCTTTGGCCTTTTCTTCACGTGTAAAATGGGGATAAGAATGACATCCATCTCCAACAGGTGGTGTGACAGCAAGTGAAATGTGTGTACAAAACTATTACAGATCTGGAAAGTATTGTGTAAATATTATTTTTTCTGGTTGTTTTTCCAAGGCTATTGCAGTTTTTCTACACTATGAGAGTAAAAGGGACTTAGTGTTGCAAGTTCTTTGAACTTGCGTTTATTTTGACTCTGTCACTCACTCTTTTATTGAGGTCTTTAGATATCATACTAGGCACAAAATAAAAGGGAGCAAAATATCTTTTTTATGATGCAGTTAACATTCTCAAAGTCTTAATATCAGGAAAGTAAGCTTTTAGCACAAAATGTATCCTCAAATATCATTTAAAGTGTAATACACATGCATAAGGCCTCAGAAGACTGTGTGGAAATGAAATACCTTCTTCACTAAATTTCCCTCACAGCAACTACTAAAAAATTGTTTTTCATTAACTGACAGCTGCAAAATGAACAATTATATTATTGCCATTTTTATTTGTTTGTGTTTTGCCAATTTAGAAAGCGTCACCCGGGTGGAAGTCTGTAGAGCCACTGAAGGAAACTGAGATATTTAACTGTACAAAATAGGCTGTAGTATGTACCATTAAAATAAAATTTAAAAGAAAAATAGACTGTACTTTCCCTTCCAATTCTTAGTACAGCACATTTTGTTGAAGGCCTACAGAAGTCTCCATTCAAAGAGATTAGGTACTGAAGTTTCTCCAGGGTTTCTGCTCTTGAAATTCTTGTTACTTTTGATTTTGCTGCCCCAATTTTTTTCTAGTCACACTTGATTGCCTGATATTTTCATATAATGTCTTTTCTTATTTTTCAACCCCAACTCCAAAGTGTTAGTATTATAGGAGTTCACCGAACAGATTACAAAATCTTATTATTTTTTTTTTAAGGTAGCAATGTCCCAGTCAAAGAATCTTGTCATTGAATGGTCTGGTGCCTGGCTGCTCTCCCTGGCAGGCAGCTCCTGCCTTCTTTACTCCTGGAGTCCATGGACACCAGGTACCCTTCAGACAGAGCTTGAGGTCATGTGCTTGTTGCGCTTTTTCAATTGGCATCTGCCGTGCTGTTTAATCCAAATTCCACATGGAATGTTATGTCCTAAGACATTACAGATTTTAAAAAGTGTTTCTCCTTTCTTACTTTTTGCTATGATTTTTTGTGTGCCAGTGCTGCTTATCTATTCAATTTATGTATTTTTCATGATTGAGGAAAACAGTACCCTTTGTAATGCATACACTGATTTGCAAATTTTAGGTTCTGGGTCTTGGCTTAGGTTTTTTTTTTCCTTTCTTTCTTTCTTTCTTTTTTTTTTTTTGAGGCAGGGTCTTGCTGTGTAGTTCAGGCTGGCCTCAAACTCAAGGTGATCCTTCTGCCTCAGCTTCCCAAGTGCTGTGCTTATAGGCATGAGCCACCATGCCTAGTGTGATGCAATTCTTACTCGAATTGTCTTTTTTTTGGTTAAGTGTTGATTTAGTGTTTAAAATAATCAATTTATAATTTTCATTGTGTAGTTGGTACTTCCATAAAGGTCATTGTGTTATGTGTTATATAAAGCCACTAATATAAGAGTGTGTGCGTGCGTGCGTGTGTGTTTGTGTTTGAGAGAGGGGATGAAAAGGAGGGGAGTAGAGGAGAGATGATACATTGGGGAAAAGGGAGAAATTAGACTAATAAAAATATTTTTAATACTTACACGTGAACAAGTAGGTTTATATACATATTACGTGTACTCAAATGTATGTCGTCTATGCATTTCTTAGAAAAGTATATTTCTCTTTTAACTGGTTTTTTATAATTAACAGTGGTATCAAAATAACCATTTTACTGTGTGAATGAAGAATTTAAATTTTTATCAATAATACAGTAATTAGGCATTTGATCGAATGAATAGTAATTTCACGGCAAAGTTTGAAGCAGTTTTCCAGTCATCACCATAAGCAATTTGTCAAAGATGTTGCCCAGAGATGATATCATGTAATGACATTTCCCAGAAAAACTATGTGATGAAATATTTCCAAAAATAGGGTTTACCATCACAGTGCAAGGTTATGAAATAGGTGTTCTTGGCCAGAATTGTGGCACCTCGTATTTTACAGATGTGTGGGAAGAAGCTGGAGATATATTTCTGAAATTCTTGGAGCACCTGTTCCATTATCATTTAAACAGTTTTTAAATGAAAACAGATGTGAAAATTCAACACAAAATTGATTATGCTGTATTGCTAGAAAAAGTGTTTTCTTTTCCTAGAATAAATGCAAAAGAAACTCAACACTTCGTTGAATTATTTAGTCCCAAAGACTGACCCTTCCCTACAGATCCTCACATTGTCATGTGGAAAAAATACAGTATTTAAAGTGTAACATCATTGTCAGACTTGACTTTTTTGTAAAATTTAACAGTCAAATCACAACTGGTTAAAATTAGCTGCTATTTACTGAACAGTTTTAACTGACAGAGGTAATCATGGTATTTTTAGGTATTATGTCAAATTTTACTGGATGCAGCATATTTAAATCTCCATATAAAACTTAGATTTTATTTCCCTTGCTGACAAACTTGTGTGTGTGAAAAGTTCTGAACCCTAATTTAAACAAATTATAACACTTTTTTTTTCCTATTTTTTGCCTTTTATGTATGCGTGTGTGTGCCAGATTGAACTCATGACCTTTTGTACCCTAAGCACACACTGTACCACTAATCTACACCCCAGCAAACTGTAATTTTCTTCAGAGATAACAAGGAAAACATCTTCACCTGGCCCATATAACTATCTCAATTTTTTTTCTGCCTTCAGTTTCTTTTTGTTTTATCTTTACTGCCATCCTCCTTACCTGGCCACCAGACACCTCCGTTATTCATGATTCCCTAGCCTAGGACATATGGATGTGTGACTCCAAGAATCCTGTTAAAAAAGGACCAGAGAACTTGGCTGATTCCAGATTTCCTTCTCCCCAGACAACTAAATGTGGTCTGATAGTACCTTGGAAGCTACTATCTGTTCTATAATCAGATAGATTTTGATTCCAGCACTTTTGTGAATGTCCAGGACCTGGTCTGCCCACATATAGTTCTGAATTTGTAGCAGAGTTCCCAGTGAGTACCATCTGAGATACTGCTGGCATGAGGCAGGGAATGTCAATGGGCAAAGTGGGCAAAAACCAACTGAAATGCAATTTTAGTTCTGAGGAGACAACAGGCCATGGTGGGGAGTCCCCCTACTTAAAGGGGAAGCTGCTTCTCATATTTATCTAGCAACTGTAATGCAGAAAGTGGGCCAAGTTTTACTAGAACTTTTCAACTTTTAAGAGATTTGTTTTTTTATGAGCGATCTCAAGATATTTGCAATGTAGGCTTAATTTGTACTTAACATGTTTTATTTCAGAAAATTTCAGGTACCAGCAAGAGTAGGTAGCATAATGAACTCTTGTGTACCCATCACTTAACTCCTGTTACCTCAGTGTCCTCATCTAGTACCCTTCCACCGATTTTGAAATCAGATAATATATTATTTCACATTTAGATCACATTGCCATTATCACATGCCCACCCAAAGCAAATGAAAAATAGTAACTCTTTTTTATCTCCAAAATTTAGAGATTCTCTTTTCCTAAGTTATCTTAAAAAATGAAGGCTTAATTTTTTGTTTTTTTGCCGTGAGAATTCAAATATGGTCTGAATATACAGTTTGGTTGATATGTCTTAAATTTCTTTGAATCCATAGCTTTCCCCCTCCATCTCTCTTTCTCTTTCTTCAGACTGTTTGTTGGAATAATTATTTTGTGTCCAGTACAGCTTTTTATACATGTCAGTTTGGCTGATCACATACTTATTGTGTTGCTTAATAAGTTCCTCTGTCCTCTGTGCTTCCTAAAAAATGGTGAAGAGGCTTAATCAGACCCAGATTCAGTGTTTCTGACAGGACAGTGTCAAGGTGATGCCATAGTCTGGTTGTCTGTTCTTGTGATGATCATTGCCTGTATTCTAAAATTCATAGATGGTTGTAGTGGTTAAAGACAATATGTCTGCTCCCCTAGCACACACGTATCTTGGGTGACACTCCACCGTTTAGAGAATTCTGATCTATTAAAGATGAAGCTGGAAACCTGCCCATGTTTGGAACATTCTGTGATTCATATTGAGTAGCTAACACACAGTGAGCCCTTCCTGACACATGGAAATGATCTTACCAGATCTACTGTTCAGCTTAATATTATCATATGCCGATACTGAGTACAAAAAGGAGCATGCCTCCATCAGACGGTCAGTGGATAGCATGCTAACAGTAAGTATCATTTGTCTGCATCAAGTGTTATGGTGTCCTTCCATAAGGCAAATAAGTGGACACAGCTTTCTAGCTGTGTGTCTTGTCTTTTGGAAGTTTACCTCTCTAAGTCTGAATTTCATTCAGTCTGTGAAGGGTAATAATATTTCCCTACCTCCTAGAGAGCATGGTTATATGGGGTAAGGGCCGGATAGGTATTGACCAGATTTGAATAGTTTCATTGGTACATCTTTTTTAGCTAGCAAAGCCTTCTTTGTTATCCTTTTAGAATTTCAATTTTTAAAAATAATTCCCAATATTAAAAAAATGGAAAACTGGAAGGGAAGATGATAAAAATCAACATAATGCTACCTGCAATTTGATAAGAATGTGGTATAATAGCACATTACCTATTTTTTTCTTCACAGCTTCTCTGGAGAAATCAGGCACATAATGTTGTACGTTGAGCCAAGTGTTTCAGAGTGCAGAATGAACATCTTTAATTTTGGCACTGTGTGTAACCGTTAAATATTCACACGGTTAAACTGTACCTGAATACAGTTTTCGTTGAATCAGAGACAGATGCACTTAACAGCACACTTTCGCCTAAATATGTACAGTGTGCTTAATAGCCAGAGGTGATATCTACCCTCTGTTCTTTTGTACGCTCTCACAAGCCTGTGGACTCTGATCACCATGTCTTATCCTTTTTCACCCAACTATTAACTCTTCGCCTTTCCAGACAAAGTCAACTGTAGAGTAGCTTGCATTTGGAGACCCTTCTGGCTTAAGGTTTATTTTCTTAGAACATTCATTTCCAGCCAGTAGACGCCGCCCATCTTAAAATGGGGCTGAGTAGAGCTGCATGCTCTCTCGGGATGATGATCCCCTGTAATTGCTGGCCATGGCTAGATCAAGACAAGGTCACAGATGAGAGTGAGGGATTCTCCTCATCTGTGGAAGGCCCTGGGCAGAGTGGAGTTAAGAAGCCTGGCTGTTGTGCTGAGCAATCCCGCTGACTGCGTCCATCTGTTTGGTTTTCAGGGTGTACGCCATGTACAACTCCGTAAAGGGATCCTGCTCCGAGCCCGTTAGCTTCACCACACACAGCTGTGCACCCGAGTGTCCTTTCCCTCCTAAGCTGGCACACAGGAGCAAAAGTTCACTAACCTTGCAGTGGAAGGTGGGTAGCGCCAAGTGTCACGAATACTCTCAAGTTAAAGTAACATCAGCCTGTGGCTATTTGGAATATTTGTTAGCACTATTTCCATTGTGTGATGGTGCTTGAATTTCTACACAGTAACTGTAAAATTAATTATCATGATGTCAAAAGTTGCCATTTCTATTCAAAATTGGACAAAGCAATGGGAGGAGGAACCTGCAAAACCCAGCTTTAGCTCTTTTTGCGGGGGAATTTGGTAAATCTCCTGAGATCATAAGAAATGCTTCCTAAGTGCCATAAATACTTAAAATACCAATATTTCATCACTTTCTAATAGCTTAATTCCTTTCAATAAACATTTGAGGACTTCAACATAAAATTTTTATAAAGAAGGATTGAGAGAAAAAGTAAGTCTGTGGTTCCTTTGGCTTCTTTTAGGGATGATGCTGAAATGTTTTAATATTTAAAACTGCCAAGAATATGTAGTGTTGTAAAGTATATTAAGGCTTCATTAACTTTTATTAATTAGGCCTCATATTACTCAGGATTGCTAATTATTTTTAAACAGCTGAATTATAGTTGCCATGAAATAAAATATACTGACTAAAAATAACTTAGTCGAAGAGTGGTCCTACAGTAGCTTCTTTAAAGTGTGTCATTAGTGTATTAATCATAGTTTGCCAGAAAATAGTAGATTATGTTTTCAACTTCTATCGTTAATTATTTCTATATATCGATATTTCAAAGTATAGTTTAAAATGTTACCTAAGTATAGATGATGAAATTTCATGGTTTGAGGGAGCATTCAAGTGTTTGAAAGAGACAAACTGGCTGGGAGACGGACTGAGTGTAGTGGCCAGCTTGGGTTTCTGTGCATCCTATTGTGGGGACAGCTGTATTCTCCTAGACTGTGGCTAGCAGAGAGTGTGTTTTGTGGACAAAAGGCAAAGTTTGAACTGGCTTAGAATCTGAACTATTTTATTTTCCTTCCTGGCTTCCAGGGATAATCCAGGTCAGTGATTTCCCATCTTTTCAGAGTTTTAACACCCAACTGGTCATCGTGGCTTAATTCTTTGGGGAATATACATCCATTAAAAAATATGTTTGATATTTACACTTATACTAATGCAAATATATTTTTCTTAAGGAAAGAATTAAAATCCATTTATTTTGAAAAATATAAGAAATCTTAAGATTTATCAGAGGGACCCCGGGGTCTTATAAACCTAAAGTTGGGAATCACTGATAATATATTCTGTGCTTAAAACCTGGATGAAATTCAGGTCTCAGGCAGACCAGCAACTTCAAAAATAGTTTAGTTGTGAACCCGAAATAGACTCTTGTTCCATTGAGTTCTATGCGAATATGAAAGTTCTAGAATGAGTTCAGTTTTTATCTCAGTGTACGGAGTCCTGATCACTGTATTTCAGTTGAAGTACAGTGAGGACAAAGGACATTTTCCAGCAGTGCCGTGACCTGGAGTCCACAGAGACATTGAGAGAGCTAAATATCTGACATCGAGCTGAGCATGGTGGTGCCTGCTTGTAATCTCAGCACTCTCAGCACTCCGAGAGGCTGAGGTAGGAGGATCTCAAGTGTGAGCCTGGCCTGGGCTACTTGGCAAGACCCAGTCTCAAAATAAAAAAAATTTAAAGGGCTGGTGATGTAGCTCAGTGAGAGGGCCTTGAGTCCAATCCCTAGTACCACCAAAAAAAAAAAAAAAAGGGTAGGACGTCCTGTTAGCATCAGTTATTATTTACACAGGAGAGAGAAGGCCAAACCAGATCTCAAGCCAGTGTATGTACCCACCCTAGGAATTAAAGAACTAGTTGAGGAGTCTGGGGGCTGGATGTCATAGATGTTTTTGAAGAAGACCCTGTAGAGGAATTTGTAAACCATTGCAAATGTAGTTCTTTTCATAAAAATGGATTCTCATTTAAAACATTGTCAGTTATTTAGAACTTTCTATGTATCTCTATCCTGTCCCCCAACCTGAGGCCACAAAAGCTGGAAATTGCAGTTACAGCACTTACTCACCTGAGGCCTGAGTATGGGGATTCAGATTAGGTGACTCAGAGGAAAGAAAGGTGTGAGGAGGAGGGGACAGGTTGAAGAGTTTGTTTTTAGTCTAGCGCTTACTGAGCCCCCGATGATGTTTTATTAACAATAATCAAGTAACACCTCCTGTTTACTGAGTACTTTCTATAAAACTGGTTAGCTTAATAGGTGATTTATATAGATTCTTCCAATTACTTATGCTGTCCATTCTCGGAACAAGAAATTAGACATTCATATTAAACAACTAGCCCCAGACCACACATGACGAACGAATAGCCAAATAGCCGAGCCAGGGGCTTCCCTTTGAGAGGGTGAGGCACCCCACTGTTCACTGAGATCCTACTTCTCAGCTCTTAGTTCTCTCTGGCTAGATCTTACCCCGAGAGTTCTTCTTGGAGGTCTTTCTTACTCTGTTCTCCACGGTCCCCCGCCCTACCCAGCATTGAAACCTGTTTTCTTAGTGGAATAGATGTCAGCTTGCTTTTAAAAGGAAAGCAAGTGGCAAAATTTCTTTTAGCTAACATACAGAGGCCTAAGTGCCTCTAGTAATCTAGTCAAGGGTCTCATTTCCCCTCAGACTTTTAAGAAGGAAACCTTAATGCCAGAGGTGGCTTTCTAATCTTAAGCACAAAAAAAAAATCCTTCTGGGAGAAGTTATGAAAATATAGGCTTGATTGTGTTCCCTAAGCATTCTCCCACTGTGCCTGTGTATTTTGATGGAGGTTTTTCCTTCGATGTTTGAATTTAAAATGCCTCTTAAAAGTTTTATCTCCAGAGGAAGTGGGGCGCCATGTAGGTGTCAAGCAGAGCTGTGGGAAAGTCAGATTTGGCTCTTTATGGGGATGACTTACTAGTAGTAAGGACTCTTACAGTTGAATTGTATTAAAGTTGATGTATGATAATGGTTGGCCAAGGAAATGCAGGAGCCACCCGGTTCCTCTCTCTAAGGGGCGATCACAGAGCTGTGGGAGATAGACATTGAAACAAAGTTGGTAGCTCATAATTGTTGTCCGTGAACAGCTTTCTCCATCTTATTTTATTTATTTATTTTTAGGCACCAATTGACAATGGTTCAAAAATCACCAACTACCTTTTAGAATGGGATGAGGTAAGCGTATTTTTACATTCATCATCTAAAATACCATTTCATAAATGAAATTGCTGAACAAATACCGTCTTAATCTTTTAAACGAATGCCGAACACAGGTGACTATAAGTGGAGAGGAATTTGAATCAATAGTTGTCGAATATGGAAAAGAGAAAAAGATTGATGTAGTAGAATGAATCATGCATTAAAATATATTTACCTGGCTGATTTACAAGCAGTGCTACTGAGAGAAAGACAAGGTCTGATCTGTTTGAGTCTCTCATGTCCCACCAAGCACTTACTTGTAGTAAAAATGGACTGCTTTGTCATCTTGGCTGCCTGTGTAGTTTTACAAAGCATCATTTGTAAATCCTGGAGTGGCCCTGTCGAGTGGTCTCCCTCTGCCCACTCACAGCCCCCCTGAGGGTGAGGCGCTCGCTATGACACACATCCTCCTTGCTGCCCATTGGCAGACGCCTTTCGATGCTGTCGAAGGTGCATCTCCCTGTGCTGAAAGTCACTCAGGGGCAACTAGTGAGCCAGTGCACTTCAGACCTCTTGCTACACATGGAATCTCAGGCAACAAACACTTGATCCAGACGACTTGTTACTAAAAAGTGACTAAACTTTTGGTTCCCGTAAATCTGATTCCATTCATTGCCCTTGCTTTGTTCTATCGTTACGTGCTTAACAAAAAAGCCAAGGATTTTAAGAATCGAAAATGGGGAATTTGAGGATAAATGCAAGTTAACTGGCCTTTGTGAAAATATTTTGGAAAAATATTTTAACCAAATGTGGAATGAAAACTATGAAATTCTCATCATGAAATTTTGAGTGAAAGAGGGGCCCTTCTTTGCTTTCTTCAGAAGCGTATTTTTTCACCTGGGTTACATCTGAATAGTTTGAATTCCAAGTTACTAAAGACAATGATCTATTGTCTTTAGGCTCCTTATAAATAGCTCAAATAGACAGATTGGTGAAATCTCAGACCTAACTGGTTTCAGATTAGGTGGATTCTATTTGTGAAGTGATTCCATTGGAAAATACAGTCAGTGCTATAGCTCGTACAGATTTTTATATAAAAATAAGAATGCTGGAAAAAACTTGACTGATGTGAGCGTGTAGTAGCATCTTCCCTTCTCCTGTTCTCTGGAAAGAAGACTGAGAGTTTAACAAAAGTCTGTTCTAATGTGCTGATTTTTTTTTTTTTGTATTGACCTGATGTTTTTTCTAGTTTACAAGTAAAGAAGTTCAGATGACCTTTCATTTCAGATGTCCTCTGAGCGTTGTGTGTGTATATGTGTGCGCGCGTGTGTGGGTGTGGGTGTGTGTGTGTATGTGTGTGTGTATCCTCTGTGTTTTTTGCTGCTTCTCTACCTGGAATTGTGACCTTCTAAGTTACAGAAGGTCAGAGAAGTTGAATGTCTGAATGGGAAATCTCTAAGGAAAATCCAGTGTGGCAGGCAGTGGCAGTGGTGACACACTTTCTGACCCTGTCCCTTTAGAATTTGAAATGAAAATTTCCTAGTATGGCGCTAAGAGACAACATGCCACCTCATCTGGTGAGAAGTAGAAGGCAAAGCCATGCTTGATGACACTTATGCCAGCTGAGCCCACTGTAGACCAGTGATCACAAAATTTTAAGTGGTTGGTTTGGAGTCTTCTGCCTTCCCCTGCTTGGTATCCTCCCATGTTTTCCTCTCTCCCATCTTAATTCTTTTTTCTCTGTATTTGCTCTCCTGACTTCAACTTCCTCCTGGTGTTGGCTGCGCTGAAGTCTGCTGGAAATTCCACGTTGACACTCACCTGCCACAGGCCATTGGCCAACCCATCAGTCCATCTGTTCTGTGGCTCAGTATTTGCTGCCAGATCTCAGATTTCCTAGGGAAACACTCCCTAGCTGTCAAGTGCAGTGGTCTCCCTGGTAGCAGAGGATAATTGGAAGAACCCCAAGATTAGGAGGTGTGATTCTGTTCTGAGTTCGGGCATTTAACCCCTGGGCAGCTGAACCTCTCTGGTCCTCACTTAGCTACCTCGGAAGTGGCGGACAGATTAGCCCCCGCCCATATGCATTTACATTATTTGCGATGCCTCAAAGGAGGTTATTTATAATTGTCTTTTCGGACAAGAGAATATTTGGAATCTTTTTCACTACTGCTTGGCCCACTCATTTATTAATTATTTCAGCATTTATGGTTCATCTCCCTCAGTGCCCCAACATTGTACACTGCCCTATGAGGGACACATTACAGGACAAATAATGTCCTTACAGGGATAACTGGAAAAGCTAATGTGTGCTTATCCGCTTGGGCCTTTTGAACAGATTCAAATTTACAAATTTAGCCACATGCTTCTCAAATTTTTCAGTTGCTTCATATCCTATTTCTTCTTTAGCAGTCCCCCTAAAATATTGAAAAATCGTCCCTTGGGTTTTCTAGCAATGAGAACACATGCAGTTGTAACCAGTTCATTCTTGCTCATCCTATCATTTCAGAAGTGGAGTTTCTGACGAAACAGTCTAGCAGTCTGTGTGTCTAAATTTGGAGTTAAATTGGAGGTCCGTAGCCCTCATGGGAGCAGCTCACCGAATTAGTCCTTGAGTCCCCTAGTCTCACACCTTTGCATCAAGGAAGAGAAGGAAATGATCAGATGAGGAGCACAGAGTCTGGCCTTCAGGGTGTGTGAGCACAGGAGGCCCCGGCCATCCCTCTGAAGCCTTCTGCTAGTAGTTGCTGCCCCAGGTGCATCTGGTATCAGGAACTCTTTCCAGTCGCCGCTCTAGTGGAATGCGGTGGGGCAGGAGAACGAACAGGAGCAGGATGTTTTTCTAGGATCGCCGCACTACTCATCCCTCCCAAGAGCCAGCGTTCTTCTCTCCTCTCCAAGGTTATCTGCTGTAGCCATATACCTGTATTCTCTCTTGGCCAGGCAGGGGGCCTGAAGAAACAATCTTAGAGTGCAGAAGGACAGGAGGGTTTGTGGAGGAGCAGCTCCCTGTCTGAGAGAGAGGTGGGTGGTCTCAGAGATGGCTGTGCTCAAGAGAAGCACTCTGCCCCGTGTCCACACTGGCCTGAGCATCTTGACTTTGAGAAAAAGTTGCCCCTCCACATGTGTGCCATTGCTGATGCCTAGGTGTCCCCCATGACCAAGATTTTCATTACAGTGTAACAGCACTGATTAGAGTTCCGGGAAACTTTGTGCTGTTGCTCCATTTGTAATCACCATTCCGATATGATGATTGGGGTGAACTTGTGAAAGTGTTGGTAAACCAGGAGCACAGGTCGTCAAGCCCAGCCTTCAAGCCTTTCAGAAAAAGACATTCAGCCTTTATTTCTGCTAAGGGCAGCAATGCTGGGCTGAGCTGACCTTCTTGGGAAGGCCCACCCTAGTTGATAGGCGATAACCATATGCTGGTCTCCTAAGCACCAGGGCAGGTAGGGCCCAAGTGGGGAACGGAAGACAGACATTTGCTGTTTTTGGGAGCTGGTAACTCTTATTCAAGTTCATTATCATTAATTTCGCATCACTGTTACATGGAATTACTCATGATAGTTCTATAAAGAGTCAGCTACCTGTTTCTCTCCATTAATAACTAGATAACCTCATAATGTTGAAGCCAATGGAGAGTAACCTACTATGAAATGATAATGAGCAACTAAAAATAGAGCCTTCAAGTATCCTTGGCTTTTCAGATATGGCATCAGTTCTGATTTCACCTGCCACAGATCAGTTTTCATTACTTGAAAGGGTAAGGCCTTTCCTAACCAAGTACTTGCACTGTGATGACACGGGAAACTTAGTGCCATGTGACAGCCCTGTGATTTCGCAGATCTCTAGCCACCAATTTCTCCCTCAGCAGATTCCCTGTTATGAGCAGAAAGACAGAAGGTCATTTTTAGGGCAGTTTTTTACTTAACTTTTGGTTGTGTCATCACTGCATTTTAATTTCTTTCTGATCACAATGCACCCCCCACCCCATGTTTGCATTTTAATCAACAAGTAATCATCATTCTGTCAGAAAGCAGATTTGACATTCTCAAGGGTTTCTTTCTGCTAGATTTAAGTATTATTAAGTATTATACCTTTTTTAATCCTCTTAGAAAAAGGCTTAGCATTTTCAAAAGACAGTAAAACAATATTTATATGCTAGATTTCTCAAGGTGGAGATTCTTTTCCGTAATAAGAGAGTTTGTGGGAGGGGAGAGTAGAGCGGTACTCACTGCCCTGTGCCACCCCCCCACCATCGTCCTTTTGACTGCCCTTGTCAAGAGGCAAGACATCCTTTCCCGTTCATTTGGCCCCTGGTAGTGCTTCTCTGTCTAATGACATGTCAGTGTCTAGTAGAGGTGGCAGTTTTTCTGTAGCAGAAGCCATCCAGAAGGATTAAGGATATAAAGGCTTCTAGGGCAGGAAGGGGCTTTTAGGAAAAAAATTTGGGAACCTTTGGACTGAAGCTGTCAATCGGATTGATGCCCTCTCAGTCTGTTTTGGGTTCCTGAGTAGATGGTGATCCATCTGGTCTTTTATTTGAAAATTTGAGAAAAGGAGTACATACATTTCACGGTCGCATAAGAATTTTCTCTTTCTTTTTACAGAAAATGCGTTCGGTAAAGGAAGCATTTACAGCAATTTAGCTTGTAAGCTGCCCTCTTCCAGCTACTCTAATTTATGTCATACAAAATTCTAACTGGTGCTGTTGCTAGTCCTTCTCCCGAGGTTGGACTGTGAAGATGTGGTGTGGATTCATGGTGGCGGTATCATGCATGATGATGCAGTCTTTATCTCGAGAGGCCTGGATTAATAATAATCTGTACAGTCTCTTAACTGGTCATGGTTCTTCAAGCAGGCAGCTTAACTCCTGAGTCTTAGCCTTTCTACTTGAAAAATAATGTCCATTCTGTCATAGGTATGTTAAGATTAGATGAGTTAACTTGGGCAATTCAGTATAAAGATTCAGTATAATGATTAATCCATGTTGTTGATATGAGTCTACCTAAGCAAGTGTTAAGGCCTGAGGCAGGAGCAAGTCAATAATTACAGGATTTTATGAAAGGAACTTAAAGAGGAGCCCTAGTGTTAGGTTTCTGGCTTGAACTAAACAAAAACTGATATCCACGCCATATATAGATGTTAATGTGCTGTTAGCTTAGCTTCCGGCCATGGCATGTAGGGAATATGTGTAAGAACCAGAAAAATAGCTTTGTGGGAATGTGACTAATGCAGTTCCCAGGAATCTTCCTCGCATGTGATCCAGCCAGCCCAGGAAGGAAATACACATCTGGCTTCCTGGTGACTAATGAGCCAACACAGCTGTGCAGCACAGTGGACTTAGAATGAACTATCTACCAAGGACATCAAGGGAAGCATAATGTGAAGTCGGAACAGAAAAGGCCAGCAGCAGGTAGAACCTGTAGCCCCTGGGAAGCGGGGAGCAAGCCAGGTAAGGCCATGCCCGGTAGCCTTGAGGCAGAAGCTTCCGGTGTGGTGGCCAGCTGTACTTTGAGCCTCTTGGACATGCTGTTCAGGAGGAGCCAGCTTGGCTCATTGAAGGATTGAGCTTGCCCCGTAGGAGGAATTCGGTAACTTACTTATCAGTCAGACTCATATGTAATCTGGGTGCTCAATAGCTGGAGTGGGTAATCTCTCAGAGTACCTGTTGTCATGAGTGAATTTACACATTCTGGGTAGATGACAGCCATTCTAGGGATGAAGGCAAGTCGAGCATCAGCAAACAGTGTGACTGGCTATGTCCCGCACAATGAGTAAGGAGAGCCACTCTGAGGACTTGCTTCTCTTTAGGTTGAATTGTGCTGGCTCTATAAGGAAAACCAGAAAAGCTGTCCATTCCCCAGATGACGCCAGTGCCTGGCTAGAATGTAGTAGGAAGGTGCCATTTGTCTAGACCCACATAGTCCGTGCTCATTCTTGGTGACTGCCTTTGTGGGGGTTAGAGTGAATCCTAAGTTCCTTTGGCACTCACCACTCACCCCATCCGAGACCATCTTTCACACAAGCCGAACTTGTGACCTGGCCAAGTGGCAGTGTTTCACCACGTCACAGACCCTCGCTGCCACAGCCATGGATGGCTTCAGAGAGCCGGGGGAATTGCTAGCCCCACTCCAGCTGCAGTTGAAGGAAACCAGGCCAAGAAGGGTTTAGAGGCACCAAGGCAGAGTTAAGAGGAGCCGCTTCTTTAAGGACCTCATGCAGCGCTCCCACACCCTGCTGTTCACCATTTATTCCATGAGTGCAGGATGGGCTTGTAGAGTTGCATAGCAGACTTTGTGGAGAACTTCTGCTTGAGGCTAAATCACAAATGAATGCGGTTTATTTAGTAATGTGCAACCACAAACCATCTCCCTCCTTTTCTTCCCTTTGCTTCTATGCCACAGTGCTCAGTAGAGGGAAAGAAATGTCACAGAGGGGAGAGTAGGGCTCAATGCAAGGAACTTCTGAGTCCACCTGTGTGTGGAGTGTCCCCACCTTCCTGTTACGAAATGCCCCCCACTGTCTCATAGTCCTATGCCCAATACATACGTACTCTTATTTCTCAAGCCAGCATTTATCTTTGATGTTTCCTAGGGTTGGCCAGTGCTAGAACAACTTCTAAATATAGACACACAAGCAGACTAAATCTCAAAGCCTGGCGTTAGTTCAGTTGGCCGATGCAACTTTATTTTTCATTTGACTTATTGTTGTGTTTCTGACAGGTTGAAATACGTTGTTACAGAGAGTGCCCAGCCCAGAATCCTTTCATCCATGTCTGGCTGCTGCTGCAGCTATGAGCCACACACATGATAACTGATAACCAAAGTCATGTAACTTATTTAGCAGGCAGTTATCCAACCTGGTAAGCTCAGCTCAGAAAGGCAGCTCTTCTAAAAGGAGGGCAGTGGAAAGAGGCCACAGACCAAGAAACACTGGAAAGGCTACCAACACATGGCCAGAGAGAGCCAGCTCACCGTTCTCAATGTGCCAGGAAAGATACCGTGAAAAGGAATGGGAAGGATCATTTCTAATCTGTAACTTTAAGGCACTTGAATAAACCAGCCAACTTCATCTGTTAATGCCAACAGTGTTTGAAATACCCACCTCCACTGTTGTTAGTACCAGGCATTAGCCACAGCCACAGCCCCTGTAGTCCACAGAACTTCTCTGGCAGGAATTCAGGGTAGCCCGAATTAATAGGGATGTATATGAAGGATGAAGGATCCATGGCACAGGAAGGTGTTAAGTTCCCTAACCAGAAACCCACCCATTTAGAGAATTCATCTTCTCCAGTACTGAAGACAACTGTTAAGAGAATACTGAGTTAGTAAAGAAAAACCGACTTGAACATTTTTTTCTTACTGTTTGAGTCTTGCAATTACATTCTTTGACAAATTAACACAACCAGTACTATGTTGTTTTTACACATATTTTTAACTTTAAAACTTAGTCACATTTTATGAACCAAATCAAATAAATACTTTTTATACTTAGCTACTCGTCTTCAAAAAGACTCATATGTAAATTAGCTTTGACATTAGTTTACAGTATGTTTGTAAACACATACCCTGAGATGGAGATCTTGTTCCATTTGAAGTTTCTTTGAAAGCTTTTTCTATTCTTCATCCTGTGGTTTTAGGGCGAAGACAAGCCATCCCCAAAAGACTACTATATGACTATATTTTAAAATCTCTTCAGAGTTCTTGAAACTTGGGGTAGCATTATTAAAAATCTTAATTCAGCCTAAAATGTACAAGTAATCTATAAAATGAAGTAACGGTATTATATTCTGTGTTATGTAGCCACTTAAAAGCTACATTTTAAATACTCCTCAAGCTCTCCTCTCTCACCCATCTTTCACAGTCTGGCAAAAAGTTGGAAGTCATTGCTGTTTTTCAGAATTTAGCAGGAACCACATAGCACCTAGAACAACAGCTGGACTCTTATTACTAGGATTTGTAAC
This sequence comes from Hystrix cristata, assembly GCA_004026905.1. NCBI lineage: Eukaryota > Metazoa > Chordata > Mammalia > Rodentia > Hystricidae > Hystrix > Hystrix cristata. Next base: position 120,526 of record PVJO010000392.1, on the reverse strand, counting down.
TGAAAACTAAGAGTGAGAATCAAGCAGAGGGGAGGGAGATGCTGATACATTGTGTCATATTCTGTGTTACACTGGAACTTACCCCCAGAGATGGTGGCTCCTTTTCATGTGTGAATCTGAAATTGGAAAGAGGCACTTACTTGTCCACGTTCAGATAAATGAGACGCCCAGGCTGCCTGGTGATCTCTGGCAAATAGAGCTGTGACGACCTTAGGGCACTGGGCTTCCTGAACACTGGCAAGGACTGAAAACAAGTCCATCAAGCGGTGTCAAGCACGTAGATAATGTGCACGGTATTTTTATTTCGTAAGGAGAAAGAGGCAGAACTGGGAAGGATGGGCCTGGTATATACCATGAACTTGAGCCAGTTGGCTGCCAAGTCCAAGTCCCTTCCTGGAGAGCAGTCTCGCCCAGAAGCAGAGGACGAACACCTGGGCTTTGGTCAGCAAACAGTTCCCCAGGGTCATAAATTGGTGCTGTCACGCTAGATCTGGGTGTGAAACAATGGTAGATTAGTGAGTCCTCTGAGTTCAGGTGAGTGAGAAGAGGAACACTCAGCTTGAAAAAGGAAACAACCCAGGTTTTCAGTGAATTACCCCTTGCCAAATCGAGCACCTTGAGGTTTATCTGCATATAATTGGTTTGTACTCCGAGGTTTCTTCACAATCTAGTAAAGGTTAACCTTGCCCTTGAATGAACTCGGAGTGATCTGTCGAAACAAGCATTTGGGTGAGCAAGTGACCCCTGAAAATCTACCAGTTTTTGTCTCACAGACTCTGGCAGTAAAAGTTGGGCAAGAGCACCCCGAGTGGTTTATACTGACTGATGCCAGACTGGGTCAGTAGCCCAGCAGCTGGGTCTGGTCCCGTATGACTGCTGGTGTGGGCTCTGAGGTCCCGTCACCTTTTTATCTCTAACAGGGCTGGTGAGTGCCTTTCTTCCCTCCCAAGAACAGGAACCCAGATCTCACCTCGGAGAGTTTCCAGGCGCTGCGGACCTGATCCGCCGAGATCCAAGGGGCTGCTCTTGTCTCCTGTGGTCAGCCAGCTCCGGGGCCCCTTGAGCTGCTTCCCTCTTGCTGTCCTCATGTCAGCCACACCACAAGTGGCCTAGCAGTCATAGGCCCGGGCTGTGCCTCCATGGGACCGGATTGTTGGTGTCACCGTTTCCATTAAGGCCAGATTTTAAGAGGAAGCTTTGCACCGGGCCGACGTGAAATACTAAAAATTTTTCTAAGTAAAGCTAGCATGTCTCAGTACTCCTGTGTAGTTCAAATTAGGTTTTATTGAAAGAGGGAATATGCCATAGATTAAATCTCTCAGAATCATTTATAGCCTCACAACCTATAAAATATGAAAATTATAATTCATCTATAAAACTTTACTGATAGTACCAGCTGAGGCATATTTAATTTCCAGTAAACAATGATAAACATTCATGTAATCACACCTTTCAGTTCATATGAATCTTTTTGTTTTCTATAGCATTATCTTCTTGGGGGGGTGGGTGTTGGGGATCGAACTCAGGGCCTTGCGCTTGCTAGGCAAGCGCTGTACCACTGGTCTAAATCCCTCACTCCTTATTGTATTATCTTTTATTATTATTATTTTTTTACCCTATCCATTTCTGTCAGCAAGAACAGGGTAATATTTTACTTGTAAATGCTGTTTGGTATTTGGAATCCCTCTTGGTTTATGAATAAATTCTCCAAAACTCCTGTAATTTTTTTTTTTTTTCGAGATACTAGGGATTGAACCCAGGGCCTGGCACATACTAGGCAAGCATTAAACTTGAGAATTACACCTCCCTCCCTTTCTGAACTATTTTTTATTTTGAGTAAGGTCTTGCTAAGTTGCCTGGGCTGGGCTCTGGTTTCCATCCTCCTGGCTCTTCAAGTCTGGTGTACTTTGGAACACATACTCTATTGCTGATGCCCAGGGCCAGCTAGACAAGGCCTGGCATGCACAGTGGACAGGCCAAGGATGGATGTACCACTGAGTTGGGTTACTGGAGCCCCTGGCCTGCTGTATCTCTACTTGTTAACCTCTTGGCTAGAGATAACTTTTGCACTACGACGATGTTTGTGAATATTAATTTTTTTCTTTCCAGATACTCCTCTTATATTATAGTCCATGTCATACCAAATATTTTCTTTTATTTAAAACCTTCTCTCATATCTGAAATAATTTTATTACCCTGTTTTCTCTTGTTTTTGCATTCTCATTAACATCTAAATTTTTTCAATAAACTTTAATTCATGAAGTCTGTGTACTCTTAACCCTCTTAGACGACACAGACAATATTTGATACCAGGATTCCAACAATACTTCTCTGTGTGTTCCTAAGAAAGTGTTGTGATAGAAAATTTGGCATGCTTTGTCTAAAGAAATTGGATCAGTTATTTAGCAGTTGTTCCTGATAGTGAAATAGATTTTTGTAATATAGGAAAATGTTTTGAACGTACAGTAATGCTTATTGCCTCAATTCTTTAGTGAGCTTGAATTGTACAACCCTTTTAAAAGAGAAGTTTCTTTTCTGTTGTTGTCTCCCTACTCTTTTTCTTATTTAAGCCACAGTCTTTGTTTTTTTTTTTAAACCCTATTAAAGCAAATTAACCTAGTAAGGAACAGACAGGCTTTTATTTACTGGCTATAGTTCTAAGCACCAGAAATGGGCAAAGGAGACCAAACAAAGAAGTAGGAAAAATGAGGCATTGAAGGGGAGCCAGCATGTTTTGGAAGGGATGATAGCTTCCGCAGTGGCAGGATGTGCCTTTCTTGCACTGTTTACTCTTGAGTTCAGAAATAGAGGAGGAAAGAAGGTAGATCGTGATACAGCCTGAAATGGATACAAAACACATCAGGGCTCACGTGGAGTATAATCAGGAACTGACTGTAATTTTGCAAATGTATGCATAAACAGTTTTCCCATGAATAAATCATCTGTATCAGCCTTAACACTCAAGGTTAAAGTAAGTTATGATACTCCCGCTACATGGTAACCTTGCTCAGGTACCACCTGCAGTTGTAACTCTTCACTCACTACCTGTTGTCCCCCATCGTTACACCTGAATATATTTTGAACCCTTGATCAAATGAACTGTTAATCTGAAAGAGTTTTAAGACTTCCATTCCCTTTCATGGGAAAACACACCCTTGCTTGAGCAGGACATGGCAGGGGGTTATGAGGATGAATGTGCTATTATTGTTTTTAATCTGTTCACCTTAAAGACATTCAAGTTGGCTGTATGTTTACTACACATCACCTGGAATGGGTTCTAGTAGTAAGCATTTAGATGCCTGTTTAAAGGAAGGAGAAGCTTCACTTAGCATAGGGGAAAAATGCGCTTGCTTCATTCTTTATAAAATAAGCTGCAGACTTCAAACATACTCCTGAAAGTCTTGGGTCTGACTGATTAGAATCTGTGATCCATTTAGTATTGGCATGTGGTTTTCTTTTGTGTGAACATAAATAATATGATAATTTGGATTACAGATAGGAAATATCTTTTCTGGCAAGCTGCTAATATGAATATTCCATGCCACTGAGCATGGCATAGCATTGTCAGGTTTTTTCCCTTAGCCACAGGTCTATTAACAGACCTTACTAGAGTGTTTTATTTTTAATTCAAGGAATTTGAAACATGCTGTAAGGATAGAAAAACATTAAAAATACATTCCTTGCTTCATAAGAAACTTAGAGTGATTGTGTTCTGAGTGCTTTTTTTCTGTCCTTTTTTATTAACATATGTTTGCCATACTTAAAACATTTATCATGGAGAATTGATACATATACATAAATCATATTTCAATTCCATGATTAATGATTAATCTCCTAGGTTGTCCAAAGCACTGTTAGGTGAAAAAGATGATTCTAAGGCATGTAACCAATATTTAGGGTCCTTAGCAAGCTGCTCCCTGTCATTGGAATGCTCATGTGCTGTGGTTGGGCCACCATGGCAGGAGAGATGTTGATGCAGCGTGCTGCACTGCACACGGGTCCTCTTGCCTGTGGGAGTTCCCGTGATAGGCTGTGCAGTTAAAGAGGGGGGATCCGTCTGCGGCTGCAGCCAGATTCTCTGCTGATTGGCTTGGGCAGTTTTGACCCATGCAAGTGCGGAAAGGATCTTAGAAATTGTGTGATCTTTAACTGGAACATCACCTTAGGCCTAAAAGGATGTTTTTAAAATTTTGTTAACCAAAACTCATTTCAGAAATACCGTAAGTGCAGTGGATTACCCATCTCACAGAATTTCCTTCGGTGCCTTTATGTAAAGGATGAGATTTCTCAGTAGACCACTATATGTGTTGCATGGATACTTCCCTGTAAGCATTCCTTCCTTTGGTTTCGTTTATCCAAACTAGGAAATTGAACAGTTATTTAAAATGCTCCTTCATTTTCTTACGGGTATTTGGTTTAAATAAATTACATATATTGTCTTACTGTTTTCTTCTAGGGAAAAAGAAACAGCGGTTTCAGACAGTGCTTCTTCGGGAGCCAGAAGCACTGCAAGTTGACCAAGCTTTGTCCGGCCATGGGGTACACATTCAGGCTGGCTGCTCGGAACGACATCGGCACCAGGTATGACGCTGCTTGTCCTCCTGCCCTTCAGCCTGTAGGTGGTGGATCTCGGCCTTCTCTCATGTTCCGGCAGGGTGCGTCAAGCCTGCTGCCTCTGCATTGAGCCAATTTGAACTTTTCTGAGAGGGAAATCCTACTTAGAGGAAAGAAAGCCTCTTCCAGAGTGACAAAGCCACTGTGGCCTCTGTAGTCCTGCAGACTGTTACCAGGCTCCACCCGCTAGGTGTCTCAGAACCAAGATGAAGGCAGCAGTACAGATTTTGAAAGGAATTCCTCTTGGGGCTCTATTTTCTCAGGTCATTTGCCTTTTTTCTTTCATCACTTTAGCAAGCTCATCTTTCAGTTGTCTTTTCAATTCTGTGAGTGAGCCCTGATATAGAGAAGGGGCTTCTGTGCCCGCCATTGTTGTCAAGCCCGAGGCAGATACATACAGGACCAGAGCAAAGCAGGGCTGTCTCGGCTGCCACAGCTTGCTGCAGGCTGCTGGAGAGGCTAGAGCAGGTGCACAGCCAGGCGCCCCTTGATTAAAGAGGCTTAAAAAGGGCCACATTGCGGTTCTGCTTCCTGGATAGCTCTTGATTAAGGGAAAAAATCTTTTTCTTTCATTACTGCTTATTGAAAATCTTCTTAAAGACTCAGCACTTCAGTGGTTCCCAACCTTCTCTCTAGCCCAGAGAACCTCTTCCTAACATCACAGGGTTTCACAGAACCGCCTCTCCTCTGCATGGTAGCCACTGTAATTTGAAGAGCTCCCTGGTTGAGAAATTCACAGTGATCGAGGCTTCTGTGATTCAGGAATTTTTCAGAGTTGGAAGCACCCTCAAACTTTTGGAAAAACAGCACTGTATTTGTAAATCATTTCTTACATCAACAAATGCTTGATAGAACACACATTGATTTGATGACTCCCTGGTAGCCATGACTCAGCTAGAATAAACATGATACTATGCTGCATTTTCTACTCATGGCTGTTGGAGGGAAAATAAATTCTTCAGTATATTGTTGTGTAACTTGGTGTGCTTTCCTCAAAGCAGACTGTAAAAGGAAATAGAGCAAGTCGAGGGTTGTAGGGAATGTCATCAAAGAATGCTGACCTGCCGCTGTTTACTGAGCCTGCCAGACCCCCAGCTTTCCAGCCCAACCAAACGGGGTTGTGTGTAGCTTGTGTTCCTCTTTTTAAACACCAGAACGCCTACCATGCATCTAAATATGTGCCTCATAGTGTTCCTTTCTCTGTAGTGGTTACAGCCAAGAGGTGGTGTGCTACACGTTAGGCAACATCCCTCAGATGCCATCGGCACCGAGACTTGTTCGAGCTGGTGTCACATGGGTCACGTTGCAGTGGAACAAGCCAGAAGGCTGTTCACCTGAGGAAGCAATCACCTACACCCTGGAAATTCAGGAGGATGAAAATGTAAGTTTTGCATATTTTCTACCCCTATGTGTGTTCTGTATAAATCACCATTATCGTACCTGCAGGGCACCACGAAATTAGCTACCTAAGTTTGGCACCGAACTCTTAATTTCTACCACCACTGCTATCAGTAGCTCGCTCTTCTCCATCTTAGTAAATGGCATCCCATCCTTTTGGTAGGGTAAGCAAAAATCCCCTTTCAGTAATTCGTGCCCCATATATTATCATTCAGCAGGTCCTTCTAAATATTCCTTCAGATAATATCCAGAAATCTAACAATATTTTGCCATCTCTACAGCTCAGATGTCCTTTACAAGCCACCTTCATCTCACCCTTGGATTAGTGCGATGGCATCTTCACACTATCCATAACGTCACCCTTATTATAGTCTGTTCCCTACGCGGCATCTGAGTGCTCCTTTGAAAGACAAACAGATCACGTCCATGCCCTGCCCAGAACGCTTCCCATCTTGGTACCTTTGCCCTCTCCGGCAGAGTGAAGCCAGAGCCCTTCCCTGCCTACATGGTCCTGTGTGGTTTGGTTCTCCATCACTGCCCTCGTTCCTCCCACTGTCGTCTCCTGGCCTCGTGTGTGTTGTTTGGACATACCATGTTGCTTTGGCCTCAGGGGCTTTGCAGTTCATGTGGCCCCTGGCTGGAATATCCCTCCGGATACACTTGACTCATGTCCACCATTTCCTTCGGCTCTTCCCTCAAATGAGACCTCTCAGGATAGCCTTTGCCTGGTCTGGAGACAACATCATTGCTGACATGATAGAATGTTCTGCAGTTCATGCTGTCCAGTGAGGTCCCACCTAGACACATGTGGCTACAGGCACTCAAAATATGATTATGGGCATAAGGGGTTGATTTTTGATTGTATTAAATTTGAATCCAAAGAGGTATCTGTGGCAGGTGTACTATAGAAAGCAGCATCTCCCTGGCTCCACCCCTCTCCTCTTCACCAGGTTTATTCTTGTCGTAGCACTTAACACCACATGGCATGCTCTCTAACTGCCATGTTAGCTTCTTGTGGGCAACAAACAGTCTGTGTGTTCTTAGGCTGGATCCCTAGAGCCTGGAGGGTAGCCTGAGGCATAGAAAAGGTGCTCATTGGTATTTGATGGATGAATGAACAGTAGAGAATATTATTTAATGAACTCTGTGCATTCAATTTTTAGTGGAATCGCTCATGCCCGTAAAGGGTTCTGCCCTTCCCCGTCTAAGCTGTCTTTTCCCTCTTGGCCAGAAGGGGACACTGTAGCCCCAGGAACCTTATTGCTTAGCACACTACAGTGTGACAGTGAAATTTCCATACTTCTTTTCCTGACAGATTTATTGTTAAATAAATTTTTCACAAAGCACTTACTACTTTGTCACAATAAAATTGGCCAGACCCAGAAGAAACTACAGTGTGATGCAGTGAAATTTAAGGTTTGAATGCTGCCCACAGTACCACGGGCTTCTGTTGCTCTCTTCACAATAGCTGCCAACCTCTTTCTCACTGGCTGTGATGGGAAGAGGCAGTGTGAAAGGAAAGTGATGCCCAGATGTCATGGTATTGATGTTTCTTTTTGCCTTTTCAGGATAACCTTTTCCACCCAAAATACACTGGAGAGGATTTAACCTGTACTGTGAAAAATCTCAAAAGAAGCACACAGTATAAATTCAGGGTGAGTTGATCATTTTGGCACCTGAACTGCTTAAAAATGAAACTTGAATGTATCATCATTTATCATTTCATATTGACTGTGCAGGTTAAAAATGTGAACATTCACACCACTTTACCTTTTTAATGTAATATTTATACTTTCAAATGCATGCCATACTTTAATTTTAAAGTCCACTTTTGGGGCAGAAAACTGTGCTGTAATAAATTAGAATAAATTGCTGTACAGCATAGCCAGTGTCCTAGCCTGGGACACCCAAACCAGGCACTAGGTACACCTGTCACTCACCTGCACGTCACTCCTTTCTCTTTGGTGGTTTCTCCTTTTAATCTGATTTCTGTTGTGCTCTTTATTATCTCTTTTGCCCATTTCTTTTTCCTAACCTGTTTTTATCATTCTTTATCGCCCACCCTGTCTCCACTTTGATCACTAACAACCACCGTAAATGTTACTGTAGGGCATTATGTCATAGCCAAAAAGCTGAATACGACTTTCAGATCACAAAGGGAAAAGGCAGTATGTTGCAGTCTATGCCACAGTGCTGTTTACTGACCCTGCACAAGGCACTGCGTGTGTTCATAGGACAGGCGTGCTCTTGGGAGACATATTGTGGTTTTCTGATTCTGTCCTTCCTGCTCTAGCTTTAGGGTCAGGTAGGGTAATTGGGCACATGGTAGTCACACAGTAAATATTTGTCAGATATCAGGTGGAATGTGTAACTGTTTGGGGGAAATGATAGTTTAATAAAAACAACCTTGTTATTGATGTGGGTTCCAAGAACATAGCTATACTGTTAGCATTTCTCCACAAGATGGCATTGCCTGACTCTTCAGTAAATGAAGAGCGTTTTATCTGTGTTTGCCACCTTTTGTTTCCTTCCACAAAATATCACAAAGTAGGTGGAATGTACTGATTTTATTATATGTCTCCCTGAAAGGATAAAAACGTCTTTAGTTGAATCCCACCCTGTGGTTTTATTAATAACCAAATATAGAGAAAATAAGTGATCAGAAAATAGATACTATTAAATCAGTACTTAAGTTTAGAGGAAGTGTGTGTGTCTGTGTCTTGTCTGTCTAATCTTGCCATTTTAAAAAAGAACTTACTGATTTAAAAATATCTGATAACTAAAGCATGTTCATGATTTCTTGATTATGATACAGCTGACTGCTTCTAATATGGAAGGGAAAAGCTGTCCCAGTGAAGTTTTGGTCTGTACAACAAGTCCCGACAGGCCTGGGCCTCCCACGAGACCCCTCATTAAAGGACCGGTCACATCTCATGGCTTCAGTGTCAAATGGGGTATGTTTATTGCTGCTGTTGCTATTTCTTTTTATGACTGATTTTTCAAAATTTCTTGTTTTTGGTAATAACAAGCCAAAAAAATAAAACAGCATTATTTGCAGGGAATTTCATGCATTTGGAATATACATGTGAGAAACATCTGGAGAATTATACATATTAAAATGGGCAATTCCACAAAAATGGAATTTTAATGCACAGTTAAATTTTAATGAAAATTTAAATGGATAGTTTTAAGAGTATCTCATTTACTTAAATCATTTTCCTGTATGACATATTTTCCTCCTTTTTGAAAATGTATTACTGATGTGAATGTAATTTCTGAATATATAATTCCTTTTTCAATAGCCTACTTTAAAAATTTAACAATATTTAATAGAAACATTTTGTTTATAAAATTAATATCAAAAGCAAATTTCAAAATTTAGGTGTATCTTATTAAATTTTGACATAAATTTTTGTTTTGACATTGTGTACTACCACTATCTTGAACTTCAGGAATTTTTCATACTGAAGGTTATATGGGGTTTGGGGTTATCTAGTAGAAAGATACTGTGGCAGCACAGATTATTTGAATGAAATGTATATTACTGGAAATACGTTAAGTTGTTATGATGTGTATAATTTTCACTAATGCCATAGAAATCTAAAAAATTTTACCTGGCAGCCAGTTAATGTAGAGGAAATTTAAAACATAGACCATTATTGTAACCAGCCACCAACACATCTTATTTCTATTTACCTAATAATTTTGAGGTAAATTTATTAGGGTCTTTATTTCCCTGGAAGACAAGTACAATTAAGATAAACTGTAAAAATTTTGGTGTTCTTTTTGTCAGACCGTAGGGCTTTTTTCTCAGAATATGTGAAAAAAAGTCTTTTAACACTGAATATTGACTTTCATTAGCTCTATGCAATCCCGTTTGACTTTATAATTATTGTTGTGACTATCTATTTCTGAAGTATATATATAGTTGTGGAGATACTGAATGAGAAGCAGAAGGAAATAAATTTCCTAAATGTATGTGTGCAAACTTAAGGTCTCTCTGAAAAATCTCTTTCATGTCTAAGAATACAGAGGAGACCAACTGATGGTAGAGGTAAATTCTTTATAATTTTGCAAAATTTATAGACACCCACAAGGTGTCTTTCTGCTCAGAGTCACCAGGAGGCCGTATCCCCAAGGTGCCACAGGGCTCTAATGAGAAGCTGGAATTTTCCTCCCCAGACTGTCTGCCTGATATGCAGGTCCTTGTCAACCCACAGCTCTGGTTTCACATCAGATTCACCAGGGATGGAATGTTCACTTAGTTGTGAACGGAATCATTTCATTCTGAGACTTTATTTAAAGAGCTTCCTTCAGAATTCTCAATGTAAATTTATTAACATAATTCTTAGATGAATTAAATTATATTTTGAGTTTTGTTCATGTTTCATTAAATAAATGCTAATTCTGTGACATATCTAGCTCTCAGAACTTTGAATAATCTCATAATATCCAGTCTCTTGGTTTGTTTTATTTTTCAAGGAAGCAGTTAAGTAAACGTAATTATTCTGCCTTTTTATCAAATCTAGAATGAAGGCAGTATAATGTGATATGATCTGTTGTGTCTTAATAATATTTACTAATAAAATCCAATACCCTATCATTACTGAGAAGTGTCTGTTTACTTTCCAGATCCTCCAAAGGATAATGGTGGTTCAGAAATTCTCAAGTATTTGCTGGAGATTACTGATGGAAATTCTGAAGGTGAAGTTTTTCAAAGTTGTTTTATACAAACGCAGTAGTATATTTTTAACGTGGTAAACATCTTTATAGTAATAGTGGGTGATCATTAATGTTGTAGGTGTTACAATAAAACTATAATTACATTATTTGTAGTTTTCTCTTTCAAACATGGCATCGAAGATCAGAGATTGCTTGAAAGGTCATTTTTGTCGTGTTTGTTTCTATTTTTTATGTAATTTTTTTAAGAACTAGAGTTCCTAATTAATAAAATAAATAAATTTAAGGTTTTCATTCTACAACTTACCATACTTTTTCTGGGAATTCTTACTAGCTAAGTGTGGGAAGCAGTCATCAAGAAGGATAAGTTAGAGGGAACAGAGGAGTTCAATAATTTGCAAACTCCCCGTACAGTGACAAGCAGCATGTGGTGTTACAGGCTAATGACAAATTTCATACTTCTGTAACAAGTTTACACAATATATTTCGGTCTTCACTGTGATTTTTGAGTTACATTATTTATTCATTACTATTCATACTATGTGGATTAAAATGGGACAGTCTTAGAAATTAAATTTCTCTTAAAATATTCTTAGGTTTTCCTTCTAATAAAATTCATTAGGCTTTAATAGAGGTGTGGTTGTCAGCACTTTAAATATAGCACATAATCTCACCGCTGTAATATAAGTGCTATAATTATTTTTTAAAGTGATGCATGCATATGACTAAAAAAGAAGAGATTTGTTGTAGTAACTTGTGCAATATAAGTTATAGGTGGCTTGCCTTTTGTACCATGACAACCACCTAGAGGGTTTTTTTTTTTGTTTTTAAGTCTGTTGAGTCCTATTTTAAGGTAAAAAATAGGACAGTTCTTTGAGATGGGCCCAGCTGTAATTAACATAAAATCATATTCTCTCTATAAGTCTTAGTATGTTGCATTTGAAACCTGCCTAGAAAAGAAATAATGTATATGCCAGTGCCTCATTGGAAAAACTTAAGTGTGTTTTGCCTTTCCTGGCTGTCATAACTACTGAAGACAAATCAACAGAAGATGCCCTTCTGTCCTTAATGTTACCAACTCTGGGTGTAGGATTAATTGAATCTTAGTTGCACTGGTTCCCAGCCTCCTTCTCAGTATAGGTCTCTGACCTGCAATGTCACACTGTTGTCTTTAATATTCTCTTTCTCCGATGGCCCTGGTACGTATGAGTGAGTTTATGGGAAATCTAATAAGCAGCTGAGGGAATTTGTGAAAATTACTCTAGTAAGATGCCGTGAAATAAACATGTTTTCCCTAAAACAACTTTGTGCAGTAAAGGCTTTCGTAAAGTAGTCAGCCAGAAACATCATGAGTGGGAGCCACACAGAGGAGGAGAGCGTCCCAGCGCAGGCTGGGGAGACTGGCGTTTGGTCCAAGTGGCTTCTGTGCTTGTCCCCGAGTAATGTCAGCCTCATGGAGTGCCCAGCCTCACTCCTGAAAGTTAGTTGGATAACCTGGGTCACATCGGGTATTCCGTCTTTGATTTGTGACCCTCTCAGGCATTTTGTCCATGAAGATAGCAGGTCTTGACTCAAAGGACCCAGCCTGTCATGGGAGAATTTTACTCACTGTGACCTCCAGTCAGACAAGACTGAGGAGAAAGCTTTCAGCAGTGTGCAGACTTGGCCTGACCCCCCTCCCTAAGCAGACCTCACATACACACCTAGTCCTATGGCTGCCTCACACAGACATTCCACAGCTTAGTCAGCACTGTCCTGTGCATGCTTGTACCCTACCTCCCAAGTGTCATGTGGTTTCCCATGTGCAAACCTCATAGTCAGCAGTGTAACAAGGGTAATGTTGAGAGAGTTAGCCAACATCACTATTAAATATTAAATATTATTAAACATTAATAATCACTATTAATATTAATAATCAACACCACTATTAAATATTAAAAATGACTCCATGTTATTTAGTGTTTAACTTTGTAAGGAAATGGAAAGAGAACCCTTTGCTATTAGAAAAAATAGTTGATTTTGGTTTTCATGGAAACCCCATATAGCTTTTTCCTATCAGTAATGGTTGATGCTGTGGAATTTTTACAAGTATGAACTTACTCATGAGTCTTGCTTTACAGCCAATCAGTGGGAAGTGGCATACAGTGGATCGGCTACAGAGCACACATTCACCCACTTGAAACCAGGCACTTTGTACAAACTCCGAGCATGCTGCATCAGTACCGGTGGGCACAGTCAGGTTAGTTTGCTTCTACGTAAAAGTAAACGTCTTTGATCAAATTTAGACCAACTGTATCAATAACATCAGATTAAAGTTGCAATTGAAAAATATGTCTTGGTGATGCAGCCTGCCATATTGTCACTTCAGAAAATGAAAATAGAGCTTTTGGAATCTTGCTTTCGAGGACAGAGAATATAGGCCCAAATAATTCTCAGCTGAATTGCGATAGCTCCAGGTACATTTGTCACAAGACTTTGGCATAATCACACGTGACAATTGAAAACCATTTGGAATTTGTGTTAACTAAATAAGGGAGCCCTCAGTTATTTCAGTGAAAGAAGAGCACAGAATTCAGAGTCAACAAGAGAAGACCTGCACAGATCTACAGTGTTGATTTTGTGAGAATGTAAGACTTACCTTCCTCAAGGTCCTGTACTGCCATCTGCTGGGAAGCTGTTGTAAAAACCATGTCAATCTAGGATGACTGAGCTCATAGCCCCTCTTGCCCTGTGCAGTACCCCGCGTGCATGGCAGTAGGCAGCAGCCATTCTCTTGTCTGTATCCTTATGCCCTTAGACCAGCCAAGTTACCATGTCGGGAATCTTAGTTTCAACCACATACTGTTCTGGTAGGTTCAGGATAGTCTTATAAAGGCTTGTGAAGAGCTTTAGAAATGTTGTCTAAGTGGCTTCATCTTATATTCAGGAAAGGAGGTGAGAGGCACAATGGTCAAATGATGTTTTCAGTGTAGATATTTAATACGATGATTTGAAACCATTACTGTTGGTGGAGAGAGGAGGAGACATGTACTGGGTTGACTAGCCGAGAGAAAGCCTAGCATCTGAAAGTCTATTTTTTCCTATCACCCTACCTCTGAGGATACTAATACTGTGATCTCCAGAGTGCCCATGTAGGTGTCTTGTGGGAAGAAGGTCTAGTTAGGACACTCTTGGGTGGTGCTAGAGCTCTCTGGAATGCCTTTCAGCATTGGATACATCCAAGCCAAAGCTGTAGAGCATCAGCAGGTACCTCCTATGTGTAACTGGCCACATGAGGTAGCACGCAGGCTGTCCTGCGGGAGCGTATAGAGGTCATTACCTCTGTACCGCTTCTCAAGAAGAGATTCAGTTTGGTTGAGATGCATCACCCTCTTCACTTCATTTCCTGTCTCAACAAGAGGGTCAGCTTTCACACCATCAGCCTTATAGAGCCAGATCCTGCAAAAAGAAGGCCCACTCATGTTAGCGTTAACAGAACCTGCTGGTTGGTGCCAGACTAAGTTCATTTGCTTTTCTGCTCTGTCTTGAGTGGTTGGCCATTTATGGCACCATTTTGAAGTTTCATCTAGCTGTCGCTTTGTGTTATGTTGTCCTCATGAAAGGTCTTTCTGATTCCGATTTGAAAGAAATTGTGTGCTTAGGATATGCAACATGCATCCCCACCAACGTGGCTTCAGAAAGAAGCATTCATGTTCTAATCAGTGTGAGTTCACATTTAAAACACAGAGATACCCATATGAAGATCGTACTGCATTAAAAATCTTCAGTGTTGTGTACACACTGAATATGTAACTTCCTTTTGGTCGCATTTACAATTGTGGGGTAGAATTTGCCTGCCATGTCGGGATCCTGTAAATTCCCAGTAACTAAGAGATGCTTCTCTCTGGTGTTTTTCCTGCAGTGTTCTGAAAGTCTCCCTGTTCGCACACTAAGCATTGCACCAGGTCAATGTCGGCCACCGAGGGTTTTGGGTAGACCAAAGCACAAAGAAGTCCACCTGGAGTGGGGTGAGTGAACAAATTCCACATTGACATTGACAGTTTGGACAATCGAAGATTAATAATTAAGTTTCAAGACTTCCTTTTAAAACCTGTGTTTGTGTGTGTGTATATACACATATGTGTATGTGTATGTTGTATGTTCAAGGTGTCCGTATTCTTCACCCGGGCTGGCTGGCCTGGACTTCTGTCCTCCCTGCCAGCCCTCACTATTGCTTGTGCTCCTGTTCCTGATAGAGCCAAACATGCTGTTGGTCCTGTGCCCTACTCAACTGCTTTTCTGTAGAGCATTCTGGAGTAGTGCATCTTTTTCAGGGATTTTTCAACTTTATTTATAAAGAAAACTGTGCTTAATTTAGAGATTAAACCAAGACATGGTTCATAGGCTAGCATTGAAGTTTTCCTTTGCTATGTGTCATCAGCTGTGTTGGTTTGTCACATGTAGGTCCTAGTATTTTTATAGCATTGACTTTAGCTATATTTGTATTTCCTCTTGGGCCAGCAGTTTACAGCATGTAAGCAGCTTATATTTTCCTTACACTTACGTCGAAAATGTAATAAAATATTGCACCAGTTTGGGGTCTTGTGTCAAGATTTAGTATGACTTTTAATGTCAAGTTAAAGAGATTTTTCTTCCCTTTAATTCTTCCCTTCACCTAGCATTAAATTGTAAAGAATTTTGCCTAATGCATCTATTTTTTTGGAATTACTTTATTAATATAAATAAATAAATGTACTTGCTTTGGATAGTAGATTTAATATCATTTAGGAAATTTTTCATTTTATTGGAGGGTTGGTTTCTTAAGTAAGGGAAGTTTGAGGACAGACCACCTACATGATATTTTGCAAAATTCAGGTGTGATTTGGTCAACTAGAAGGAGCACGAATGTGTTCTAAGATGAATATTCTGCATTTCCAGATGTTCCTGCATCAGAAAGTGGCAGTGAGGTCTCGGAGTACAGTGTGGAGATGACAGAACCAGAGGATGTAGCTTCGGAAGTGTACCACGGGCCAGAACTGGAGTGCACCGTTGGCAACCTGCTTCCTGGAACTGTGTACCGCTTCAGAGTGAGAGCTCTGAATGATGGAGGGGTGAGTGTAAGGTTGCATACCGGAACTGGAAGCAGATACCAGGTTCCACCAGCTCTTCTGTTTTTGCCCTCTTGTAATTCCTTAGCAATATCTATCCAGCCTCAACAACTGTTAAAGAGCTGTATATAAAATCTTATTTCTGAATTGATATTCTTGTGATTTCATATAGACCCAGCATTAGAAATTTTCTATTGTCTTCATATTAAGGTTAATAAGAACATCACCTTGTATAAGCTTTTGATACTTTTTAGAGAAATCTCTTAGTCTCTCATTATCAGTTGTGAGAAGTTAGAACTACATAATAGTTCTAATAAAACAGCTGTGCCTTATTATCTATGTGAACCAGCAGTGTCTTCAGTCAGTTTTTGAAACAAGTGGAAGTTAAGAAGGCCAGCTGTCTTGTTTTTTTGTTTTATCTTTTTCATTTCAAATGCAAACTAGAACTCCCATCCCAGGTCCTTCCTTTTATTTCTGTGTGTGGCATTTTCAACGTGGGCCATGAGAAATTTGGAGTATATGTATCTGTATCATATGCTCAAGGATGGTAGTTCTCTTTTTCCTTGAAGTGACACAGTGGTAATGAATTTTGATGGAGATTTATAAGGAGAAGTATGTGACACAGAGATTATAGGTGATTTGGTTGTGTCAAAGATAGGCAGAAATATAATGTGCAGAAAGGTGTGGTGGGTAAAGCCCTCCCACAAAGTGCCAGTGGTTTATATTGATGACCTCTGTGTAAATAGATTTATTTAACTGGTGGCATTCTTGATGAAAAATAACAAAGTTCAACTGATAGTGATCCAACAAGCCAAAGGACTTTTGTCTGGTTTTTAGTATTCCTGCTCAAGACTTTCAAAAGTGAGGTGTGTTTGGCTTTAGTCAGTTCCCTATCAGCCACAGCTGGCTATGAAAATCTTTCTTCTGAAGTAGGATCTCACATTTGAACAGGAGCTGGATTTCTTTCATTCATTCATTCGTTCATTCATTGATTCATTTATTTTTATTTATTTTTTTACCAAGAGCATATATTGGTACATTGTATACATAATGGTCACATTCATCATGGTTATTTTGTACCTGTACATGATGTATCTTGGTTCCCCCCCTTCCCCACCCTGCTTTCTGCTCCCCCCTGCTCCCCCCTTCCCTATTTACAGCAGGTTTATTTATATTTTCCCATTTTATCCCTTTCCTCTTTCTTTCCTTTTTCCTTTCTTTCTTTTTCCCATTGCCCCTTTCTAGTTCTCCTCTCTTTTGAATATAACGTTCCTTTTATATAATATCCATTACACCTCTTTGTCCTTATTTACTCTTATGGTTACTCATATCAGAGAATTTTAAACACGGCACAGATATTTAAGTGAAAGGTCTAAACGTGAAAGCTGTATTAATGAGAAGATAAGGAAGCCTGTGTACTTGAGCTTACAGTTATGTAAGCAGACAGAAATTGGGTGATAATGATCACAGATGCTGTGGAGATTTTATTTCTCTGTTGTTTGCCATTTCCCATCAGCTCTTCATGGGGTCTTTGCCATAACAGCAGAGAGTGAATACTTCTGGTGAGAAGAGCAGAGAAGAACCTGGTTTTGCTCGTATGTGTTAGAACCTCCGAGAGATGCAGAAAGTAACAGTAGACTGTCAAAACAACCACATTTATTTTTATTTGAAAGGACCCCTCTCCCCTGTCCTCTCTCCTGTAGCCTTTGAGTTGCTTTTGTGAAATATCTTCCTGGAGCCCCCATCTTGTGATCAGCAGTCAGGCTGACCTGAGCCCTACTTTCTCCTTTCACCAATTTAGCATATAAAGAAATTATCTTCAGCTTTGTTTTATTGCTGCTGTATTGGAAGTTAAACACCTTTGTGACAATAATCACCTTCTGGGGTCCATTCCAGAGCTTCCTTCCACTCCCCATTACCTTCGCAAGTTGTGTTGGGAAATGCAAGTTGTTTGGTTTGCATTGTCACATACATCATTTGTCTGGAAATCCTCTCGGTCCTTGCACCAACTCTGAATTAGCACATATTCACTACTGGAAAGGGAGGTACTGGGGGTTGTGGCCCTCCCAGAATGTGCTCTGCCCTAGCATTGCCTGGCTGTGAGCCGTGTGAGCACTGGTGGGAGCATAAAGAAAAGATAGTCACTGTGTCTGCCTTAGGACAGTTGGGAGGCTCCAAGGACATCAGTTTTCATAATGAAGAATACCAGTAACCAGAAGAAATACCCAGAATTTGATAACTGACAATTCCAAGTATATTTTTATTCATTTAAAATTTAACTGCAGTGTGCATCTGACTTTTCTTGGATATCCTCTGAGAAATGTGAAAGCAGAACCGTGTGTTTTGTCAGGAATCAGCCTGACTTTGCTTCTATTGTCACAATAAAGGAAAAGTATTTACCAAAACAACCTTCCAGTCCTTTTGAATTTAAAAAAATAGGCATATAAAATAGACTTTCACCTCTCGGGAAACTCTGCATTTATGGGAAAACCTTATATACATTCAATTGAAAGTAAAAACCACTGGGCAAAATTTTGCCATTATTTACATAAATGACAATATTAGCCTAAGTGTTATTTAGTTACCAGCTTTTATATGCGAGTGTACGCACAAACATGCTCATACGTGTTCTTCTTTTTCAGTATGGTCCCTATTCCGATGTGTCTGAAATCACCACTGCCACGGGGCCTCCCGGACAGTGCAAAGCGCCTTGCGTTTCCTTCACCCCTGACGGATGCGTCCTGGTGAGCTGGGAGGTGAGTTAGGTGCATGTTCTGCGTCACTTTCTATTGCTTCTGCTTTACCCCAAATACAAATTCTGAGGACTCTACAAAGCCAAGATATGTGTGTATGTGATTTTTCTGGTCTGTATATAGTCACTGCCCCTGACAGTTGTCACACTTAGAAATGGAAAATGGTCAGAATTTAGAAGAAATCAAGTGTCTCTTTCATGCCTTTCTTGTATATGTATTTGAAACGTCCTGGGGCGTGTTGGCTTTCCTCCCCAGTTTAGGGAGTTGAACATGGTTTTGTCGATGGTGTTTGTTAAGTACCTGACTGTTTGCTCTTCAGAGTCCTGAAAGCTCTGGTGCCGACATCTCAGAGTACAGGTTGGAGTGGGGAGAAGATGAAGAATCCTTAGAACTCATTTATCATGGGACAGACACCTGCTTCGAGATGAGAGATCTGCTACCTGCTGCAGAGTACTGCTGTAGACTACAGGTAGGTTGTTATCCAGCACCGCTCAGAAGAACAGGTGTTCCATCAAGATACTTCAAGAAACTAAGTCAAGGGCTGCCAAGGGGATGACCAGGGAGGAAAGTCTTTTTAAATAAAAATAAGTCGTGGTGGTTTTGGTAGTTTACGGTTACTTTGTGCTTCTCTAGGAGATCCTAACTCATAAGAGCAAAACCAGATTCTTCTCTACCCTCCTCCTCTCTAGAAGTATCTCATGTCTTTGTGTTTGCCAGTTCACTGAATGAATGACTGAGAACCAGAGAAAGGTGCCCAGCTCCTGAGGAAAGATGCCTTCTAATTCCCTGGGATGTGTACCTCAGTGGGAAGGCCACTTGGTACCGACAAAAGACAGAAAAATCCATACACCACTTGTTAATTGGAGCCCAAACCAAATATTAGAGTAATTTGGACGTGGCTGCCTTGAACCCCTGACCTCACAGTCGCCGTGTTCAAAGCTGGTTGTAAGCCTCTGCTTGGGAGTCCAGCTAATGTAACATTAAGATCAATGGTTCTTAGCTTAACTCCCAAGAATAACACCAATCATGGGCTTATTTTTACTTTATTCACTTGGATCAATGATTTTTTTTCCCTCTTTTTTAAAGTCTTAGTGTCTTGAGGAAATAGTGTTCTTTGTCCTTTTCCTTCAACTTGTTCAGAACCATTTCTGGAACACTGATGTGTGCCAGGATCAAGGATGATGAGGAGTAGAGACACAAAGATAAATCAGGTGTGGTTGTTGACCTTGAAGATTCGTGACTTCACACACCTTCATTTGAATAGATAAAAAAGTAAAGGTACCAGATGTAGGTTGCCACCTGATTTGAGTCATGAATCAAGTTGCTTTTAGAAGTGTACTCAGTGTCGCTGGCCCCTTTGGAGAAAATATTCCCTGTATAAATTAATTTTCCAGGTCATTTGAAGTGTTTTTGTTAATCCTGAAGCCTGCTTTATCTTTACCATTTACGATTAAATTTTTTGGTTGCATACCATCCTTCCTTCCTTCTCAAGTGGAGCACCTGGGTTGTAATAAACCCTCGGTCAGTGAGTCCGTGTCACAGCCCATTGTCTGCTCTTTACAATAGCCGTGTGAGTCATGGGGAAATTGCTAAATGCAGTGCCACACTCCTGTTTTTGGAACAAGGCTGGTACTTTCCTTTCTCCTTTCAGGTTAGATGTTGTCACTTTACATTGACTTCTCCAAATTGCATTTTAAAAGGTGCAGTATAAGACTGGAACCTGTATCATATCTCGTCTTCTGTGTTGATAATCTGGAATAATAGAAAGTATTTTTAAATGTCTATACTTGTTATAAAATGAGTCAGACCCTATGAAGGAGATAGTGCTTCTGTAAAACCACCACTGGATGCTGAAGAAGTATGGCCAGGAAAAGGACCTTTTCTGTCTACTCATTTATTGTTTTTTTGTTATTTATCAACCACATAGGAATTCTTTTCATTTGACCTTACTATCAAGTCAGGCTAACTCCAAATAAAATCAAGTTAAGCCTGAATACTCTTGAATATTTGGCACCTAAAAAATCACATCGGTTCAATTACCTATATTGTGTTTTATAAAAATTGGATGAACCATTTCTTATTTTACTTGGGAATTATTGAATTTTTACATTCTTCCTAGCCATATTTAAATCAAGAAGTACCAAAGGAAATCTGTTCGTATGAGGCCTGTTGTACATTCTAGTCATATTATTACTTGGCCAAAGATACTTTTAAAATTATTTTCCTTGAAAAGAGGTAATAAGAAGTGGTATAAATCAAAAAAATATTTTCCATTTGCCAAGCCTATAAAAGAAAATAGGATACTGGATAGAATCCTAGAATACCAAAAAACCTTACTCAAAAAATAAGATTTAAATCAGGTCTGTGTGTACATAATAGTATTGTACCAATGACAGTTTCCTGCTTTTGATCACTATTCTGTAGTTAGGTAAATTGTTACTACGAGGGAAAGAAGGCGAGACATACACAGATATTTCTCTATTATTTTTGTAGCTTTTCTCTAAGCCTAAAATCAGTTCAGACTAAAAAGAGTTTTTAAACAGTAGGAAAGATAGTGTTTTGTTCATGATCTTGCCAGTGGGAAGAAGTGAAACCCCTTGTTCTGGCCCCCACTCCGCCAGGTTTCTCCCTGTTCACCAGTTTAATCTGCACAGTGATTTTAGTGAACCAGGTATTGCAGTCCCCACCTGACAGCTGAGAAAGCTGGCTCAGAGATTAAGTTGCCTAAGATATCTTACTTGCTAAAGGACAGAATCAAGATTTGAAGTCAACGCCAACTCTAAAAGCGTATTCCCTTCCATCTGTTATGTGGTGAAACGGTATCTTGGTTGATGCCAACATTAGGCTCAACAGTAACTTATTTTTCCATCCCAATGATAAATTTATACCTGAAAATAAAATATCTAGCATGTGCAAAGCCATGGGTTCAATCCCCAGTACCGCAAATACATAAATTATTAAATTAAATAAAATCTCAAATGTAGACTCTTAAAATAATTTATGAGGGTTAAAATTCTTCCAAAAGAGAGTTAAGATATTGTCTTGAAATGGCACTAGCTATCACAAAATATTACTCTAGAGTTTCAGCAGTGCTTTGATAGTGAGCAATTTCCTTAGCCTGCTTTTCTTTTACTTAACAAAGAAAGTAGCTCTAAGTTTCGTTTCAGGTCTCTGTGATACAGGAGTTGAAACTTCCTTTAATTTTGTCCCAGTGAACCTTTCTGTGGAATAGATGAGAGCTGAGTTTTACAGTCCATTCAGTCTCAGAAGAAGGCTGCCAGATGTTTTTCTCTTTATAAGAAAAAAAATACATATTTTATAACACTTGTGCAGTACATCCTGTGTATCAGGTCTTGTTCCAGCTGTAAAGGATACTGGCAGCCTCACATTTTATATAAACGGCATTCTAATTAGAGAAGTAAATAAAATTAGGTGGTACATTGGTGATAAGTGCTGTGATGAAAAATAAAAATGAGGAGGGAAGTAGAAAATGAGGATCTGGGGTTTGGGGAGGGGAGAGGGGTGATTGCAAGTTTAAGTAAGATGTTCAGAAAAAGTCAGAGGAGATGTTTGAGTGAGTTGTGCAGGCGTCTGGGAGCAGAGCATTGCAGACATAAGGAAAAGCCCTCACAGACTCTGAGGTGGGAGCAGACTCAGCATCCTGTGGAACAGCAGGAATCCAGTGTGGCTGGAAAGGAGGAACTAAAAGGAGAATAGCAGACGATGAAGTCAGAATCCTGATGGGGTTTTTTTGTTTGTTTTTGTTTTGTTTGTTTGTGGTTTTTTTTGGTTTTTCTTGGTCCTGGGGATCAAACTTGGGGCCTTGTGCTTGCAAGGCAAGCACTCTAACCACTAAGCTAAATTCCCCAGCCCCTGATGGGTGTTTTAAATCATGGTGGTGGTGAGCAGATCTGACAGAGTCTTTGTAGGCTTTTGTGAGGACTTGAACATTTATTCTGAGTAAGAGAGAGGCCATAGAAGGAATTCAAACTGAAAATCCCAGCTCATACTTCGACATCCTCACTCTTGCTATGAACATAGACTGTGGAGCAGGGCTGTACTAGTGAGGAGGTCATTGCATTGTGTGGGTAAGAGGGAATGTAGTTGGATTAGGGTGGCGCCAGATGTGCTGATGTCCTGGATAGGAATATGGGGGGGAAACTGTCATTCAAGGACAACTTGAGGGTATGACTTGAGCCACCTGGAGGATGGGGGGGACCACAGCAGATATAGTGGAGATTTTCATTCAGAGGAGTAGGCTGAGAAGCCTTGTGTTCAAGGTGCCAGCTTGAGGTACAGTGGGGACGTTCGGCAGGCTGAGTTACAGATGAGCCTGGCAGTCAGGGTGGAAGCTAGAGCTACACATCTAAATTTGGGGTTTGGATAATGCCATTTACCCACTACACAAGATGAGATCTCCAAGAGTTTGGACAGAGGTAGAAAAGAGAATGTATCCATGGACTGAGCCCTGGCACCAGCACTACAGTAAGAGACAAGTAAAGGCGATTGAGAAATAGCAGCAGGCAAAGTAGGAGGAAAAACAAGAGTGTGGGGTCCAGGAGACCAGATAACTGTGCTGGGAATGCTCGGCATGTCAGCTGTTGCTGTGTGGTGCGGTCAGACGGGGAAAACGCGCTTCAGACATGGGTTTGTCATTCACCTGGAAAACAGCAGATGCCTTTTTTAAAATCCCCTATTGCTGTTCTAGGGCAGCACTAGCCTTACAAGTCAGATGAACTGGGTTCTAGCCCCACTTTTGCTCGCAAATCTGACACTAGAATCAGTCTGACTCTTGAGCCTACTTCTCTGTAAAAGGCAGATAAGAACATTTGCCATTTAATGTCCACCTCGGGGGATATCGTGAAGAGCAGATGGCGTGGTACAGAAGCTCAAGTGGGCCATGCAAACGTAGTGTTTTAATGTTTGTTTGGGGTTTTTTTTGTTTGTTTGTGTGGGGTTTTTTTGGTAAGAGATGATGATTTCCTTGTTTGTTATCTTTTGCTTTATTAACAGAAAAAGATGTGATCAGCATATTTTGGAACATGGTCATATGAAAGTGAATGTTTTCTAGGATTTATTTCTGCTTACATGCCCAGCACTGAAAATACTACTTTAGGTTATTTATCAGCAGCTTACAGGAGGCATTACAATGTACTGATGGTGTGTTATGGCTTTCATCTCACTGTTCCATTTTTAGGCCTTCAATCAAGCAGGAGCAGGACCATACAGTGAGCTCATCCTTTGCCAGACACCAGCATCTGCCCCTGACCCCGTGTCCACTCTCAGTATCCTAGAAGAAGAACCTCTCAATGCCTACCCCGACTCACCTTCTGTGTGCCTTGTACTGAGCTGGGAAGAGCCGTGCAATAATGGGTCAGAAATCCTCGCTTACAACATTGATCTTGGAGATAATAGCATCACCGTGGGCAATACCACCACCCATATTGTGAAAGATCTCCTTCCAGAAACCACCTACCGGTGAGTGCAGGGAACATATTAGCACTGGGAGCTACAAATACTTCAGATGCTAAAGGCCAAAAAAGTGGATTCTAGCCATTCTTATTTAATACATTTAGGAGTGCTAAATGCAAATGGAGCTTAAAAACTTGTGTTGCTTTATATTTAATGAATCAGTTGCAAATTCACACAATTCCTAACTGCTGAGGGAGAACGTCACCTACAACTTTTAATTCAGTACCCCTCCAACACACACACATTCTTTTACCACTTCATCTTTGTATATTTTCACAGAGACTCATCTCATGGTGTGGACACTCTCTGTTCTCACCTGTGTATTTGCCCACTTGGAAGTAGCGTGCATCCATTCTTCTGATTCTTCCAAAGCAAATGCAGTGTTACAAAACATTGGTGATAGAGATATGACTCAGGATTTCACAAGGGATGAAAGAAAATAAGATGCATAACACACCGTCACACAAAACTCGTTGACATCTGCACTCTCTCTTGCCTTCAGAGTTCCTTACCTGGGAGTTCGTTTGTCTTCTCTGGCACCTGTTTCTTCTACATGGCCTTCAAAACTTCAAGTCATTTAGGTCTATCTCCAAGTTGTCACAATCCATTCAAAACAAAACATTTGCAGTTAGCAAAACCATATCATTAGAAGTGCAGGAACCAGTTGCCTTGGTCATGTTCAGCGATTTCTCAAGGAGATGTAGAAGCGCACATACTCAGATTAAGGTCAGAACTATGTCTTTAAGCAAGTTACTTAAGGTTTCTCTGTCTCTGTTTCTTGTGTAAAATGAGAATAAGGTGACTTCCTTTATGTGCATGTTGTAGAAGTAAATGTGGAAGTGTTAAGTGCTTACAGTAGAGTGCATTATTGCATGTGCACAACAAGCATTCTGAGTTTGATCACCATCAAGTGTCTCATCCAGCAAAACTAGGTTTTCCTTGGAAGGCACATCAGCTTGCTGCCCCAAGCTGGGTTTATCATTTCATTTATTTTTTTTTCTGCAGTGATTTCTAATTCTGTAGTCTGGCAGACTGTCCTTTTTATACCCAGAAGTTGAAGTGGTAAATGTATCTGTCTATTTCTGTCTTACCAGGTCTTTCTTTTGTATTAGTAATTCATATATCTGTTTGACTTTTCAAAACAGTAAGAGTTTTGCTTGTTTTTTTGTACGCTCTCCTTCTTTTAAGAAATCCTGAGGCTCTCAAGAAGTAGTCTGAGGTAACAGATGATTGTGACATTACACGGTGAAAATAACATTATGTGGGAAGACCTATGATTCTGGATGGCAGGACGGTTTAGAAGTAGGACTTGAGGGCTAGGGCTGTAGCTGAGGATAGTGTGTTTGCCTAGCGTGTGCAAGGCCCTGGGTCTGATCCCTCATATCACTCCCTCCCAAAAAGAAAAACAGAAGTATTGACATGGATAAAGAGGCAAAATAGGGCCATTGTTTCCATTTTAGCTTTTATCAATCCCAGAAAATCCTTCCTCACTCCTGATAGTTAACCAAATACTGAGTGCCTATTATGTCTAGGTACAGAGTTATCAGATGCTGAGGAAATCCAGAGATGATTAAACCCAGACCTTGACTTCAGGGAGTTTCCCCAGTGTGGATGCTCTTAAGAAAACCTGGCCATGAGGTCATCTCCCTCCGGGAAATGACCAAGGAAATGTCATCTCCCAGCTGTTTCTGAGAGACCAGATGTCCAGAGTAGTATCTCACCTTCATCTCTCAGGCCAGAACTTTGCAAAAGCCACACTGGTGCGGAGTTTTACAGGAAAGTTTTGTGTCCACGCTGACCCACACCCTTCTGTAGCCCAGAGGAGTCAAATCCTCAGGTCAGTCCTCTGAACATGCAGATCAGAAATATATAAATAGACTTTGGGCAAGGTGTTAGCCCAAGAACTTCCTTCATCCTGACACTGTACCTGCCTTCAAGGTGGCTTAAATGATTGTGAAATTTTAAGATGTATAGAAGGATAACACTGGAGATATGTTGACTTGATTTATGAATCAGTCTATAGTCAGATGACTTCTAAAAAGAAGTCCAAGGCTTAAGGGTGCAAATGAAGAAAAAGATATTTGGAATCTTTATTTAATAAGAAAGAGCCACTTAATTGCTGAAATTATCAAAAAGGTCTCCCATATTAAGTGGTAGATTTTTAAAACGTAAAGTACCTCATAGGATAATTCTGTTTTGGAGAAGGTAAAAGAAGATGAAATAGTTTAATAATGTAGGAACTATACCATGCTTAGATTAAAAGTTAAAAAAAGTTTGAATAAAGTATTTGGTGGGTATAGAATGAATAATTTAATTCAGTATTAATATGTCAAGGCTAGTGTTTTGAGCCGTATGTGGAAAAGCAGTTAAATTGGGATGACATCACCTTTTAACTTTACAGAGTAGTTTGGAAGATGCCTTTTTAGACAAATTGCATAGTTATACCATCTGTTCTTGCCCAAAACAATAAGAATTTTGTCAAAACCTTTGCTGGCCAATCAGTTATAAATTGAACATTGTATAGTTTATTTAAAGAAATCTCAAAGAGTCAGCCTTTATACAGCTTTAGGAATTTAGTATAAAAGTGGACACTATATGGTAGAACTCTAATCAACACACAGCCTTGGAATATTGTTTCAGAAACACAACTGCAGTAATTACTGTGAAATTCAAAATGAGTGGGTCAAGGGACTAAGGGTATAGTTTTGGTCCAGTTAACTTTTACCTCACCTTTTTTTGTCCCATGAATTGGGGGAAATACGAGTGAACAGATCATGATGTTCTAGATGAAAATGTAGAATTAAACAGTTTAAGCAGGCCATGGAGCTCTAGATAAAGGACTTGTTCCTTTTGTGTGATATTTTTTTAAACCTTCAACAGTTACATGTTGTTCTCACATGGAGTGTATACTGTCTTGGATTGTCAGGACAGAATTGTGCGCCTCTGTAGTAGGTTACTGAGGTGGAAGTAGTTTCAAGTGAATCCTTTCTTTCTTCCCTGGTGTTTGTAGAGCTCCCCACTGGCTTGCTGACACGTGCTGTATGACATTGCCTGGGACTATGGTGTTCTTTTCAAAGGCATTACTTTTAAGTTAAGAACAGAATTTGAGATTGAATTTGTGTTTTGGTGTGAAGAGGGGAAGAAAAAAAAAAAAAAAAACCAGAAATCAGAAATTTCTTTTGTGCGCTTCTAGCCCAGTAGAGTCATGGACCTCATGAGCAGACAGAGGCATGAGGTCACTTGGTGTCACCCCTTCCAGTGTTCTGGCTTCTGTTCACCAGTGCAGTCTACTATATTTGTGAATAACTCTGCTTTTATAATATTTCCCTCATATTCTGTTAGATCCTCTCTATGTCCTAAATCAACCCACTTGACCTGGAACTTCTGTGGAGCAGTGATTCCTGGTCCAGCAGCTTTGGTATTGCCTGGAGGTTTATTAAAATGCTGATTTTGACCTATCTACTCAAATATTCTAGGGTTGGGGCCTAGTACTTACTGTGTGCTTCAGTTAGCCTTCTGGGAGATTTTTCTACATGTAAACATATGAAAAACTCTGCCCTAGAGCAATGATTCTTTAATGTCAGTTTATAGTAGTTGTCTGGAAAGTGCTTGTAAAATTTGGGGGTCTAAGCCACACTCCTGTAGACTGGCATAGTAAGGCTGAGAAGAGACACTTCATAATGGCAGCTGTCCTACGTAACTGCCTACTGTTCACACTGACTTCACCAGCACGGCTTCTCTATACCCTTCTCCATCATCTCCAGACAACTTCTGCTGTTTGGTAACCTCTCCCTGCGTACTGTATTAGACCTCCGGGAGCAGCCCAGCCAGCTCAGAGTAGAGTGGCACCAGTAGCACTTGTCACCTCCCCTGTTCTCCACCCTTTGTAATTAGCACGGTTGCCTAAGGTTACTTTTTTGGGCACTCTCATTGTATGTTTGACTCATACAAGGCTAGCAAACAACCAAGACTTAAGGTACATTTGCTTGTTATGCTCATTTTCGCTAAGGAAAAAGAGGATGAAAATATTTGACTTCTTACTGTATGATAAGCACCATGTTAAGCTGCCATAAGTGAATCATAAATCATTTCACTGTAACAAGATGAGGTGGCTTTTATTAGACGCATGCTGAGTAGTTAAGGCCAGAGTTAGCTGTGACTTCAATTCCTCACTTGTCTCTGTGACCTTTGGCAAGTTGTTCATGCCCCTTGTGCCTCAGTCTCCTAAAATGTGAAATGGGGAAACCAGTTTTAACTGGTTCATGTGTGTTAGAAAAGATTTCAGGTACCTTGTCTGGGGCCTGACACATTAGCATTCAGTAAATCATCTATTGTTCATGTTCGCCGGAGAAAAAATGAGCTGGGAACCAGGTCAGCTTGTCTGTGGAAATCTGGCATAACCACGGAAGCGATGGAAGACATGGAAGGTCTGTCCCTGGAGGAAGTGAGCCTAAGTGAGAATAGGGGCTGGTGGCATCAGTGAGCCAAGGCCAGCCCCCTGCCCTCCTGGAGCCTTCTGAGCACAGCTTCCCCCCACAAAAGGGTTTTCTGTATCTAGGCTGTTACTTTGTGCTTCTTCAGAAGGCATCTGATGATGACTCTTTTGTCTTAATTCTTGTGTTTATACTTAGGTGATGGGAACTTGGGCAGGGGTGTGGTGTCAGAGAAATCCATCCCTGCGTCTTAGGCCTCTCCTCCCCTGCCCTCTACCTGGGGCCTATTGCCTCAGTTTTCCCCATCCCATGTGCATGACAGTATAGGTGCTGTTGAGGACAAATCATGATAAGGAAAGTCATCTTCCTCAGTTAAGAACAATTTGTTTTGAAAGTCATTCTCCTTTTAGTTTAGTGTTGGAAATTTGACTGTATGTGTGCAAACTGTGTAGTAGAAGGCTGTGATCTCCTGAAGCAGCAATGTATTTTGCATTTAGATTAGACAGATAGTTTAATAATGGATTTTCATCAAAACTTAGAAAGATATGCTTCTTAATTTGCTTTATTTAATCAGTAGTATTTGGATTGATGGATGGTTCAGACTCCTGGAAATGCATAGATTTTTCACAGTAGCCTGGCTAAGATACTATTTACTCAGGGTAACATCTCTTCTACATCACTTCCAAAACTGGAAAGCAAAGTTTTGTTCCTTTCTATTTAATTTGTAGAACTTAAGATTGCAAAAACTAATGTAATGGAATTTTTTTTTTCAATTGTGGATTCTATCTAAGTTTGAAGATTAAAATGTTACCTTAGCTAAAAAGACTTGTCAAGCTTGGACTTGAGATAGATTTAATGACTGGAACCCTTATTGGTGGTAATGGTGTGTATTTTTAAGGTTTAGCAAATGGTTCTTCATAAAAGTTCAGAGAACAATCAAGCTAGAGGTGTCAGGAATACTGTGCTTAACCAAAATACTGTTGAGACTGTTTACAAAAGAAATCAAATCATCCTGATACTTGTTTTCTAAACAATGTTCTTTTTTTTTTTAGTAGTACATGTTTGTGATACATAATGAATACATTCTTCATGGGGAGTTGGTACATGTACATAACATATCTTAATCCATTTTACTATTTTTAAAATTTTTCTAAGTGATTCAGATCTCATGGGGTTTTTTCGTCTGTTTGTTTTTGTGTCAGGGTCTCACTTTATAGTCCAAGCTGGACTTAAACTCTATGTAGCCAAGACTGACCTCACATTTGAAATCCTCTGGCCTCAGCCTCCCAAAGTGCTGGGATTACAGCACACCTGACACCTGACAGATGTCTTAAATTTTTATGTGTGCTTGTTTTCTGTTGCTTTGTTTTCTTGAGCAGAATAGAACAAGAATGTAAAGTAACTTACTAATGACCTCACTTTTGGCTGTGTATTAGAATAGCTCAGGGCTCTTTGGGCTGCACAGAGAAGAAAGGACAGGGCTTCTGGGGACACAGGGAGAGCCCGTCTCTGGGGCCTGAAGGCCAGGAGGTGGCAGACTGCGTCCTGTCCTTCGTACTCTGCATCCCTGTCCCCAGAGGAAGGGGAAGAATTGGTCTGAACACTGGAAAGACTTGATGATGAATCTGGTAGGTCAAGAAATTTGGGATACCACTGAGGAAAGGCTGAGACTTAGGGTCTGGCTCCTCTTCTGAAATTTGTACATTATACCAGCTGTTTCTCTCTAGTTGCAGAAACATTTGTTACGTTCCACTCAGAAAAAGGCTCCTCCACTAATACCATGAAGCAATTTTGAGGCGCATGTAAGCAGCCAGAGTTTGTTTTAGCCTTTCAGTGTTGTACTGAGAGACTTCACTGCTTATCTACAAAGGACCTGATTCAACCTCCAGAGTAACAGAAGCTAGTAAAAGTAAATGAAGCCTAAAGCCCTTGTGCTGGTGTTTCTCTGTACTCAGCAGAGACAAGTATTTGCTACATTCAGACTGTGAGGCATATACTCATCTTGTTTTGGCTATTATGAATAAAGGTATTGTAAACATTTCTGTGAGGCCTTTTGTGTGAACATAGTACTGATTTCTCTGAAGTACCTCAGGATGGGATAGCTGGGCCACACTGTTTTCTAGGGTGGTTATACCACTTTTCATTCTCAGCAAAATAACGAGAGTTCCAGTTACTCCTTATCTTTCTGTTGGGAGTCAGGGGGTGATATGGATGTGTATTGTTGTAGTTTAATTTGGATTTTCCTAGCTGTAGACAGCTGTATTTATCACCTGTATATCCTCTTTGGTGTCTTTTCCAGCTTTCTGCCCATTTATAAGTCAGGTTTGTTTTCTTCCTGTTGAATTTTGAGAGGTCTTTATAGTTCTGAATACAAATCATTTGTCAAAGGTTTGATTTACAATATTTTTTTCTCATTTGTACCTCATCTTCATTCTCTTAACAGTGTAAAAGTCTTTAATTTTGATAAAATCCAGTTTTTCTTTTTTTCTCTTATATAAGACTCATGGTTTTCATGTCATATATAAAAACCCTTTACCCAGTACTAGATAATGAAAATCATCTCCTGGTTTTCTCTTCAAAGTTTTATATTCTACAGTTAGATCTATGGTCCATTTTGAACCAAGTTTTATATCAGGTGTGAAGTTTAAATTGAGGTTTGTTTTTTCCTGTTCATACCCAATTGCTCCAGCACTATTATTTGAAAGAAACTATCTTTTTTCCACTGAATGGCTTTTTTACACCTTTGTAGAGAATCAATTGGCCGTATTTGTGTAGGTCTATTTCTGGAGATTCTGTCTCTGTTGCATTGATCTATGTGTCTGTCTCTTCACCAGTAAGTACCACACTGTCTTGATTACTATAGCTTTATGGTAAGTCCTAAAATCAGGCAGTGTGATTTTTCTAACTTTATACTTGTTTTTCAATTTGTGTTAGTGATTTTAATTCCCTTGCCTTTCCACATCACTTTTTTCTTATTGGTGTATACAGTAAATACATTCATCGTGGGGAATCAGCACATACACATACCGTGTCTTGGTCCTTTTGACACTTCCATCCTCTTCCCTCTCCTCCCCCTACACAAAAATCTCTCTCTTCCTGTCGAATATCTTTCATATCCACATAACTTTTAGAATGAACTTCTTTTTATCTCCCAAGAATCTTTCTGAGATTTTATTTTGCTTTGTTTCTTGAATTGTAATATCTCTGTAGATCAATTTGGGGAGAGTTAGCATTTTTACTTGGAGTCTTCCATTAATGAATATTGGTGTAGGTCTCTTAGTATTTTCAGCAACATCTTATAGTCTCTCTCTCTCTCTCTCTCTCTCTCTCTCTCTCTCTCTCTCTCTCTCTGTCTCTGTCTCTCTCTCGCCCATTTTGGGTTTTTTGTTTTGTTTTGTTTTGTTTTGTTTTTCTTTGTTCTTGCACTGGTTAGAACTTCCAGTAAATGATGTTGGAGTAGTGACAGTCTACATCTTTGTTCTTGGCCTGTTCCCAGCCTTACAGGGAAAGCATTTAACCTTTTACCATAAACGTGATATTAGTTGTAGGTATTTTGTGGATACCCTTTGTCAGGTTGAAGAAGCTCACTTCTCCTAGTTTGTTGAGAGTTTTTATCACAAATAGATTTTAGATTTTTTCAGATGCTGCTTTTTATCAACTGATATGAACATCTAGTTTTTCTTCTTTAGGCTATAAATGATGGGATTCCAAAGGGCTGAGGAATGAGAGAAGTGAAAAAAGGGGGAAATGCAGAATAGGGGCTTTACCCCACTCTGAACATTGTGACTTTCTCTCTGCCTCTCTTCTCTGCCTCTCTTCACTCTCTCCCCATCCTTCCACCCTCCCCAGCCCCAAGCTGGGGCTTTTCCTGGAGCTCTGTCCCTGTACACTTCCACTCCTGAATTTATATTTCATGAGTCCAGGAAAGGGGATGATAGAGCAGAAAAAATGGTAAATTCAGTGCTGGTTTGGTGAAAACTTCAAATTCTATACTTCCATAAAACTATTTACTTTTTTGCCTTCTTAAATAGCTGCATCCTTTTGTTCAGATTTACTGTGTTCACTGGGAAAAATGGTAGAATGTGTGCGTTCCGTCCAACTTAGAATTAACCTTTTTTCCTCTCCTAACAATATAAAGCATATTAGGTTGACCTGCTAACTTACAGAATCTTTTAAATTTGAAGAATTCGGGCCAATTTGAGGTCATATGGTATCTTTCAGTACTGTGATACTTAAGTTATGTTTTCTATTTAAGTATCAACAATAAATGCTGTAAGTGAGAAATGCAGAAAAATAAATTGGAAGGATATTTGAAGCTCTTCTGTTCCCAAAGAATTTCTCTCTGTATATTATTCATTATAGAATGTTTTGAAACACTCTGTTTTTAATCCAAATCAAGTTTAACTGTTGAAACTTTGCAGATTATTGATAACACACCACTTGGTCAGCTCAACAGGATGTCTGTGTTTCTAGCAAGGGGTCTAAGTGGAGGTTTCTGCAAGAGAGCTGGTAACAACTCCCAAAGAATTTAGATGTAGACCTGGGGGTAATCTTAACATAGGGGAAACTGTGGAGACATGTGTGAGGCTATTTGAGAAAACAGCAATTTAGAGAATACTCATATCGTACAAAAGAGGGAGGGGAAGGGGAGACCTTCAGTCAGAGGAGGAGAGGAGAAAAGACCCCATGCAATTGCACAGGCCACCAGATCTGGGCTGCAGGGCCATGCAGTGCCTCCGAAGAGGAGTGTGGGGTGAGGGCGGAGCGGTGCCATCACTGTGCTGTTCAGTAATCTCAGGGAGCTGTTTTAGTCAACTGGTTGGAAACTAAAAGGAGAAGAAAAATAGAAGTAATATTCTCATTGAATATATTATAAAATAATATTTTATAAATACATTTTAACTCTTACCAGATTTTAAATTCCTAGACCATAAAGGTGGTGTTAATAAAACTTTTCTACCCATAACACTGCACATAACAAGCATCCAGTTAGGTCTTCTGCATGTCTACTACTGGCGGGTGGGAGAGGCTACAAGGTCCTGTTGAAGTGTTGTCCTTTGTATTTGCCTGGGAAGGGGACTTACTTGTTCTGTTACATTTACTCTTTATGACTCATCTACTTGCAAAACAACTTTGAGATAGCTAAAAGGTGGCTAAAACAAAATATAAAAGCCTGTGTTTAGGATAGCATCCCTTAAACAATACATTTTTGTTTTTGTTTTTGTTCCACTTGAGAAGCTAAAGGATAAAGGTATTTTGTTAATGTGCTTTTTTAAAAAATACAGTATACCCAGTCCTCTGAGCTATCAACTTCTTTGCCTTGAATCATTCTACTTGTTTTTCTTTATTATGCGGTATTGTTTTAGGGGCAAGTAATAAATAGTCGATTTGATGTTTATTTCAAATGAAGAAGTGCTACTTCTTAAACCTGCATTGCTTATGTTTTTTTTTTTCCAGGATCAGAATTCAGGCTGTAAATGAAATTGGAGCTGGACCATTTAGTCAGTTCATTAAAGCAAAAACTCGGCCATTACCACCTTCGCCTCCTAGGCTAGAATGTGCTGCAGCTGGGCCACAGAGCCTGAAGCTAAAGTGGGGTGACAGTAACTCTAAGATGCATGCTGCTGATGACACGGTGTACACACTACAGCTGGAGGACAGAAACAAGAGGTATGGCAGCACGGGGGTCCCTGGAGCTCCCACGGCTTTCACTTGTGGGTGAGATCTTAACTGGTTCATTCCTATTTACACATTCTTACTCCAAAACAGCCTTTTTCCTTGTTCAAAGGAGGAACTTGTGTGTTTGACTCTTGCATTTTATTACCTACATTGTACCTTCCATTCTCCATTTAGAATTCCTAAACATTCGAGAGATCCTGCTATCCCTACTTGAGATACTGTGTGTATTTTTCCTTTCATAAAGCCAAATAATGAAGAGAAAATATCTAAAAAGAAAACGGCCAAATTCAAGTTTACACTGGGTGATAGCATTGTATTAGTCACAAGTGCAGAGGGAAATAAGACTCGGGAAGAGATGTTATCTCTTTAAATATTCAGTAACCATCAGGACAAACATGTTTACCAAACTAAAGTAGCTGTGGGTGATGTACAGATGAGGGTTGCGCTCTAACTATGGACAGTGCAATAGCAAATTAAACAAATAGAAGGTTTTTTTTAATAAGACTCCATGCCCAGAAAACACTTGTGGCTATAGAAATCAAATTCAGCCTTTCACATTATATTTGTTTTACCTAACTTCATTTCCTCTGAAAATGACCGATCCGAAGACAGGCAGCCAAACTGTACTTAGGAATAATCAAATGCTGAGTAGAAGTTAATAATAACAGAATGTTCTGTTACCAAAGGTCCTGATCAGAGGGAGCGGGAGAGCACCATAAAACCAGGCAGCACAAACCAGTGCAGTGTGGGGGCATCCGTCATTCCCCCCATGCTGTACAATATTCTCTTCCTTGACATAGGGTTCCAGTTCCCACAAAACCCCCTTCCAATCCTGACCCTACTCTGTCGTCAGGTGCTTTGACTAACTCAGTGCAACAGAGTCCTGGAGACCAAGGTCCAGAAGCCACAAAGGAGGTTTGTCTGGCTCCCACTCATGTAGCCACTGCAGTACATTGAGCTCCACAGAGATAGTGCAGTGAGCTGGGCTGGCCGGGCGGCTCTGTGGCTCTCTGGGAAAAACAGCAGAGAAACACAGGCAAAGGAGATCCTGAGAAGCAACAGACAAAATGCTTTAGGTGCATGCTGTGTGCAGACTCGATGGGGGGTAAGAGGTAGCATGGATTTTCTAAGATGTACTCAGGGAGGTGAAAGGCCCTGTCAGCTAGAGAAAGGAGAAATTGAAGACATGGCAAAGACAAGGCACATTATGAAAGAGGCATGAAGACCCATAGTCCTCCTAGAGGGGAATCAAAAAAAGAAGTTCCAGGATTAAGAAAAGTGAGAAGAAGAAGACAGAAGATAAAGAAGAGGTGCGGGAAGAAGGATTACAATGATGAATAAATTTCAGTTTTCTCCTTGTCTGTAAAGCATTTAACTCCCTTTAGAAGAAGCAATTCACGTCTTTTAAAGAAATAATTGAAATACAAGGTCGTGTGTGTCTTAACACTTTCTTCGTTGCTGAGACACAACACCCGACACCCACAGTTCAAAGGGGAGAGGCTTATTTCGGCTTCCAGTTCTGGAAGTCTGTCCTTACATGGCTGGCAGGTTGTAAGGCAGGAATGACTCAGTGGAATGGCCTGGGTGGAGGAAAGCTGTTCACATCATGGAAACCAGGAAGGAGAGAGAGAAGGGAGGAGTGGGGAGGGAGATACACCCTTCCGGGTCACCCAACGAGTGACCTGTCCCTACAGCAAGTCAGCTGTAGCTCCCAATGATCCATTTGCTTTCTGAAACAGAATCCCCACCTCGATAGTTAAACTTGATTTGGATTAAAAACAGTTTTTTAAAACATGCTATAATGAATAATATAGTCAGAGTTTTGGCAGTCATTCTTGATTTAATCCAATACAGTGTAAGATTTGTTTTTAAACTGTACGTTTGTGTAGTTAACACACTATCAAATGTATAGCCCTTTACATAGCCCTGTCCTGGTGGTATTTTTAGTAGCCACTGACCTTGCCTGGCAGAGTGTTGAGATTGTAAATTGTCATGGAAATATGAAGCAGGTTTTTGATGCTTTATAGCACAGTTACGTATATGAGGGTGGTTTGCTCATCTTCAGTAGTTTCTAATGGAGCTCATCCTAAATAATTGTTCTCCATAATTGCAAAGCAAAAGTTGTAGCTATCTTGTTGACATCCTGAATATATCTAGGTAGATACAATTTTTTTTTTTAGTAGAAAGAGAGAAAAAAATGAGAAAAAAATTGCCTGCAGAAGCATAATAGTAACACAGATAATTACAGAACACTAGTGAGTGCCACAGGTAAAAAGTATTCCAGGAGTTGGGAGGCTGCAGAAACCATCTGAGCACAAAGATGAGGTTACTTGAAGAAGGTGACATTTGGACTTCACTCTGAAGTACGTGGAAGACTCAGTAGTTTGATGACGGAAGACCAGAAAGTGATTATCCTCTTGGAAAGCGGTGCTGGTGTAGCAAGCACAGAGAAAGTGGGGCTTCTGCCAGTCATTTCACTAGAGGTTAAACCCGTCCTCCCCTCACTCACTGTGAGGGGGATCACTCATCTGTTGACTGAGCACTCATGTGCAGGATTACACATCCTTTGGAAGTGTTTTCACAAGATCGTTATTTTGCTTGCAAGGAACTTCTTAACCTGAGAGGCTGGCAAGAACAGGAGTTATGAACTAACAAAGCATGATAAATACAGAAAGGTAGTATTTGGGGAGATTTTTTAAATGAATCTTTACATTTTTTCCCAGGCCTCTGACTTCCTTTGGTGGTAGAAAGAACCTTTTAGTATATTCTGGTTCTACTATATGAGAAAGTACGAAACAGAAAAACTTATAGCTGGGTATTTGGAATTAAGAGCCAGTACCTCCCCATTCCCATGCTGCGCCTGGACTGCCAGCTCTGGGAACATCGAAGGGCATGGCTCTGCACCCCTCCAAGGCTCCCTGTTTTGCTGCAGTCCTGTCCCATGTGGAGCAGCCACCCAAGGGTGCCTTGTGTGGGAACTGTACAGATCTCTGCTCCCATCCAAGGTTTTATGTGACGCAGAGTAGCTCCTGGGCACAGAACAAAAATTCCACGAGCACGTGTCCTAATTAATGAGTATGCTATCATGAGCCATGTAAATATGGCAGGCAGAAAACAGTGCAGAGTCTAGTATTCAGTTCACCCCTCCAAAGAAAGCGCCCGTGCCTCTCCACATTCATCAAATAAATGGCTCCCCCAAATGTAAGTGGCAGTTTAAGAAATCTGACCATTAGGAACAATATTTTTCTTAATTTTATGAGCTGGAGTCCAAATTTATCTTTTCTAAATTAGATTTGTCGGTGCTCTCAAAGTTACTGAAGTGATCAGAATAGAGAGCATAATATATTCTCATTCTATTTGTGGAATAATTTTCTTGGGACTTAATAGGATGAGGATAACCTAATTTTAGTTTGAAGGTGACTTTCCTCAGTGTCTTGAAACTGAACTCTTGTAGTATTGGACCCTTGAACCCAAACCTTTATGTTTGCATCTTGACTTATAAGGGTTGTGGAGAAACCCGTTGATTTAGATACATTCTGATCCTGTGATTAGCATAGTTTTTACCAGTTGTAATCTTTTCAGGCTTCCTTAGGACTTTGACCTGCCTCTCTAGTTGAAAGAGCAGTATCTTCCCACCTGGCAGCTGTCTTCAGTGAAGCCGTTGCTAGGTTAGTTTCTACTTGAGGCTCTTGGGGAAAGCACACAGGCTCTTTAGCATACATACTAAGTTCATTAATGACAAGTAGGTTCTCATTGTGGGTGTGGCAAAAACATATACCCTGCTTGTGGCCAACAAGGTGAGAACCAGAGTTAGCTTTAGTTGTGTTTTTAAGTTTTCTTTGCCGTCAGCTCTCAAGGTAATTCTTGTTGTCACGAACGTATCACTAACCCATCATTGTGGGTATTAGAGGAGAGGCTGATGTCCAAGTTGTATAGCTGTCCTGGCCAGCCTAGGACAGAAGCGCAGTGGAAATGAACAAATCCATGCTTGGTCATAGATTAGAGCGGAGTCCATTTTGGCTCCTAAACTATGTCTCTCAGTTTTTCCTTGTCCGTGAAATTAGATTAAACGAGACGCTGGCCTCTGAGAGTCTGCCTTCCTTTTTCACCCTGAAGCCTCAGGACTGTGTAAATCATTTGTGAACTAAATCCTGTAGAAAAAGGAGACCCTTCTAAATGACTGGCGCGTGTTACCTCTTTTTCTTGTTTTTAGCTTCTGCAGTTCACAAGTAAAATATAGTAACTTCCTTTAAGAGTGATAATTTAACATCCACATTCCCTGAAGTCTTGCATCTTTGATGTGCTGATATATGATATTTATAAGCCTCTCAGATAATGTGAACCAACTCAAGGATTTATAAATAGAACTTTTGATCAAAAATATTTTTAAAGTTTGTAAAAGAAATTAGTGTTTATTGAGCGCCTACAAAGTCCCAGTCACTGAGATTATCAACAGTATTTAATTCTTGAATAAAAAGTGAAATGTTCTAGTGTTTGCCCCAAGGCAGATAATCCTAGAATTCATTCAGATGACCTGGACTTGCTGTGTTAAAAGCCCCCACCCCAAATAAGACATTTATTTCCCATGTATTCAAGTATATACCTATAAGTTTTCCAATCCATATTTATGTAGCGGCCTTAAAGCAGGGCTAAATATTTGTAGGACTAAGTTTATACCTAGTGATTAGATTATGCTTATTCAATCAGCAATTTTTTCCTCAATTACTACTATGTGCCAGTCTTTATGTGGTATGTGGTCTATCAATAAGAGCTATCTTGCTGAGGAAATGGATTAACATTGAACAGCGAACAGACAGGATAAGAGATCTTCTTTAATTTCAACTGAAATACAAAAATTAGATTAGTTTCGCCTTACAGTGATTAAGTCTGTTATTCCTAACAGATCCAACACAGAAGATCTAAATAGCTTCGGTTCTCATGTTATGCAAGAAAGATAGGTGCCCAAAGTAAACATTTTCGTAATGCTGCCTTACTCTGATACAGGCACTAGAATTACAGGATCGGCTTGCGTGTTCTGAGACTCTAACGCTGTATCAGTGATTTTGAAGATGCATTTGTCTGCGTTAGTGAAAGGAAATGTTGTGCTGCCCTCAAAGAATTGGAGTTAGTTTTGGTCCTGACCTTCGTGGGTCCATGTTCCCTGATAATTGTAGACAGCACTGAGGCGGGAGGAACGTAAATTCCAGGAATGCATTTGTGGTTAATCTGTTGTTTTGGGTTAGTCAGCCAGCCAGTGTTTTTTAAAGCCAGGCTCCAGTGAAATTGGGCCAGGGGAGGAGGGAATTAGTAGACTTGATAATTGCCGCTTGGTCTCCATTAACTCAGCCCTTACGCTGGTGCCAATTTCCCCTTCAGCCAACATAACCAGAGGGATTTTGTGATGTTTACAGGCCTTTTGGCTTTTAGAAAGGACAGAAAACACCTGCGTCTTTATGGTTTCAGGGTTTCTTTACACTCAAAGAATACAAACTGGCAACTAATAGAAGTGGCCAGAAGTGGGCACAGAGAGGAGTGACTTCCTCAGCATTTGTCTGTTGTAGAAGAAAAGTTCTGCTTTAATTCTCAGAGTGCGTTGCTGAATTAAATGATAGAGATATAAAGCAGCAGTCATACTCATTTCTTTCGCCTCTCTGGACTAGAATGGTGGTCCACATGATCATCCTTGTTGGATAAGTGACATTTTTATATTACCTCCAGCTTCCAGAAGGCAGCTGTGGTTCTTGGCAGAGATGTGAAGTCTCTGTTGTAATCCCAGATCTGCTGCTCAATTTCTAGATGACTGGAGCCATACGCCTTAACTTCTTTTTACATTTGTTTCCCCTCTACAAAATACACCTAGTGATACCTGTCTCTAGACATAAGTAATGGGAGAAAAAACCTTTTGGAAATATTTTAACTGCTTAGAAAAGGAACATAAAATTCAGCTTGCAGAATAAAGGGCACTGCTAGCTTAGCCAATTTTAGGCCAAAATGTGTAGGCATGGGCAGAGGTAAGTGCTAAATGAAGTATTCGAGATCTTATTTGCATCAGAAGTAGAATCCAGATCATAGTTTTCACCTCTTATTTATGTACATATATACATACATACACACACAGCAGAGTGGAAATGAGTGGCATATTTATTTGCTTGAGGCAAAGCCACTGAAATAGAATTGGGCAAACAGAAATCTGGAAAACTCCAAGAAGTGCACCCTTGAACATGAGATTTGCTCTGTGTATTTGAAAATAAAGTAGAAGAGCCAGAGGTTTTAAGGTTCTTAGGTGGTCTTGAGAAATTCTGGACTCCTTTGGATATAAACAAATTTCTCTTTCAGTGTGTCAGTGTCTAAAGTATATAGTTCAAACAACAAAAAAAATTGAAAGAATTTTTTTACTCCTTTATTCATTGTAAACCATTCCTACCAATAGTAGATGTTGGGAAATGTTACTTCTTAGGAGTATAAAAATTCAGCCCATTAACCAAAAAGTATTACAGCCTAGCCTCACACAAGTCAAAAAGGCCAATGTGTACAGCCAGGAACAGAGGGTAGGAAATTAACCCCTTTTCTTATTAGTCTATTTGGAAATAGCTCCTGCCACTTTAATAAGTGGAATATATGGAGGGTCTCTCACCAATGTCAAAATTAGTTTAGGAAATACACCTCATCTGCCTCAGGTGTCCCAGCATGGTGCCATCTGCTTCCATCAGCTTCTGCATAGAAATGGGAGGACTCTGTGTTCTCAGCAAGGTGAAGGGTGTGTGCTATCCATTCCTGTTTTTAACATTGTCCATTCCCACATGCCACTTGAGTAACATAGGAAACACACACACACAATATCCGTGGAGCCCAGTGAAACTCAGAAAAAAGTAAAAATTGAGAGAAAAAGAGAAAAAGACAATGACAGGTCCTTCTTAATGAATATAGCTATACTGAGCTTATGAACAGCTGTCGATTTGTGATATTGTGAAAGATGTTTTGGCAGGTGCACCACTTGCAGCCTTTAGTAGACTACAGGCCATGTTAGGTCAGCAGATTAGATCATTTTTAGGAATTATTATTAATGGGCTGTAGGTAGCCTGTGGTAAGCCTAGGGATTATAAGACAGCATCAGGGTAGTAAACATAAAACCCTAAGCACTGAGTCTTATTTTTCTACTATAAATTTAAGCTATAATCCATTCAGAACATTCTTAAATATTTAAGGAAACGGATTTTAAAAGTAACTTCCATATATATTATCATTTCCTCCTACAATGATTTCAGATAAAGGACAATGTTCCAAACTTCCATTAGTTGCTCCTGAGTGCAAAAAAGTCATCCTTCACAATATTAAACTCTAAAATACTAAGATTAACAGTATAACTTTCCCCTGAAATCACCTAAAAGTCACCAAAATCTGTTTTTACCCTCCTAGTATATATTTAATAAGGAATCATACAGTTTACATGCTTTTTTCACTGGGCTTTCATAAAAATTTCTGTCAAGTGAGAAAGTTATTATTATCTGGGAATTGAGCCTTGGAGAGTTAATCAGACTTGTTCAAGGTCACAGTGAAGCTAACAGCCTCTGCATTCAGACCCAGGTGTCTGTATGTCTTTGTACTACTGAAACTCACAGCCCTACCCACCCATGGAGAACTATGACAGAGAAGGAGAATAAGCAAAGTTACTCTGTATTCACAGAAATGTAGAATTTTTTCAGGTATTTAAAGATAGTATTTTTTAGAACAGTTATGGGTTTGCAGCAAAATTGAGTGGAGAATGTAGAGATTTCACGTGTACCTACTCGCCCCGCACATGCGCACCCTCCCCCCATTCGTTACAGTTGACGTATCTACACAGACAAATCACTAGCCTACAAAATCCAAGTTTGCGTTAGCATTCACTCTTGGTTTTAAATCACTGATGTGTTACCAATAGTGCAACCCTTACGTGCATGTTCTCATTTAAGTGTTTTATTTCAAAATGTCACAGGCAAAGCTGAAGCAAGTTGGGAACAGAGCCACCAAGAATTCCTGTAGAATGTAGAATGCTAATGATCTACCTAACCTCGCACTGTTTCTGGCATATTTTTAGTACTCAAGAGCGCCTCTCCCCATTTTCCCCACCCGGATTGAAAACACAGTGAACACAGTGGGCTGCACTGCTACCTGGTTTCCCTTCCCATCTGCGTGTTTTCTGAGGCAGTGCGTGGCCCAGCTTTGCCAGGGCAGGGTACATGGTCTCCTTAGGCAGCATTTCCCTCTCTCGCTGAGAACCAGGCTGCTCTGCTGAGCTCCAGCCCATGTCTGCTGACGCAGAGCTCACATCATTACTCACTGTGCTGCCCCCAGGCCCCCACAGAGTGGATGGTGGGCCAGTGGGCCAGCACCTCAGCAGACCCTCACAGGTGTTCCATAGGGCTGCTCATGGAGCAAAAGTAAGAGTGAACATTGCATTTTCACTCCTTGGCCATTAGATTGGAAATTTGTTTGAGGGAAGGCCGAACGTCTGCCAAGGTCATACCAGGTGCAGCAGAACATCACAAATCTGGATTGACCTATTCCTCCTGGGCCATAATCCACTACTAGGGCCCTCATGGCAGGAGCTGAGAGCCGCTGCGGCCTTCGGGGTACTTTAGCCTGACTGAAATCCCTGGAGGGTGATCTGCAGCACCCAGGGTACAGGATTTGTGGCAGTTGGATAGTATAATGGCATGTACTAGGATG
This sequence comes from Hystrix cristata, assembly GCA_004026905.1. Classification (NCBI taxonomy): domain Eukaryota; kingdom Metazoa; phylum Chordata; class Mammalia; order Rodentia; family Hystricidae; genus Hystrix; species Hystrix cristata. Next base: position 77,701 of record PVJO010000392.1, on the reverse strand, counting down.
TAACAAGGTTTTTGCCCAGATTTACATTTGACTCTTGAAACAACCTGTGAGGTAGGTACTGCTTCCATTTTGCAAATGTGAGAAACTGGCACTAAGGGTAGAAGTGAGATAGGAGTCCCGGTCTCTGCGGGTGGATGGAGGACTGTCAAGGCTAGTCCATCCCTAGCAGCAGCATAGACAAAGGAGCAGCTAGGAGAGAGCAGGCAGGACTTGCTGGTCCTCAGCCACCCTCAGAAGACAGAGTATTGAGGCTCGGGGGCCTCTGCCCGTGACTCCATGTCCCAGGCCTCGGGGGCCACAGCGCCCAACTTGTGTGTTGTAATCTGAAGGGAGGGAGAGGATCAGGACAGGTGTGCAGGCACTGTCTGCTCTGCGTGGCACGGCTCTGTGCCAGGCTCTGTGTCCTTGGTTGCATTTCAGATGTGGTCTGCAATCCCTGTGTCTTGAGACATTTGGTCTGGTTAATTCTACCACAAAAGGCCTCTGGCTTGTTAATGAATTTTAAAATTAAGCCAGCCTTTAACAAAACAGATCTAAGTGAAAAGAAAATTAAGCTGTTCTTTGTAAAATAAGTATTTGATGTATCTTTTCCATCTCTCCCAGAATGACTCTAGCCACAGGGGTGTTAACCTCAGAGCACCCTAGAGTGGCCACTGTACACATGGTCATAAGTCATTGGCTCTGAAGAGAGAAGAATCTTTCTTCTCCCACCTACTGGAATGATGGAAATAATTATAGAATTGAGATGAAAGAGGAATCATGTTCTTTTTGTGTTCGTTTATGTAATTATGCTTTGTTTGGTCCTTATTGTTCGGCATTTGATGAACAGAGGGAAGCAGAAGTTATTGCCAGCGTGTACGTTTCATGTTGAGGCCCACCTGGAAGACGTTTAGGATCAAAGACAGTTCTGTCAGGCTGGCTCTTGTCGTGAGTTGTCAAATTTGATGTTTGCCACAGTGTTCCGAGATGTCCTCCTGCACTTCCCTGCAGGACTTGGCGTGAGGGAGTCCTCCACCTTAGTCTGAGGCTGGCACGGCGGCCTAGTCTGCAAAGGTGCCTCTTACCACCCAGCAGAAGGATAATAACCTGTGTTCACCAGCAGTGGTATCTTTTAGAAGGTAGAACCCTTCTAAAATCCTGTCTTCTGAGCATTGTAAGATGATGGTAGCTGACACCTAGTGACTGTTACATATCAGGACTAGTCCAAGCACTTCTGTTAACCCATTTGAACCCTCAACAGCTCCGTGAGGTAGAGTCTATCCTAACCTTTTTGTACAGATGAGAAAACTGAGGCACAGAGAGACTGAAGAACTCACTAGTCTTTGAAACCCACGGAGCCAATTCTCATCTCAGAACTTATGTTTATGGAGGATTTATCCAATCTCCAGATACTGGGGGAGGCAGGTAGAAGAAACTATTGTGACCCCTTAGAGTTTTCAAAACTAAAATCCTGGAAATAATTAGACTTCAAGTTCCAAACTGGCTGTTACTGTAGGAAGAGCATGTTTTCAAAAACCTAAAATTGATAGGTGAATTTTTATAAAGGGTTTTATGAACTGACTCATGTGTAAAGTTCTACTACCTGCATTTAATGAATTTCTTTGTTGAGTAAACTGAAATTAGAAATGAGTGCGATAAGCAATTTTCTTATTATAAAAAGTAGTAATATGGTAGCTAGTCTTGTCTCTTTTACCCCATAATTTCACTCTTGGAGTTCTCTCTGCTCCTACATTTTTTTTTTTTAACTTGAGAACAAGAAAGAGTAAGAGAAACTTTAAAGTGAGAAAAGTATTGACTTTTAAATAGTGTGCAGACATGCTGCATCTGTCTTTAATGTCTTCCTGTGCATCAGAGTGAGATGAGGGAGAGATCCTCAGAAAACATTGTCAGAAAACATCGGGCAGCACCATCTTGCCGCATCGCTTAGCTCTTTGACCTTGGGCCTGTGTGTCCACCTTGGGATGCAGGCCTGAAGAGGAAAGGGTGACTCCATTTCTCTAGCTGACCATTTGGAGTGGGAATAACATTGTTGATACTTGGCTACATTGGACTGTTTCTCCCAAAGCTCAGGATGCCTGGCGTCTCCATGTCCACACCCATTTCACTCAAGGAGAGCCTACACCCGACTGCCAGCTCCTTCCCTCCACTTACAGAGGGAAAGTACCTGACGGATTACACAACAGAAGAATTAGCAGTCATTAGTGTTAGCTATTCTCATACAAAATTTGAGAACAAAACAAGGGAACTCTCCTTCCACCCTGTATTCTCACACATACTCTTTTTGTGGGACAGGAGGTCAGACAGAACAGTGATGGCTTTTATCAGAACAAGAGGTAGACCATGACTTACTGTTGTCCGGGTAGGCAGCAGGCTGAATGAAGGCTGGTCTGTCACATGCTTATCCTAGACAAGGCTGGAGGAAGAAAGAACTGCCCCTTTCTCTGTGTCCGCAGTTCCTGCTGCTGGGAGCACAGGCTGCCAGTGCCCACCTTGCTCTCCCAGAGGGCCCGCAGCCACCAGCTGGTCTCCCGGCTGCCTCCTGCACCTGCACCGAAAGCAGGAGGACTAAATGGCAAGCCTGACTGCCTTGGCAGTGCGGTCTTCAGAACCTTCATTTGAGGAACTCAACGTTTCTAAACAAAGACATAGCATTTCTTGTATTTTTAAGTAACAGTATCTTGGGGCATGAATAATGTGCTAATAAGAAAATTTTAAATTTATTATTATTGACTGTTTCTATGCTGCTTTTTATAAATTGAGATGCAGTTTCATATGATTAATAGAACACAGTGGTACGAGAAAACAAGAAGTTAAAATAGTCTAAAAACAGCAAGTGTTGAGATGCATGTGTATTTGAAAGTTATATGTATGCTATTTGCTCAATTTAGATTACAGTAAAAAATTAGAGTACTGAATGTGCTTCAGTAAATTTCTTTGTGACTATCAATGCTACTGCTTACATATATAATTGAATCTGGGCATAAATATATGTTGAACCTGTTTCAAAAGGAGACATTATTTTTGGAGTGTGGTATGGCAGAAAAGCGTACTGTTCTAGTAATGTTCTCCAAACTCTGAAAAACTGAGTTTCGTGGCAATTTTGTAATGAAGATGTAACACTTTCACTTCTTAAACCACGATTTCCCATTGGTGATATAATTAAGGGCAGTTACTCCTCTTAGAGTTTGTAGCCCTGGTGAGACTGAGTTAATAAATAGCTGCTGGCCACTAGCCTTAGCAAGGAAATCTTCATTAGGGTTGTAATATGTCAAGAGTACTGAACAGGTTGCCATGGTATTCGTGGGTTTCAGCCTGGACTCTGGCTTTCCCTGAAATTAAAAACACTTTACCTTCAGTAAAAAGTGCTTCCTTTCACATTAAAACAGACAGACTGTGAAGTAGGTGACATAACTAGGGCTTAGGAACTCAGCTGCGAAGGCTGATGGATACCTGGATATTTTAAAGTGAGTGTTGACCTTGATAGGTTTTGTTTGAAAGGGGAAAAAAAAAGGTTGTTTAATTTATTTACATGTATCTATCCGGCATCCATCCCAGACTCTTCAGGCACATGGCAGAACTGCTGTTGTCGGAAAGCTGCCCACACACGGGATCAACTAGCCCATGGAATTAGGTCTTCCTCATCTTCACATCCAGCACTAGCACACAGCAGATGTTCAAGGACTGTTGCAAAATGAATGCATGGATTTGGCTTCCCCTTTGGCCAAACAGCCCAAGACTTGTGATTCTGTCGCTGACCAACTTGCAGTAGCAGGTGAAGATAGCGGCCTATCCTCAGGTGGTGTGATATAGCTCTGGAAGTGAGGGCTGTTGGCCTAGGCAGGAACAAGGCCATGTGGCTGGGTTTAACTCAGGTGACGATTCTCAGAACCCCTGAACCAGCGGGACTTAGATCCTGGGTACTGATGGGAAATTCGGTTATTTCCAAAGTTTCACAGTTAAATATTCAACAAAGAAAGTGATAACCATGGCGTTTGTGCAATAGTCTTTCCTGTTCTCCGAGCCAGTGAAGATTTATCTGCTGGGAAGAAGTCCAAGAGCCCCTTGTTGGAACACAAGCTGGGTTTCTGGTAGTTGCCGATCTCCACTCACAGCGATCCTTCATGCTTTTCCTCCCTTCAGTCAGAGGCCAGGCTGTGGAGCAGGGCTGATTTTGGTTTTTACTTTCAGCTACAAGCACAATATGCCAGGGTAATAGCAGAGAAAAGGGTAAAGGGAATATGGACAGGCAGATCATAGGGATGGTAGGGATGGTGGTAGGAGTTGTTTGAAGAAAATTGGTATCATTATAGGACTTGCTTAAAATATTATTAAAATAATGGGAGAGGACTCAGCTTTGATCCTAGAAGGAAAAAAAAATTTCCTAAACCTTGGTTATTTGGAAAATTTGGGTAAAAAGGGCATCTTGTTTCTCAAGTGCTCAGTTAACAGGGACTTCATTGCCTAATGTGTAGTAGAAGGTAAGTTAACACTGTTAGAGTCATTGATATGCTTATTGTTTCTTTTTAAATAAGTGTGAATAATTGATGTTTCTCTAATCTAGACCAATGATGATGAACCTCCAGCACACGTGGCACAGTGGGCTGTTTGTACCATGTGATTAATAGGCTAGCCTCTAAAAGGCTCACCACCACTAGACCATAACTAAAGGCACCTCATTCCAGTCTTTATATGTACTTAAATTGGTTTTTCTTTTAAATATACATGCATAAGTATTAGTTTAACCACAACATAGCAACTGGTTGATTCAGGCTGTGTGGAAAGCATTTATCAAGTTTGCCTAATCTGCTCCATTAGTTTGCATCGTAATTAATATATTCCTATGATCAAGAGGAGTTCAGATAGCTAATGGATTCTGCTCTCTTCTTAGGTTTATTTCCATTTACAGAGGACCCAGCCACACTTACAAGGTGCAGAGACTGGCGGAGTTCACGTGCTACTCGTTCCGAATTCAGGCAGCCAGCGAGGCTGGGGAAGGGCCCTTCTCCGAAACCTACACCTTCAGCACAACCAAAAGTGTCCCCCCCACCGTCAAAGGTTTGTACGGACTTCGTCATGCTGTCCTGTGCGAGTGAGGAAATGTTGGCACTCCCAATATTTCTAGTGTCCGCATGAGAGAATCGAGAGACCCATCAGAAGGAGGTTAGGCAGTGGTTGCCTCTCTTCCAAGGAGAGACACTGGAAGAGGGGCCTGCAGATAATGACTATTTTCAAGTGTATGTGAACACTCATCTCAATTCATGTAGAAATGACACATCTCACCCACACAGGTGATAGACAAGGAGAAGGAACAGATCCAAGTGGCAGAGTTCAGCTCAGACATGAGGGTCAATGCCTGGTGTTACGGTATTTCCGACAGTTTGCCAGGGAAGGTTTGAGGCCCTCCTTTCCCAAAGCCATTCAGGGGAGCCGGGGTTGGTATTTGTCTTTGGGGGATTTGCGTATCTAGTGCTTAGGGACTGACTTGAGCAGCAACTCTGGGCCCAGCATCATCAGAGATGCTTTTGGACAACTGCAGCAGCAACCTTAAGTGTTTATCTTGAGGCGTGTGAATGACTGGCTTCCTACTGTGCCCCTTGATGCGGTCAGGCACTGCAGCATCTCGAGACCCCTACATACTCAGCTCTTCTCTCGTCTCTCCAGGAGAGTGAACAAGAGCCACTCTGCCTGGTCACTTCATGCACCTGGTCTGCTGTGCGCTCGTCCCTCTCTTGCTAGCCACAGAGCTGTGCCTGACTGGGCAGCTCACTTGCAAGGCAAGGCAGACAGCAACAGGAGCTGAAGCTTGCTCAAGGAGCCCTGAAGCCCTCCCCTCTCCCCCAGATACCGTGGGTCTTGTGGAGGTTCCTGCTCTTGTCTTTACGGACAGGCAGCTCTTGAGACTTTTATCTAGCTGCTGTTCAGAATGACCTGAGGCTGAGGAAAGAGGGATGGTCTAACCTGTGGAAAGGTCCTGTATGTGTTTGGCTCTGTGTCTTCTTCCACACAGAGGAGCCAAGCAGCTCCCACCCAGCACTAGTCGGTTACCGCAGGGTGGGGGCCTCTGACCAACAACCAGGGTTAGAGGCTGGCTTGGGTTCCGCTAAGGTTGCCTATGGCTCCTTCCAGAGCTAGTTTATGGTGAGTGCCTTTGTCCTGCTTCCCTGCCCCTCAGGTTCTTTGGCATGTGACCCAGAAGCTAGTACAGATGTGCATACCATGTGTACCCCAGCTGTGGGTCACTGTGGCAGTAAATGCCCTGATCCTTTGGTGCAGCTTCCTCTTTTTTTAGCTCTCTAACAAAGATAGTTTCTGAGCACATTGTGGTTGCTTGGTTTGTTAGTGCCAAAAAAAGGTTGCCACATTTAGCAGTTACCAACTTGCAGGGTCTTTCTCTTGTTGAGAGGCACTAACTTTGCGTCTCAGCATGATCCTGGGTGAGAGATTCACTTGTAGATACCAGAACAGCAAACTGACAGCATTTCATGGTACTTTTCCTTTAGAAGGCACTTTTCCCCCACTGCCATATGATGAGGTTGTTTTTCCTGTCTCACATTCAGGACTCCAGGAAATTATTGTCCTAGCCAAAGACTGTTTAGTCTGATAAGATTCCTTATTTAGTTTTCTGTAAATTGCTTGAAGTTTTGGCCAAGCAATTCCAACTAGGCTTTTTTTTTTTTTTAAGAAAACTGTTTTTTTGAAATGATACCATGTTATCAGAATTGCAAGTAGAAACAACTGCCTCTAAAGAATTACATGTAATTAGAAATTAAAGTGTAAGTGGGTTCAGAGAGAGAAGTCACACATTCTAGTTGGAAAAATAGAAAAATATCAGATACTGAGTTCAGCTGCATAGATAACATAAGCTATGAGAAAAAATTCTTTAAATCCATAGTATTTTAAGGGCCTTGGGGTGTACTTAATTTTTAAAGCCTTTTTCAATGCTGCTGTTTTGGGGATTCACTCAAATGCCGCCTACTCCTCAAACCTTCCTTCGGTCTAACCCACATGTGTCTTGTCTCTCTGATGTTCATTTGTCTTATATTGTCTCTTTTTGTCCTGTACCTTGTGGTCTCTTTCCTTTACCTAGATCTTAACTTGCTTGAAAACAGACTTTTATTTATTTCTGCATCCCCAGAATACTTAGCAGGAGGCTTAAACCATTGAAGGTACTTAATAGCCATAGAAAAAATAAGGAAAATGCAATCAAGCCAAGCAGTTATTAATGAGACATGATAAGAGACTTGTCACAGTGGCTTTCTGGTCCTGTAGTAACTTCTCTGTGCCTAAAGGACAACCACCTGGGTTACTGGGAGCTGGGAAGTTAACACCCCTGTCAGGACAGATACAGGCACGGTCCCTGGTCTCGCCCTCTCTCTGAATGCTCACTGATAGTACTAGAATATTTACCATTGATATGGTACTTTGAATTTTGAGCTTAAATGTGTGAATTTGTATTTCAGCACCTCGAGTAACACAGTTAGAAGGAAATTCATGTGAAATTTTATGGGAGACGGTACCACCAATGAAAGGCGACCCTGTTAACTACATTCTGCAGGTATTGGTTGGAAGAGAGTCCGAGTACAAACAGGTAAGAACTAGTGCATATGGCAGGTGTGTGGTTTATCAGAGTCCGGATAGATCCTTAGCCTCTGCCCAAGCCACCAGTGATTCAGTAAGCTACATCCTTCTTAAAAGTCAGTGGTTGAAATGGCCTAATGTATCAATTACACCATTCATCAGAGTATATAACCCCTAATTTATACCGCATTTTGTATTTAATGGTATTCATCTTAAGTTTTTAGCTCTCAAGCATAAGCTTGTCTTGCAAAGCATTTTGTGTACTTACATTTGATATTGGCAGTGATATTTGCAAATATCAAAGTCCACATATACTTGAAAACCAAAATGCCAGTGGTTTTGCTATAGAGGGGAAGTAGTCCCAACCAAACTATTGCACCAAAAAACTATGTCCTGTGTCTGCCTTTTTTCTCAAAGTTACAATGGAAGGAGATGACCTTTGGGCCTTTAAGGCCTGTGACTTGAGCTCTAGGTCACCACTTGTCAGCCTTCAGTGTGTGCTGCAGTCACCTGGGAAGCTCTTAGAGTACAAGATTCTGATTTAGCTGGTTTTGGGTAACACTGATGTTTGGTGTCCAAAGAGTATAATTTGATTAGCAAATTAAATAAATCACATGATAAACCTCTGAAAAGAGAATTTGCATATTGTAGCCAGTTTAAAATTTTCATTTAATCGTTTTTCATATCTCTTATTGATCCTTAATTCTCCTAGTCACTCATGGCCATGAAGGTTTCAGATTCTTTGTAGGTTCATATGATGTTCTCTGGAGCTTAATAACTATTTTGTGAAATTAGAATACTGTTTATTTCATTAGGAACAGAGGCCCATTCTTCATTTTTAATAATTCATTTCTATTGAACTGATAAAATTGAAGGTAAATATCACCTTCTTCTGAAATAGACCTTTTTTTTTTTTTTTGGTGCTGGGGATCGAACTCAGGGCCCTGTGCTTGCAAGGCAAACACTCTAACCACTGAGCTAAATCCCCAGCCCAATAGACCTTTTTTTAAGAGATTGAGGCTCCAAGTACACAAAACAAATAGAAAATAATTTGACAGTTTTTGTTAAATTGCTCATTTATGTTTCTCATGTAAAAATAAGGAATACTCAGAAATAAAATGTGTTTTAAAAAAATTTTCCCATACTTTGTTAATATGAAGTGTCAGATAAAATACTGGATTGTCTTAAACATTTTGCAAAAGCTTTATCTTAAATCTGACATTCACCCTACTGCCCATAACAGTGAATGATGTCACCTGAATTTCTGTCATTCCTGTTAAATACAAAGATCCCATGTTCACCTTTCACTTTCCTACCTCATTCTGTATGCCAGTGATGGCAGACCTTTTAGAGACAAGCACTCAAACTGCAATCCAAAACCCACTTACTTACCACAAAGTGCCAACACTGTAGTTAAACGTGACTACTAAGGTTTTAGTTTAGAAAAAACAACTCATTCATTCACATCTTTTAAGAATAAATAACATGCATGCCATAGGTTTACCACCACTGCTATCAAAGTATAGCCCATACAGAGTAAAAAATTTCTCATGTGTGAATTCTTTCAGCTTATCGGAAAAGTATGACTGGGTTCAGGGTCACAGCTCATATACAGATGCTGTAATTCTTCCCACTAGGTTTAGTTATGTTTACTACCAGTAGCACTGTCTCATTCTATGGCAATGTAAAAATTATTGAAATATGAGATGTTAGGAAATTTCACAGCTTGCCATTTAACACTGAACAGTAATTCATTTCCCAATAGTACATTCATTCATTGCATGCTCATCATTTTTAAAACCTTATATTCCACATGCCATGCTTTTCTACCTGTTCTTAGAAAAATATTCTGCTCCTCACAGCACAGTGAGTGCTCTTACATAGTACAAAAGCAGTGGTATTTGCTCATTATCTATGTATGTCAAGTATTGCCAAAATAAAGGCACCCTGTGTTCAGTAATTTAGATTTTATTAGCAGATTAGCTGTTTTGAATCTGGTGTTTGTTTAATGTTGTATATTTAGACCCATGGGTATATAAATACTAATAGAATAATGCACAGTCATATATATTCTACTGAGTATTTTTTTTATAACAGTGATAAACAAGCATTTCTTGTTGAACACACATGGGGAAACGGAACTTCAGGGCAGGCTCAGTAGAGGACAACTAGTATTCCTCACCTGTCTGTTGGTTTCCCACACTTACCAAGAAGTGAGTAAGGGTTGTAGTAAGTACTTCATGACAAGCTACAGGGACAGTTTGTACTGGTTGGGGGTTCATTTGTTCTTTGTTGTTATTGTTGTTTGTTTCTGCTTCTTCCTATTCTAGTAAGCATTTGCTTAAGTTTGATATTTTGAGAACCTCCCTGGAGTTGTTCTGGACATGAGATAGGGAATGAAAGCTGTTTATATTATGTGTGCAGGGCAATGGCTAAAATAATTATAGATAATGGCAGCAGGCTTTGAATTCATAGAGAGGCAAAGCACATGAAAATGAGAAGTAATCATTGCTGTACGTCTGCCACAGCAGAGCTGTGGACTCCGCTGGACACTGTATGTGTCTCCCTCCCTTCCCTTGGGAATGGGATGATCTTAGTAAAGAGGTACAGGGGAACCTCTAGCTGCCCAGGCTTCATCCTTCTCAGTGATCTTCCCCCCAAAGCTGTTATTTAAAGGATTTCCATCTCACAGCCTGTTATTCTAAATTAAGGGTCATGGATCCTTCATTTCAGTTATCTGAGTATTACTTTACATCTTTCCAGTTGGAATAAACATGTCAAAGTTATTTTAAAATATATTGTTCATCAAATCAAGAGCAGAAATAGTCTTTATAAAAATAATGTTGTGTTTATACTTATTTACAATATTATGATTGGTGACTTCAATAAAGAAAATCTTAAATGGAGCTCTGCCTTTTAAAATTGGGTTGAGGCAGGAGGAAAAGCCCATAATGGTGCCTCTGTCAAAATGAATGAAAGCAGAAGAGATACACGGCATGGGCAGCTGCCTTGCTGTACAGGGCTGCACAGTCCCGTGGAAAGTCACCCCAGTGGGAACACAGCTCTGCTGCTGGCCTGATAATCAGGCAATATGGCAGCGTCAGCTCCTAAGTCTTATGAGGCCATAAGTGTCCATAACATGCTGTGGGCACCAGACCAGTGTCACTGGGGCTTTCTTCAGTTGATTCCTGCAAATCCTTTATGGCGTAGGGGCGTAGGTTCCCTGTCACCAAGTGATCATACTGGAGTGTTAAGGGTTTCCTTCAAGGGGTCGGGGGAAGTATAATCTAGGAGCAGTGTAGTGATCAGTTATATATTATGGCATTATGCTGCCATTTCTTAGCTACATCCTACATGCCAGACACTGTCAAGGAAGTTGCTGCGCATTGTCGTGTTTAATCTTAACAATAATCCCATAAGACTTGGTATTATCTTCATGGGGGATGGGTGGTTGCACTTAGAAACATGGCGCTTTCAAAGCACAGTGTTACAAAGATGTCAGATTAACTTTCAGTGATTTTTTTGGTTTGTTACTGGTATCTGGGGCTTTGGATCCATATTTTTGTTTTAAATATCCATCAGATAGATTTGTAAATATAATATAGTAACAAAAAATTTTTCATTTATATAAAATACAATTGGCTGATTCTACAGCTATCAATTCAGTTTTTTAAAATTCGGAGGAGACATTTTATTTTTAAAGTTCATCAGTCTTGCTTTCCCTGAACCTAAAAATCCTTAATGTGTTTCTCTGAAAAAAAATCTTCATTTCCCTCCTGTGAGATATGTGGCTTGTGTGGATTTGCTGATGTAGGATATTATAATCACACCAGGGTACAAAAGCTATAAAATGCACATGCTCACATCCTTGATGTAACTTCTGATATTTAGAACATATCAAAAACTTCACATTTTTTCTTTGAGACCTATCTTAAACAGTTTTAAACTACTGAAGTGAAGATATTTAATCCAGTTCTTTATGTCAGAAAAGAAATAAAATTTCATTATCTCATGAGCAATTATTAAAATAGCTTCATTGGAAGAGGCCAGAGCAAAGAAATTAACATTTACTGCCTGATACATGGGCAGAATCCCGTGCAAGCCACTCTGAAATTTGTGTTGTTTACTTGTAGCAGTTTTGAGAGTTGAGGTTTATCACACCTTTTGTACAGGTGAAAGTATTAAGGCAGAGAGAATGGATATGTGAGTCTCCCTGGTCAGACCCAAAGGTCAGCTGCATTGCGCTGATTCCACATCCAGGGGTCTGTCCGTTATCCAGCACTTCAGCCATCCCCCTACCTTGGCCTGCCTGCCACCTGGCTCCCCGTCTGCCTGCAAAGGAGTTGACAGTGGCTTCCTCATTTGGCCTGTTACCTATTTCTTTCTGTCCCATTGGACAGCTGTCCATGACCATGCCAGTGTCATCCTGTCCTCATTACTGTGGCTTTATAATGTGTCTGGAAACCTGTAAGATAGCCATCCTCCCTCCCTCTCTTCCTCTGTCGGTCTATCTGTCTCTCTCCTTTAGGAGCATCCTTTTATTTCTGGACCTTAGACATGTATTTCTTTAATGGTATGTTTAAAACATATTCTCAGACTGTGAAACAGTATCAGGAGGGATAATGAAATAATGAGAAAATGGCATCAATCCCTTGATGACTGATTATTTACACCAAAGCAAGTCGGTTTTCATCAAACTTTATGTAATCAGAATCCTCACAAAATGAGGTATTTGGAATTTTAAATTTATGCTCAGGTAAGAATCCAAAGGCTTAATAAGCATTGTGGACTATTCTGAAATAGAAATGCCATATTTTCTATCAACACGCTGGAAACAATTTTGTCATTGTTATTGGTTCCACTTTCTTCAGTGATGCTATGTCTATACTAAAATTTCTCGTGTGTGTGTGTGTGTATACTTCACATACACATTTCTGGCAGTTGTCCTGTCTTTTCAAACAATATGGGTTAAGAATATTGAGTATTTGAGGTTCTAATTGGATAATTTTTATTGAGTGTCTACTTTATCAAGCCATTATACTGGTTGCTATGGAAATAATAGGACACAGTCCCACAATTAATATATTTATCCCAGAGGTTTAGGAAAAAAAAAAAAAAGCTAATGTTAAGACTGTGTTGGCAATGCTTGTGACAGATGAAGGCTATCCAATTAAAGTAATAAGAACGGCTAAAATAAAAAACATAAATGAAAGCCTAAGTTTTTATTGGTCTTGTCAGTAAGAAGTTTCTTTCCATTAGATATTCTTAGTTCTTTCACTGTTCTTTTTGCCTAATTTCAAGAAGAGAAGCTTTCCTTTGCTTTCTAAATACATTTTTCAGAGCTCTTCACTCTAAGGACTTAGCGTTGAAAGTTCCATCAGAATTAATACATAAAGTCTCCATTCAAGATTTTCTGAATTGGGGTCTGGGAAATTAAATACTGTACTTTTTGGCCAGCTTTCCTAAAAGGATATAGCTATGCAAATTCTGGAAGCTGTAGAAATCATTTAGATTGAAATGTCATTTATATCCACTTTCCAGAGGTCTTCTAAGCCATCTGTGGGAATAGGTTATTGCAATGGAGTCATCTTTGGATGGCAGAAATTAAGAGGCCACATCACGCAAACACTGCCCAAGTCTTTGCCTGGCACAGACTCAGCCTGTGCCTAACATCAGAAAGAAAAGCCAGAAGCACCCAGGCAGGGTGATCTGGAAGGTCTGTAGTGGAAACAACAGGAGGATAGTGAGGCTACATGGGATGGCAAGCAGAGGCCAAGAGTCTGGACGTAGTGTCACCACGTCCTCACTGGAGAGTGACTAAGGTGGGTGACAGTAAATGGTGTCACTGTCCACAGAGCTGGTATAAATGGTGGGGGCAGTTCGCATGGTGAGCATCTCTGAGTTAGAAATGAGGTCTCGTCTGGGGTCTATCATTACCCCTACTTGCGACGGGATTTCAACAAACAACAGCCTCCTTGAACCTGAGTATTCATAGCCAAAACAAAGTACTGATATTCACCTGACAGTGTCATTGGGAGCATTAAAACCAATGAAGTTGATTTATCTCCATCATATGCCTTTCGCCAAACATCTTCCATATGACACATTCTTATTTGGTCTGCGGTGCCCCCCAGGAGTAATGTTACTATGAGGTACCATTGCTGTCCCCTGGTACAGATGGAGAAACAAAGGCTTATCACTGTTGCTTGCCTGAGATCACAAAGCAAGTGAGTGGCAGAACAAGGACTTAGGCTGGGAACTCCTTTTCAGTTCCCTGAGAGTTTGTGCAGAGGCCTTGTATTACCAATCCTGGAAGTGATAAATTATCCCTTTGAGAACAGCTTCGTAGAGAAGACTTTTCTCAGAAAGTACCAACTTGAGCATTTTGGGTTTAAGAAGTTAATCAAAACTAGGGAAGTAAAGAGCATTAACAATTAAAACATCTCTGTTAAAGAAAAAAGTGCGTTTTCCTGTTATCTCCTACATATTGGAAAATAGGCCATTTCATGATGGTCTTGTCTAGTCTGAGGAAGAGCTGGCTGTGTGGGGGTGGTAGCCATCGCCATGACAACAAGCTCCTCTGAAAACATTCAGACTCATCATTGAACAGTGAGCCGTGAGAAATGGACCGTGTCCCGGTGCCTCAGGGTTCCCTTGCAGCTCTTTCCTTAGTTGCTCCAGCCCAGCTCCATTTGTAACTCTAGTTGCTAAGGCACAAGCCACAATTTGTAAAGAAACAGATTACTTGACAGGAGGAATGTGCTTACAATCTTACAAAGGAAATAGCAAAAGCAATGATAAATCTGGAAAGGGAAAAGCATACAGAACTGATTCTGGGACTTAGTCACTCTACAAAAGGACAGTAATTAAGACACTTAAAGTCTGCTTGTAAGGTTTGAAAATAAAAGAGGAAATTCATAAGGAAATATCAGGTGAACATGGACGGTCCCTTTTCTAAACCTTAGGAGCCTTTTGCTCTCTTTCAGTGTGTCCATCACTCAGTACACAGCCAGGATGTTCGTGTTTGCTAATGGAATGTCCTACTTTGGTAGAAGTTTTGCATACACATCAGGCATAAGAAACACAGAGAAATTTGAGGTTCCCAGCAACTCTGAATAGCCGGAGAGTGTTTCACACAATGTTGTTTGTTGGGATTACTCTTTCATTCCTAGAGGATTTGTATTATTAAGTAAAATATTTTATGATTATATTTGGGGTTGTTTTTAAATTCTAATTAGTAATAATAATAGCTGATTATTTTACTGTGTAATTATTCCATATTAGACATATTTAAGCACTTTTATAGGTACTAAGTCAGGGCTAATCAGACTGAAAGAGTTAATTTACTTCTTTTTTAACTTATCAGCCAAATCCTTGCAGCTTATTTTTCTGTCTCTATCATATAAACTACAAATTTTTATGTGATTATTATTTCCTCTCAGTTTTCTGAAGATCACCGTTACTGTGATGGGAGAATTTTGTGAGGCTGCCTTCCTCCAACCCTTCAGAGAGTCCTGTTAGCTCATCTAGTGCACATACTGATAATTTAGACAGACTGGTAATTTTCATGTCCCCATTATTATAGCTCACTTGTTGATTATATTAGAGTTAACAAAGAGGAAGAAAAAGAAGTCAGAGATCCTTGGTAGAAATCAGCCTGGTCATACAACATGTGAAATACTCAGGACAGGCTGCTAAATTATTCAAATGTTAATTTGTGATAAGTTGGATTACATAAAAAAATTCATAAAGAAAACGATTAGAGAAGCTACAAAACTGGGAGAAAATATTCACAATATATATATCTGCCCAAGGATTTAAATCTAGATTACACAAATAACCCCTCACAAGTTAACAAAGTTGAACGATTTAAAAAATAAGCAGAAGACTTGTCCATCTCTCTGCACAAGAGAAGTTACATAAAGGACCAGCCTATGAAAGCATGAAAAAGCATATGAAAAGATATGCCGCATCACTGGGATGAGGATGAGGTACCATTCATACCTAGAATAACTGAAATAGAAAAACTGACATTAACAAATGCTGGCGAAGATGGGAAACAACTCAGACTCTTACAAGTTGGATGGCGGGTGTGCAAAGTGATACTGTCTTTTGGGAGGACTACTCCCCAAGACGTTAAATGGTCCAACATTTCTACTCCTAGATGTTTGCTCAAGAAAAATGAAACCTTTAGTCCTCAAAGATATTCACAGAAATATTCATAGCATTCTTATTGTGTAAAACCTCCACAACCATGTTCACAGCAACACAGTTTGTAATAGCTGAGTCTTGGAAACAACCCAAATGCCCAACCACTAATGAATGGCTAAAGATGATGTGGTTTTCTACACAGTGGAGTGCTACTCTGCCATAAAAAATGATAAACTAGAGACATTTGTAGGTAAATGGATGCACCTTGAAAATGTACTCTTAAATGAAATCACACTGTTATAGTTTGTGTCTAAATGTCCCCCCAAAGCCTCATGTGGTAAGAGATAGCTGGATCTAGAGTGTATAATTACTAAATTAATCCGTTGATCAGTTTGACATGGTTCTACTGAGATCAAGGATATGAGACTAAGATTGGGGGTGAGAGTGCAGGCCACCCTGGAGACAGGTAGCCTAGATAAAAGATACAAAAAGAGGCTAATTAGCTGCTTGTTTACATTGCTTATTTACATACATTCCTTACATTTCCTCCTTTGCTCTGCTGCCGGTCAGCTGCCAGTCGGCTGCCGGTCTGCGGTCTGCAATGCCGGTCCCCCCTGCCTCTGCCATGCCGCCCTACCTCAGACTCAGCAGCCTATAGACTGAAACCTCTGCAGACTGTGAGCTAATAAACCTTTCTTCCCCTAACTTTGGGTGTCAAGTATTCTGTCCCAACAACGAAAAAAAAAATAACTAAGACACACACTCTTGTGACCACACATTGAATTGTTTCTCTGATATGAGAAAACACAAGTGTAAATAAGAATAAAGAGGTATAATAGATATGTAAAAGAAAGGTAATATTCAAAAGAGGTGAACTAGAAAGGGAGAAGGGGGAAAGACAGAAGGGAAAGAGAAAAGGGAAAAATGTAAATAAACCTGCTATAAATGGGGAAGGGTGGGGTAATGGAAGGAAGTGGGGGGAACCAAGGTACATCATGTACAGGTACAGAATAACCACGATGAATGTAATCATTATGTATACAATGTACAGATACATGTTCTTGGTAAAAAAAAAAAAAAATTTTTTTAAAAACCCTCCAAACTGAAATGACCAAATGTCCATCTAAAAGAAAATGGATAACTTGAGGTACAATATACTCATATGGTAGAATAAGAGTCAGCAATAAAAGGAGTGATTACTAATGGAATCGCTCCATAACATGGATGAATCCCATAGGTACAAGAGAATGCATGCTGTGTGAGTCCATTTGTCTGGACTTTCTAGAACAGGCGAAGCAAATTACAGAATCAAAAAGCAGAATAGCTTCACTCTCATTCCTTATTAAAGTGATGTTGGAAAGCCTGGTCTTGGGGCTGAAACTCAGACTGGGAGAAGTACTTTTTGATGTCATTTTTACTGTAATGGAGTGAATTTAAACCAGACCTGTATCTGTGAGGGCTCTTGATGGTATATGATGACTACTGTAGAGACCAGAGTATTATAAATTCAGTAACTCATACTTCTCCTCTCCTCTCAGGTGTACAAGGGGGAAGAAGCCACATTCCAAATCTCAGGCCTCCAGACCAACACAGACTACCGCTTCCGTGTGTGTGCGTGTCGACGCTGTCTGGACACTTCTCAGGAGCTGAGTGGAGCTTTCAGCCCCTCTGCGGCTTTCGTGTTACAGCGGAGTGAGGTCATGCTTACAGGGGACATGGGGAGCTTAGACGATCCCAAAACGAAGAGCATGATGCCTACTGATGAACAGTTTGCAGCCCTCATTGTGCTTGGCTTTGCGACTTTGTCCATTTTATTTGCCTTTATATTACAATACTTCTTAATGAAGTAAACCACCCCGACAAAACTAGAGGTATGAATTTAATTAATACCACACATTTTAATACACACATTTATTCAGAGACTCCCCTTTTTAAGCCCTTTTGTTCTTTGATTTATATACTTCTCTTGTTTTACAGATTTAGCTAGGAAAAATGTCAGTGTTTTGGTGCACCTTTTTGAAATGCAAAACTAGGAAGAGGTTAAACTGGATTTTTTTTTTTAAAAAAAAAAGAAGAAGAAGAAGAAGAAGAGGAAAAGCAAACCAGATACCAGAAACTAGCTTTCTTGTGTTTTCTTTTTAAATTTTCAAATTTACCTTTATTCTATTTTCACTGATATGTCTTTTACAAGCCTTTGATATTTTTTTATGTTACAGTTTAGTAATTTATATATATTCACCAGTCACTTCTTTTGTCTCGATCATCTATATCTGTAAACAGAATTACTGTGTGTAGTCACAGAGCTAGGACTTTGATATTGTCAGAGTTTGACCACACACCAACGACATACCGAAGACGTCTTCACTCAGATAGGCTGCCCTGAACCAGTTTGTCACCCATTTATTTAACTGTTTAGCTCATTTAAATCAAAATGTGTACTTCAATCTAAAATGTTTTAATAATCTGTATTTCTTATGATTTTAACACTATGAGCTGCCTGTATAAGAAATCAAGTAACCAAAATACACCTATAAATTATGGAGCATTGTAGATTTTACCACATCGATTCATAGCAGTAACTTTAAGAGGGCATTGTGCAATAGTTAGTTGTTTCCTTGTTCAGCTATTTTAAAAGCTGCTTTAACTTGTTTGTCTGTCTTTGTATATAACTACTTCTAATCACTAGAGTTATTATATTCTGTTATTTTTGACCAGACTTATATGACGAGAACTGGTGACAGTTTAGTGCCTCTGCCCATTGTTCATGATTTACACTAATGTGAGCAGTCGTCTTACATGTCAGCTCATTATTTTTGAATGATTTGCCTTTAGGCTGTTCTTTGAGGTATCAGTGAAGTGATTGAATTTCAATACTTTTAATTCAGTGCCCATAATTCTAATGTAACAGCAGATGAAAACTGATAAAACCCAAAAGGGAGTCATCTGAATTTGTAGTTCCTGTTTCTGTGGGGTTGATCTGGCCGTGTGTGGAGTGGGAATGGTATTTGGCGGGAAGCACAGGGTGTTTGGGGGTCAAGGAGCCTAGAGTCTCTCCCTGGATCTGTCACTAACTTGCTGCGTGACCTGAACACATCACTTTACCTCTCTGTGCCTCAGTTTTCCCATGCATGAAAAATAAAATGAAATAAAATGGGGATTCTAATGTTTGTAAGTGCTTTGAGATCTTCGATCAACAGGTGCTATTGGAGTGCAAAGCATTACTCTTGCATGTTTATTTTGACTCATGAGATAATCAATTTTAACCCAAAGTCATTGGATTATTTATATGAAGTCCATAATGTTCAAGTACCTCAGGGACACTTAAGAGTTGGAGGTGCAAATATATTCCAAAAGGGTGCAACAGACACAGCGTATCCCCCTGCTCCTGTTTTTTGTATATTTTTGCTACTCAGTTTTTCTTGATCATAGCTATTTTGTGCTTGGTCTATGTTGTCTAAAATGCAGTAAGTATCCTGTACTAGCTTATAATATTCCCATACCAAAGTCATGGGGAAACCAACATTATTTTGTTTTTGGTTTATTTATACTATATTCTGCATACAGTACTTTAAATGCCAATTACAGTGCAATCTTTATTTATTGTAAAAAATTTTAAATGTACTTATGTACTAATTTTCCCTTGTAGCATGTTATTTTTTTGTGTGTGTTTATACTTTTGTAATTTTAGGTCAGCCTTGTTCCTGGCAACATCTGTAGTATTAACCTTCTGACATTTTCTTGTGTTGTCAAAGATAAGAGCATCTAGTGCATTAAATGCCAAAAAAAATCCATTATCAGAGATTGAAAGGTTTACATGTACCCGTAAAACCATAATCATCTCTCGAAAGAGTGCTAAGATCAACGAATTATTCTGTGTGCCTATATCAATGTAGTAAGTCCTAGAGAGTTCTGTATTTTGTTATTGACTGCAATAACTAGGTTAGCCTTGCAAACTGATGGCGTCAAGGTAAATATATTTTTGCCAAAGTTCTGGCCTTCCAAAACTCATCCCTTATATTTACATATGTGATGTGACCCACTATGACATTACATCTGCATTTTTTTAGATAATTTCATGCAAGTATTTTGGGGAAAAGGCATTTTTTAAGCATTGAAAATTCAACAGAGTAAAATACCCTTTTTGCAAGAGAAAAACTTATTTAACACACTTCAGAACTGCTGCTATAAAGAAATTCTCTGAATTAGTTGAATTTTTTAAGGAAATGATACTTCAGGCCAAAATTGCTATGAATCATTGATCTTTCAAGATTTTCCTACCCTGCCTTTAATCACCAGAAACTGAAGTGTATAAAATACAAGCTGACAGCACTTTATTTTATTGCTCTCCATTATTTGGTATTCATCATAATCCCTTCAGTCAGAAAATTATTACTCTGTGGCACTGTTTTGTATCACAAATTTGTATATGGGTTATCAGTATAGAACTATATATATTGGCAATACACATGAACAATAAAATAAAGTGTCATATTAACCTTATCTCTTTGCCCTTTTGCAGTATGTAGGAATGAGAGGCTTTCTGATACTCTGACACTTCTCTATATGTCAAACTCAAACCCAATGCAAGAAATTCCAGTCATGTGAAAAAAACAAAACAAAAAAAAACCTGCCGTTTGTCCTCAAAGAAATTGTTTAAAAAGAAAATGTTTTTTAAAGATTTTTTTTCATATTATCTGCCTTGTTCTTATCAACTTGAAATGTTGGCATTTTCTAACTTTGTTTTGTTGGCTACAGTAATTCAGTATTCATGTCAAAATTTGAAAAGTG
Organism: Hystrix cristata; assembly: GCA_004026905.1. NCBI lineage: Eukaryota > Metazoa > Chordata > Mammalia > Rodentia > Hystricidae > Hystrix > Hystrix cristata. Next base: position 57,184 of record PVJO010000392.1, on the reverse strand, counting down.
CCCTAATTGAATGTGTTTGAATGTTATCCTTGCACAATTCTTTAAATTGAAAGACAAAATGTTTTACCTCACTGTTGGACATACATTCCAAGCTTTTCAACTTTAGGAGAAAAAAAAATCATATGTTTTCCTGTATTGTAAATTTTAGACTATTTCATATACATTGTATTAAAACTGCCATATCAATTTTAATGTATAGATTTTGCAAATACTATGCTATATGTAATACCTAACTGTATCTGTAGTGTACATGTAATATATTTATGCCCAATAAATGTTTTAATTCTTTCTGACTTAAGTAGGGTTCTTCTGCCACAAATAGGATTGCTTTTGTTGTTGTTGTTCTTTTTAAATACTTAAACCACATCTTCAGAAGTTGCCAATTCAGATGCCGTTAGAGGCAGCCAGCTGGCACAGTGTGTGGTGCGCTGCGCCTCAGCTCCTGCTGGTTGAGGTCTCGCAGGACCACCAGCCACAGTTACATGTGTAATGCTTCAGGAGAAGCCAGAAGTCCAGCCTTCTCCATCCGGGCTTGCTGAAACGCGACCGTGACTACACAGGCCCTTGACTGTCACACACGGCCACAGTATGGGTAGCATCTCTCTTGGCCGAACTCAGGAGGCCCGGTCTGCCTCTGTTCCCCTGGCACACCGGCTGCTTTCTCTCCATGTCAGCCTCAGGCGGGGTTGATCTCATTCCTTCTTCCTCCAGGTCTCATTCAGTAACAACAACAACAACAGCAATAAGGCATAGTGTTCCTACTCTGATTGTGCTGGTATCGTTAGTGGTTAGACTGTTTTGTTAGGAAAGCATACTGTCTTTTTCTTTCTGGGAGAAAAAAATTATATGGAAAAAACATTTAGTAACTCAAAGCTCACTTTCTAGTCAGGGCTAGTGGCATGTGCCTATAATCCCAGCTACTTGGGAGCTGAGGCAGAAGAATCATGAGTTCAAGCCTAGACTGAGCAACTTAATGATACCCCCACCTCAAAACAAAAAAAGAAAAGAAATGAAAGCTGGCTTTGTTATATAAGGAATGAAGAATGGTAGTCATTCTTGTGGGTAAAGTGAACAGATTGAACACGCATCAGATTTTCCATGCACCTGACACTCTGCTGAAAATATGGTGAAGGATTTTTTTAAAATCACAGCTCCCCTCGAGACTTGGAAGAATGGAAAAGAAGTTGTTATTAGCACTGGAGTTTTAGAAACTTGACCAGAGAGAGCTGAATTTTAATTTAGGTAGAAGGGGACTTAATTTTTTGGTTCTCTGGGCAGGATGTTGTGAAGGCTGCACAGCTGACAGCACATGTTCCTTTAAGGGATGCTGAAAGGGGAAGGGGAGCCTTCTGTTGGTTGACGCTGTTTAAAGTACAGTTGAATCCATAAAATCCCTCCCTTCTTCTTTTGAAAAGTTGTTCCTCTACCACCCTTCCAGAGTATGGAAGTATACCCTCAGGGGAAGGTTAGAACAGAAAGTCTCTGAACTGAGAGGTAGTCAAGAAATGAAGATACTGTAAAAAGTGAGATTTAATGAGCGGAGTCATGCAGGAGACTGTTAGAGGGAGTCCAATCTGAAGAGCTTTGTGGACCAAAAAGATCTAAAGATCCTCAATGAAATGCCTCATTCAGAGCACCATTCCTTGGTACTTTTCACTGCACATTACCATTGCTCGAGAAGATCTTCAAAGTCCCTGTGCTAATATAATGAGTACTGCTGGAGCACCGTTGCTTTTTTAAAGGTCCCCCCACCAGGTGATTCTGCTGTGCAGTCCAGAGTGAGCGCCACTGCTGTGAAGGGAAATCTCACTCAACAGTCCCCTTGCAGCTCTTTCATTCTCATGAAAGCTGGCGTGAACGCAAAGGGCAAAGCCAACAACTCAGAAGAGAGCACAGGGAGAAGCTTCAGAAAACCACAGTATCTCCAGAGAGATGAGAAAAGGTAAAGCATCTGCAAAATAAGGATAGAATTGACAAGAAACACTTGAAGAACAAGAAGGTATTCTCAGAAATTAAAATTGTATTGGAGGGTTGGAAGAAAATACCACAAAAAGAGCAAGGATCAAAGCAAGACATCCAATATCCACGTATTAGAATCTTCTGAAAGAAAGAAAATGGAGGGGAGGAAGTCATCAAACATACGCGTTTCCAGAATGAAAGGGCCCAAGGAGCACATCGTGGTGAGGGAAACAGGCCTTCCACCAAGGCAGGCCATCATGAAATTTCAAAACACTAGGGCAAAGGGAAAAACCCCCAAACGCAGGAAAGCTGGTCACATGGATTAGGAGTCAAGAGTGGCCTTAGACTTCGCCACAGCAACACTGGAAGTAAGACGCCAGTGAAGCAGTTGCTTCAAGATTTTGAAGGAAGTAGATTTCCTATCTCAATCAATTAGTGGCAAAAGTGTCATGTAGATGTTCTCAGAAATGCAAAATCTCACAGATTTGCTTCCCACACTTTCTTTGATGGGAAGCTTCTACAGGACGTGCTCTTCCAGCATGTGAAAGAAGGAGGAAACACCTGGGATTCCACCTTCAGCGCCTTTCATTCCGGTTGGAAGCTGGTTCCTTGGCACAAAAGAAGCAATACAACTTTCACTTTCTTACCCTTTCTCTACCTCAGTTCACCCTGTGTGTGCCTGTAAAGTGACCCCCTCAGGATATCTTGCTTTGGTCTAAGTAAAACTAACAAATATTCACAGTGATGACTTAAAAAAATCCCTGCCTCCATTACTAGATTATTAAGTGCTCCCAAACCTGAGAAGAGTGTGTGAGTGAGGATGAGTCTCGTTCTAACTCGGCAGCATATAGCACATTATCTGACACATAATAGAAACCGAAAAAGGTTTTCTTGATGGGAAAACGTTCTCTCGTGGCAGGGATGTGAGCCATAGATTTTGCTATTTCAGCCTATAACTTTGCTACTCTTGCATTATTTTTAGGTGTGATATTTTCACTTTTAGTAAAAATAGTTGTCAATATTTAAAATGTGGAAACTCCTCAAAAAAGTCTTTGAATTCCAGGTTCTATTGAAATTTGGGAGACCTGATAACTAAGTTTCATTTCAGTATGGAGATTATCACTAGAGAGGAATAGTGAATACCATCATTGGTTGGGGCATTTGATCAGTAGTTGGCCACATTTCCAGCTAAGTCCCCAGCCTGGATATGGATGAAGGTTCTTCATATAAGAGAATATTTCCTTGTATCCATGTCTCTGTCAGAAAGTGGGTGAACACAGGACACAGTGTCCACAAACTAAATACTTCCATAAGTCTCTTTCTCCATGAGAACAACAAAAACAGCACAACAGAATGCCCAGTCAACTTTTGCAGAACTCTGGAAGTCAACCAAAGGCTAATTTTTGGTTTTCTGTTCAACCAAGTTATAGGAGAAATGTAATTCCAATAAATAAAATTTCTGATGTGTATAAGCTATTGGACATATAGGCTTTCCACTGCAGCAGTGTTTCCCAACATAAGAATACAAGATAATTTTAAGTGCCACATGGCTAACATGGTAAGTCATGTAGTTCTTGTCACCTATACTAAGGAAAAATGTAACTAGCTTAGGAAAAAAAATAGGTAAGATTAAAGTAGACATTTACGTTTATAAAAGAAACTGTGGTGCAGGTGCTATTCAGGTACTTCAGGAATCAGAGGGATGAAAAGCAAAGGACTTCCAGATTGAAAGAAATGTGTCTTGGACTGCTACCTCCTGAAATATAAATGGATCAGTGTAACACAGCACATTTATAGCACTTGCAAGTACATTCTTTCTGCCAGGTGAAGTGTTCTGTTGTAAGACAAAATGAAAGAGGCAGTGGGAATAAATATGAGGACCCACATAGAGCTGGAAAATGAACTGGACTGGAAAGTTTAAGTCACTGGCCCCAGTGGCCCCAGTATCCTGCTTGGACTTTCCCATTTTATTGTGCATAAATTTTTTATGACCAGTACTCACTACAGTGGGCATTGGCTTTTCAAAGGCTAAGATTCTTTTGCCCAAATCCTAAAAGTTCTATTATGTTATTTTACAGCATCTGAAATAAAACAGACTGATTTTAAACAAGACTTGGGTGAGAGAACCAGAGTAAAATGGGCCTCGGTCCTTTTGTCCACCACTCCCTCCTCTGGGCAGTGAGCTTCAGACACCCTGTCACACCCCTCACACCATCCATGTGGTTCTAAGGAAATTGCTGTGCTCTTTCAAGACCCCTTGATACATTATCCAAACAGCCCACGCTGCAGCCCAGTCCAGGATTAGGGAGTAAGATTCAAATTGGTCTTGCTAAAACTGTTAAGATGAAAAAGTTGAAACTACTGGGCAACTGATTTTTTCAACGTAGAAGAGCTGCTGTTCAGTGAAAGAAAGCAAACTGGCAGGAAAAGAGTAGCAAAAACGGGAGCAGAGATGGCTTAGGAAGTCCCTAATTAAGGCCCAGTTCATTCTGTCCTTAGGCTTACTAAGACCCTCCTCCAAGTTTTCTTCTGATCAATTTCCCAATATGTTTAAGTTACTTGGACTTGGGTTTCTCATACTAGAAACCAGAAGTTTCCTGACAAAGACAGAAAACATCTAATTTCCCATTGCAAAGGGGGCTTGAATTCAGATGAACAGTGCGCAAAATATACAACCTCAAGAGCTTTTCATGTTAGGAGTTTATTAAGAATTGGCCGTTTTCTTGTTTGTCTTATACATTTTACCCTTCACATATAGACTAGACTCAGGAAGCCTGCAAGTTCTTTATTAAAATAAAAATAAAGTAGTGCTAAGTTAGAGCACTAACTAGCGAGCTTTGGCTGCATGTTAAGCACCTGACATATGTGATCTTGTTTGTGCCTAACAACTCTAAGTGTGATCGTGTCTATCCCCTTGAACACGGTGCTGAAGATTTGGGCAAAGCATGTTAAGTCAGTGTTGATGGGAGGATTCAAGCCTGAATTTCTGAGGCCCGTGTGATGTGCTGCCTGCCAAAAAAAAAAAAAACAACCTTCCAGTATGTCTTCTGTTGTCATTGTAGTTGCAAGAGTGGTACCAGCCTTGGACTTTAGTTAAAATGGTGGCATTCAAATAATATTAAGCACATATTAAAAGACCAGGAGCTATAACCTTGACCTTCAGGCCTGAGTCCATACTGCTCACTGACAGCCACTTCCTTGCTGATAAAAGCCACTAAGTATACTCATTTAAGTCAGATATTTGATGAAGGGATGACCGTCCCTGTGAAGAATAGACTGAGTCTCCTTTGAGATAGTGATGACTCTTGGCTCTATGTCTTGTTTCCCCCAATGTAAGGCAAATTGAACTATACCACCTAAAGTCCTTATCTCAGTGATTCCATGAAGATTAGACTCTTCTCAGATAGGAGGGCATCAGTTCAAACTATATTTCCTTGATAAAATAATCAAGAGACAGTCTGCAAGATTCTCCTGAATGTGCAGCCTCAGACTGGGCAGAGAAAATTGGCATCCAGCACTAAAATATATGAAGTTTGGATAGCAAATCTGTCAGAAAAGAGAGTTGCCAAGTCAACACCACTTTTTCCATTGTTCAGTGAAGACCACACTTCCACAAAGCTTAATTGAGATACTATCACACGGGGGTAAGGAAATAAAAAATGGTATAGGAAAGGGTGAACATGATAGGTACCAAGGGTATAAGAAGAAAAGAAATGTGGGAATAAGTTCTAAAGACTTCAGTGTCGAAGTCAAGGGAGTTTGCTCAGGCACCCATGAATCCTTGCTAGGTCTCCCAGAGGGTCCCTGACGCCCAAGAAATGGACCTATTGTCATGTGCGCCCATCCGCGGAGAGAGCCCATCCTCGTAGCAATGGCAAGCCCTTCAGAACCAAGGCAGGATTTTCTTTCCTTCTGTCATTAGTTTTCTCACAAGTGTGTTCTAAGCATCATTCTGGAATGGCTTATTCAATTTTCTCAGGGAGAAGAGATTTGTGTTTACTATGGCAACAATGGAAAATAGACTTTTAATAATATGGAGTATTCATATAACCTTGCCATGAGTGAGTTGCTAGGCATAGAAGAAAAGGTGTAAGACCTGGAAAGGAAAAGATTGACACACAACTCATTGAAACTAGAGAAAATAATTTCACAACACTGTTGGCAAAGAGTTAACACCCCCAGTAAGCAGATACCTTTATACAAAAACCACCCAGTTTTTTCCCTCACAAATGGACAATACGGTTTAGTAGTTTATGGAAGGAATGTAAGTTATTTAAAAAAATTATAAAAACCAATGTTTAACCCTGGTACATATTAGGAAAATTAAACTCACATAACTAGAAATATTTAGCTCTTTGGCAAAAAATTAAAAGATCCATGTCTTATATTGGACAAAATATGGGAAAATAATCATATCCTTCTGGGAAGATATAAACTACAAAATGACTTTTGGAAGATAATCCAGAAATATTGCCAAGCATGGTGGCATATGCTCTGGAGGCTGAGGTAAGAGGATGGCTATGAATTTGAAGCCAGCCTGGGCTACATATTTCAAGGCCAGCCTGCACTGCATATTGAGACTCTTGTCTCAAAAAAAAAAAAGAAAAAAAATTACAATTTTAAGTAAACATATATACACTTTAAGTGGTCTTTAAAATTTAAAGAAAAAAATACATGTGCATGTAAGGATATATGTGCAAAGATGTTTACTGTTGGCATGTGTTTGAGATATATAATACTTGTACTTGTCACAAGGAATTAGTACACACATATATATAATATATATAATATGTATGTGTATGTGTGTGTGTATGTGTGTACTATATCTTGATCAGGTGTTTATTTTAGCCCTATTTATTCAAATGATTTAAATATCCATCAGCAGAGCAACGCTTTTTTAAATATTGACTCTTTTAGGGACTGTAAAAAATGAATTAACATTACAAGACAACTACAGATCAACATCCCTTATGCATACAGATGCAAAAATCCTTAATCAAATACCAGCAAAGAGAATCTAGCAACATATAAAAAGATTATCACTCATGATAAATTGATTTGTCCCAGGATTATAAGGTTTGTTTAGTATTTGATAACCAGTCAATGTAATTAATAGTATAAAAGGACAAAAACACTGTGATCATCTCAACACATGCTAAAAGCATTTGACATAACCCAGCAATTTTTCATCATACAAATAAACTAGGAATAGACAGGTCCTTCCTCAACCTGATAAAGACTACAGAAAGCCTTCAGCAAACTTCATACTTAACAGTTAAAAACCAAAAGCTTTTCTCTCTAAGATCAGGAATAAATCTGGGGTGTTCATTATTGCTATTTCTATGCAACATTGTACTGAGGTTAATCAGGCAATAAGAAGCAAAAGGCCAATGCTGTAGCTTAGTGATAGAGCATGTACTTAGCATGTGCAGGCCTGCAATTCAGCACTGTGCACTACAAAGAGAGTAGAAGAAAAACAAGTCCAAGGATCCAGCCTGGAAATAAGACATTTTAGTATGATTGTTTATGTAGAAAATCTCAATGAATTCACAAAAAAACCTATTAGTGCTAACAATTCAATAATGGTGGAAGATATAAAATCAATATAAAAATTGTATTTCTAGACACTAGCCATAAACAATGTGAAAATTAAATTATATAAACAATTCCACTTATAACACCATCAAAAAGAATAAAATACTTAGTAACAAATTTTGCAAAAGACATGCAAGATTTGTATACTGAAAACCAAGCACAGATAAAAGAAATTAAAGACCTAAATAAAAAGATATGTTCAAGGATTCGAAATCTTAAAATTATAAAGATAACAATTCTTCCAAAATTGATTGACAGATTTAATGTGATCCCTATGAAAGTGTCAGATGCCTTTTTTTTTTAAATTGACAATCTGTTTTTGAAAGCCTTATGGATATTCAGGAGCCCTGAATTAGTTAGAACAATCTTGTAATGGAACAATAAGGTAGAACAACTTCTACTCTTAATTTTAAAACTTAAGCTACAAATTTATAATAATCAAGACAATTTGGCACTATTATATGAATAAATGGACTAGAATTAAGAGTTCAGAAAAAATTTCAATTCAATTTTTTTGTTATTGGGAATCTGACCCAGGGATACTCTTTCACTGAGCTATGTCTCCGGCCTATTTTTTATTTTGAACCAAGTTCTCAGGCATTGTTGATGATAATGTAATATGACGCCACTCTTTTGGAAAATAGCAATTCTTCAAAAAGTTAAATGTAAAATTAGCACATGACCCAGTGGTTTCTATTGTAAGTTTGTGTATTCTCTTGAGAAATGATAACATATGTCCATATGGAACTTATTTGCAAGTGTTCATAGCAGATAACCCAATGCCCATCAATAGATCGATGCATAAAAAATGTGATATATTCATTGTATGAACAAGTGTACATTGTATGACATAATACTGATAAATGCTACAATATAGATGAACTTTGAAAACATTATGCTAATGGAAAGAATGTAGACAAAAAAGACTTATATGATTCAGTTTATTGAAAATGTCTAGAATGGGCAAATCCTTAGAGACAAAAGTTTAGTTGTTGTGAGGGACTGAGGGGAGGACACAAATGAGGAGTGGCTGGAAATAGGCAAAGGCTCTCTTCTTAGTGTGACAGAAATGTTACGTAATTAAACAATGGAGATGGCTCCACATCTTGCAAATACATTAAAAACTACAGAATTCTATATTTTAAAGGGGTAGACTTCATAATAGCCCAATTATATATCAGCAAAATGAAAAAATGCATCAGCTCATTTTTTACTGGCCTGGAAATAATCCTAAATTTTTAAAGATAAAATAAATACTACTACAGAAAATATAGGTTATAAAACTATTAATATTGATTACTGCAGACCGAGTTGAATAGGAGAAGAAATGTTTTGCCTGACTTGCTATAAACAGGTATTCAATGGTTTAAAAGAACAAGTAAAAGTATAAACATATACACCATTATGGTTTATGTCCAGATGTGCCCCCAAAGCCTTGTGTGTTCATAGGTGGGGCTTTTGGGAAGTGAGTAAATCACTGGAGTATGTCACTTGTCAGCGGGTTAGGCCATTGGTGAGTGTATAGCTAACTGTGATTTCAGGAAGTGAAGCCTGCTGGGTGTGGGGCGTGGCCTGGAAGGGCGTCTGTCCCTCCTCCACCTTCAGCTGTCTCCTGCCTTGGAGCCAGCCCACTATGAACTGAAACCTCTTCAAACTGTGTGTCAAAATAATCCTTTCCTCCTTTATGTTGTGGGTGTCAGTCATTGTGTCCCAGCAATGAGAAAGTGACTAAGACACACACACACACACACACACACACACACACACACACACACACAAAGTGAATACCAAGTCCTGGCATTTAGCATGTTGGAAGCCTTGGAAAACTCACTTGGCTACTCCAGGCCTCAGTTTCCTCCTATGGAAAATTGACTGGTTGGACTGGGTCACAGCAAGGATATAGAGAGAAACTTCAAACATCCCCCCAGCTATCAGGGAGCAAATAAGAAACAACTGGGACATTTAAAAAATTAAAAAAATACTAATAAAATTTTAAGAAAGAAACAACTGGGACAAAGTAGAAGCTAGGCATGTATGTGATGAAAGTCTCCACAACTGATTGATTCTCATTTAGGGGGGAAAAGCACAGTTCCTGTTCACTGAATTTTATATAAGCATACTCTCTGAGGCAGAAGCAAATCTTGCTGGTTATCAATGTGAATACAAAATACAAAAACTGCTCTCAGAGTTATTTCTAAACAGAACTTGTCTCTAATCCTAATGCAACAGAAATGTATTTGATGATCAATATTTAATATTTTTCACACAGTAAATTTCAAAACATGGAACAACACAAGGCAGAACGTCACATTCTGTAATTTGCAAGTTATCTTGGGTAAATGCTACAGCCACAAGTGCTGCAAGTGAGTATTCTTCCAGCAAATGGGAAATTTGTTAATATCCAGGCCCCTACTCCCTATATCAACAAAACTCTGATATGATTTTTTGTGCTTAAAAACAAACTTTCTTCTAGACATGCTCTATGATTTCTTCACTTGAAAGTAAAAGCCCCAAGGTAATGTGTTACTCTTGCTCTCCGTTACTCCTTGAAGTGGAAAATATTTGCAATCTTACAGGGCTCCAGACTCAGGCTTGCCCACTATGTTAGTGAAATGTGACTATGTAATAAGCCTCCTCAAAGCTCAGCCACTTAAAGCAATCAGGACACCTTTGCAAGAACAATTTCCAGAAAGATAGAGCAGGAAACAAATCATGGGGAATGAAAAAGCAATAATTATGTGGTGGTTTTGGATGGTAAAAAACGAACAGTAGCTAAACCAGAAGGCAAGATTCAGTACTAATCTGGAGGAAGCAATTGATGATATAGCAGGAGGTATAATCAGTATAGCAATGTTCCCCAGAAGACAGAATAAATGAGAGCTAAATTCATAACTGAAGAATTTAACCTTAGGACCTAAAAGAGTATGTCTTCACACAGACAAAAATAAAAAGGAAACAATGGGTGCCTGTAAGGCAAAGTGTAGAAATTGAGAAGTGTGATAAGAAGAATCATGTTTGGGGGACCTTCTATTCTTTCAGCAAGTGAAAGAATGAATCATCAATTCATCTCTAGAGAGTGAATGACCTGGGACAGGTTTGAGGGGAGATGGTTTGGAGCTTGGGGAGAGAGAATGTGTTTTAGGATGGGAATGATGCTTAGGGAGGGCTGGAGAGCCTTTGTGGAGATGCCTATCAGCAACGAGCAATTTCCTGTAGCAAAGACAAGGCTCCAGGAGCAGTGTCGACAAGGAAATGACCAGGAATTAGTGAGGATTTTAATATTATCCCACGAAGTCAGACCCGCAAGGAGAAGAAAACAATCTCCTCAAAGATGTGCAAGAGGGGAGTTGGTGGCACTTACAGCTTGAAGATTACACAGACATAGTTTTGTATTCCATGCCTGGAAGGGGGAACTAGAGTAAGTAGCTCCAGGCCCAGTACTCTGTGTTAATACCAAACACTGATTAAATGCTCGTTGGGTTTCCAGTGTGGAACCAAGTCTCTTATAAACATTATTTCATTTGGTTATTACAGCAATCCTTTATAAGACAGCATTATCCTCATTCTACAGACAAGGAAACTGAGCCTCAGAAAGGTTACTTTTCAAGGTCACTGTGACAGATATTTTATGAAGATGTCTGTAACAAATCTCCCATCCTTTACAATGTGGCCCTACCACTCCCTTCTCAAAGGGTAGAGTTTAAATCTCCTCCCCTTGAATCTGGATGGGGTTGTGACTGTTTTGACCAATAGAATGTGGCCAAAGTATTTATTTGTGGCTTCCAAGACTTTGTCATAAAATGCCATATATCTCCCACCTGGTTTGGTTGAGATGCCTGCTCTGGGACAAGACAGCTACCGCATAAGAACTGTGACTTTCCACCCAAATGACTCCAATGCGGGCCCTGCTGCCTCCCGGCGGGATCACCAGCAGCAGTGGCCTGCCTAGCCCCTGCTCTGCATCACAGAAACAGCATAGGGTGGGGAGTGGTCCCCTGATTGCGAGAATACTGCAGAACAGCTTTTCTTTGTTACTTTATCCTTCCTCCTTTCCAAGCCACCAATACCAAGTACAGCCAACCACGACCTTGTCACTGAAGATAATCCTGGAGACATAAAGGTCATAAGAGCCAAGAAATGCATATACCCAGAAGAAACCATAAAAAGAGTCATTCCCTAGGAGAACACTATTACCTAGCTTAATGTAACCTCCCACAAAGAAAATATAAAACCAACATGGAGAACAAACTAAGAGGGGTAAATTATATATGTATACAAAGAAAATGACAAGGCATAGAAGCAAAACACAACCCCAGACCCCCAGCTCACCCAGAACAAATACAGAGGACAATGACATAGAGGAAATCAGAAGACACCCAATCAAACTCTCAGATATGATAGCAGCAGAAGTTGAAAAGCAGATAGGCGTGGCTATAGAGAACATCAGACTAGAAATAATTGTCCAAGTCAAAAAAGAGATGATAAGCATAATGAAAGATTTGCTTAGTGAGTTCAGGGTAAACACAGATAAAAAAAAAAAACAGAGGAGCTTAGAAAAACAATGGTAAACTTGAACATTCAACTTAGCAAAGAAATGGAACCCATGAAACAGATCCAAACAGATATCCAAGAAATAGAAAACTTGCTAGAAAGTATACCCAGCCAATTGAATGAGAGCGAAGACAGAAACTCAGACTTAGAAGACAGGTCAGCAATTAGTGAGAATGAAAAGAAAGACCTCTTAAAAATAGCTAGAGAATATGAAAAATCACTACAACAACTGCAAGATGATGCAAAGAAGAACAGTATAAGAGTGATAGGAGTGAATGAAAAAGCAGGAGACAATGCGAAGGATCTAAAAAGATTATTTACAGAACTAATGACAGAAAACTTCCCAAGCATGAGAAAAGAACTTGATATACAGATAAGTGAGGCATATAGAACCCCAATTACCCACAACCAAAATAAATCCACACCAAGACATATAATAATCAAAATTCCAGAAATTCAGCAAAAGAACAGAATACTGTTCTGTTCTCTAAATTATTAGAGAAAAAAAAATTACCTATAAAGGTAGACCCATCAGAATCACAGTGGATTTCTTTACACAAACCCTTAAGTCAAGGAGATCCTGGAGCAAAGTATTTCAAGCCTCAAAAGAAAACAGTCTCCAACCCATATTGATGTACCCAGCCAAACTATCTTTCAAATTCAACAATGAAATAAGGTACTTCCATGACAAAGAATAACTGAAGAAATTTACGACCTCCAAACCACCTCTACAAAATATCTTGAAGGAGATCCTGGAAAAAGAAAGAGTTAAATATAATTACAAGGACACCAATAAAAACCCACCAGGTAAGACAACCAGTTGAACTGAGGTGAAACACAGAACCCACAACAGAAAAGATATATGGCAAAAATAAGTCGATACATAACAGCTGTAACCATCAATGTAAATGGGCTCAACTCACCTATCAAAAGAAACAGGCTAGCGGAATGGATCAAGAAAGAAGATCAAGCAATATGCTGCATACAATAGACACATCTAACCCAAAAGGAAATACCTAGATTGAAATTCAAAGGATGGAAAGCAGTATTTCATGCAACAGGAACCCAGAAAAAAGCAGGGGTAGCTGTCCTAATCTCAGACAAAGTAAACTTCAAACCAAGATTAATCAAGAGGGACAAAGATGGCCATTACATACTTCAAGGGAAAACTCCAAGAGGAAGAAATAATAATCATTACTATTTATGTGCCAAATATTGGTGCACCTAAATTCATAAAACTAATATTAAGGGCCATGAAAGATCAAATAAACACTAACACAATTATAATGGGAGACTTCAACACCCCACTGTCACAAATAGACAGATCAACTAGGCAGAAAAATTAACAAAGAAATATTAGAACCGAATCAACTCTGAACAAATGGACTTAGCAGATGTCTACAGTGTTCCACCCTACAACAGCAGAATACACATTCTTCTCAGCTGTACATGGGTCGTTCTCCAAAATAGACCACATACTAGCTCATAAAGGATACTTAAGTAAATGTAAGGGAATTGAAATTATCCCATGCATACTATTGGACCACAGTGCAATGAAACTAGAATTCAATGGCAACAGAAACCAAAAAAAACCCACATAAACACATGGAAACTAGGTAATATCCTGCTGAATAACAGCTGGGTCACAGAATAAAGAAGAAATTAAGCAATTTATACAGTCAAATGATAATGACACTACAACATACCAGAACCTATGGGATACAATGAAAGCAGTGCTATGGGGGAAGTTTATTGCATTGAACTCCCACATCAAGAAGACAGAAAGAACTCAAATAAACAACTTAAGGTTGAACCTCAAACATAGAAAAAGAAGAACAATTCAAACCCAAAGCTCATAAGAGGGAGGAAATTATTAAGATCAGAGCTGAAATCAATGCAATTGAGACCAAGAAAACAATACAAAGAATCAACGAATCAAAGAGTTGGTTCTTTGAAAGACTAAACAAAATAGACAAACCCCTAGCCAACCTTATCAAAAAAAGGAAAGAAAAGACCAAAATTCACTCAATAAAAAATGAAAGAGGTGAAGTCACAACTGACCCATCAGAAATCCAAAGGATCATCAATGCCTACTTCAAGAACCTATACTCAAACAAGATGGAAAACACAGAAGAAATGGACAGTTTCTTAGAAAGATATGAATTACCAAAACTAAACCAAAAAGAGATAAACACACTTAATAAACCGATATCAGCCATTGAAATTGAAGAGGTAATTAAAAACCTACCAACAAAGAAAAGCCCAGGTCCTGACGGCTTCACAGCCAAATTCTACAAGAAATTCAAAGATGACCTAATACCACTATTCCTCAAACTTTTTAATGAAATTGAAAAGGAAGCAGTACTTCCAAAATCATTTCTGGAAGCAAGCATTACCCTGATACTATAAACCAGAAAAGGATCCAACAGAAAAAGAGAACTACAGGCCAATCTCCCTAATGAACATAGATGCAAAAATTCTCAACAAGATACTGGCCAACAGAATACAATGACTTATCAAGAAGATTATACACTATGACCAAGCAGGATTCAGTCCAGGGATACAGGGAAGGTTCAACATAAGTAAATCAATATATGTAACACACCATATCAACAAAGTCAAAAACAAAAATCGCATGATCATCTCAATAGATGAAAAAAAGCACTTGACAAAATCCAACAACCATTCATGATAAAAACACTACAGAAATTAGGACTAGATGGTATATATTTAAATCTGATAAAAGCCATATATGACAAACCAATGGCCAATATCACACTAAATGGTCAGAAACTTGAAGCTTTCACACTAAAATCTGGAACAAGACAAAGTTGCCCACTATCACCACTATTATTCAGCATAGTTCTAGAAACATAAGCCAGAGCAATTAGACGAGAAAGAAATAAAAGGAATAAGATAGGAAAGGAAGAAGTTAAACTATCGTTATTTGCAGATGACATGATACTCTACATAGAAGACCCAAAAAACTCCACCAAAAAACTTCTAGATTTAATAACTAAATTCAGTTGCATTGCTGGATACAAAGTCAACACCCAAAAGTCAATAGCATTCCTATACACAAACAATAAACCCACCGGAAAAGAAACAACAGAAGATATACATTTCACAATTGCACACAAAAAAATAAAATACTTAGGAATCTATCTAACAAAGGAAGTAAAAATCTTTACATCAAAACCTACAGAACTCTAAAAAAGGAAATAGAGAGGGATATCAGAAAATGGAAAGATATTCCATGTTTCTGAGTAGGAAGAACCAACATAGTGAAAATGGCTATACTTCCTAAATTACTATACAGATTTAATGCAATTCCAATTAAGATACCACCAACATACTTCAAAGAATTAGAGAAAGGATAATCATGAATTTCATCTGGAACCAGAAGACCAAGAATAGCAAAAACAATCCTAAGCAACAGGGGAAAGGCAGGGGGCATCACAGTCCCTGACCTAAAACTATACTATAGAGCTACAGTGATAAAAACAGCATGGTACTGGCAAAAAGACAGACCTGAGGATCAATGGAATAGAGCAGAGGATGCAGAAACAACTCCAAATACACTCAAATACCTCATCTTTGACAAAGGAGCCAAACACCTTCACTGGAAGAAAGATAGCCTCTTTAACAAATGGTGCTGGAAAAACTGGCTTGCCACATGCCAAAAAATAAAACTAGATACATGTCTCTCACCATGTACTAAACTAAAATCAAAGAGCTTTTCCCGGAGAATAGAATAGGAAGAACCCTCGAAGGCATAGGGGTAGGGAAAAAATTTATGGACAGAACCCAGACTGCATGGGAAACAATACAAAGAATCAGTGCTTGGGACCAGACGCTATTAAAAAGCTTTTGCACAGCAAAACAAATCACCAATAGAGCAGGGTGAAAACCCACAGAATGGGAAAAAATTTTTGCTAGCTATCCATCAAAGGTCTAACATCTAGAATATACAAAGAACTCAAAAAAATTAAACCTCCCAAATTTAAAGACCCTATCCAAAAATGGGCAACTGAAATGAATAAACATTTCTCAGATGAAGAAATAAAAATGGCAAATAAATATATGAAAAGTGTTCAACATCGTTAGTCATTCAAGAGATGCAAATCAAAACAATGTTAAGACTCCATCTCACTCCAGAAAGAACTGTGTTTATGAAAAAAATCAACCAATAACAAATGCTGGCGGGGCTGTGGGGAAAAAGGAACCCTCCTCCACTGTTGGTGGGAATGTAGATTGGTCCAGCCACTGTGGAAATCAATATGGAGACTCCTCAAAAAACTACAACTGAAGGTTCCATTTGATCCAGCTATTCTCCTACTGGGGATCTTCCCAGAAGAATTAAAAACATCATACCACAGGGATATATGCACAGCCATGTTTATAGCAACACAATTTGTAATAGCTAAGTCTTGGAAACGGCCTAAATGCCCAACAACTAATCAATGGCTAAAGAAAATGTGGCTTTTCTACACAATGGAGTACTACACCACCATAAAAAAGGATAAACTAGAGTCATTTGTATGTAAATGAATGTTCCTTGAGAACATACTCTTAAGTGAAATAAATCAGACACTCATGAGTACACATCAAATTGTTTCTCTGATATGAGAAAGCATAACTGTAAATAAGGACAAAGGTGTAATAGATATTATATAAAAGGAAGAGAATATACAAAGGAGAGGAGCACTAGAAAGAGAGAAGGGGGAAAAGCCGGAAGGGAAAAAAGGAAAGAAAGGGGAAAGGGAAATCATGGAGAAATGTGAATAAACCTGCTGTAAATAGGGATGGAGGGAACAGATGGGAGGGGTGGGGAAGGGGGGGAGAACCAAGATGCACCATGTACAGGTACAAAATAAATGTGATGAATGTGATCATTATAAGTACAATGTACCAATACATGTTCTTGGTTTATAAAAAAAGAACTGTGACTTTCCAAGGGCCACCATGCTAGAGTACCACCAGAATATGCCTGAGCACCCTGCCGAAAGTCAGCACCACCACCATCCATGGAAGCCAGCCTGCTTGGTCTCCCATTTGATTCCACTCCTCCAGCTGTCAGGTGACATCTGACTACCACCTCACGAGAGACTCCAGTCAAAAACTGTCCAGCTCAGCCATTCCTGAAATGCTGGCTCACAAACGAAAGGGTTGTTGCTTTACAAGAAGTTTGGGGGCCATGTGCTATGCAGCAAACGTAATCAGAATGGCTTCACAGGGTCAAAGCACAGCAGAGCCAAGATTTACTCATGTAAGTTTTTTGGACTCAAGAGCCCAGCTTCTGACTGCTTCACCCTCCTTCATATTCCTGTGTATCTCCTGCACCCAGTTCAGATCCCACCACAGCATACATGCAGAACAAATACTTCACACCGCTTAGATGCCTTTTCTCCTGGTTTCTTTTTCCTGCTTCCTATCAAATTTACATTATGACATAACGTGTCACTGTGCAATATTGCAAAAACATTTTATTGATTGTTAAAACTTCTATCACATTATTGCCAAGTAAATCTTCAGTGCAATCAGCCACATACTATTACTTCTGTGCTTTAGCAAGTCAAAAAGCCTCAAATGTATAGGCTTTGAGGAAAAATACTGTCTTCCTCTTATCTATATTAACCAGAAAAAATTCCAAGTCTTTTATAGTTCTCTTGGATTTTTGCCACACCTATTAAATTTAGGGAGGCCAAAAAGCACAATAGACACCAAGAACACAAATGATCTATTATGACTGAGAGAATCATGAATTAGATAGGTTAGAAAATTTGAATTTGTACAGAACCTACATCTTACAGTCTTTCTGTGCTTTCTAGAAGAATCGCTATCTCTTTAAACAGTAAGGCACATTTTAGGTGCTTTATTCATCTTAAAATCTCACGTATCAGCAGACAGCAGAATAAGCTGAGAATCATGAAGCAAATTAAATTTCAAGGAGAAATGTGTGGCTGTTCCGTGTGTTTCATTAGCACTGTCCAGTGAAGTTACAAACCCTTCCTGAATTGAAATCTAAGCCATAACAAGATCTTGGGGCCTGTGGCTGGTTAGATTTTTCCTCCTGGGTTCTAAAGGGCTGAGTTGTTTTTATTATCAGCTAAGAAAACAAGGATGTGCTTGGTCACAGGTGTCATTTTAAATGAACAGCATTCAGTCATTACCTATGTTTCTTAAAGCACTCCCTTTTCAAGAGCTAGGTCCAAACTGGACAGCTTATCTTCATACCAATAGGGAGCAGGTTCTTTTTGTTTGAACACTCCACCACCTGCAGCACTACTTCACTGCTAGATTTCCTCTCTAATACTCCTAAATTATACTCCAAATCTTGACATAGGTGATTGGCACAATTTTCCTAAAACTCATCTTTCACAACATGACTGACAGGTGATCACTTCTCGGGAGCTTAACCTGAAGAAACATCTTGTGGTTTTGTTGTTTGTTTGTTCATTAGTATTTTATTTCTTCCACTGATTTTGGGTTTTTCCTCTTCTACATAGTTTCTTAGGTGGGAGCTGAGATTATTATTTAGAACTTTATTTTGCCTGGTATAAGTATGTTAGTAATACAGATTTTTAAGTGTTGCTATAATAAAAATCCCACAAATTTTGAAATGGGCTTGCTATTTAAAGTACTCTGTAATTCTTTTTTTGTTCTTTTTTTTGATGTATGGATTATTCAGATTTGTGTCATCTGGTCTCCAAATATTTGGGAATTTTGCACATATCTTTATGTTATTGATTGCTAATTTAATTCCATTATAGTTAAAGAACATGAATCTGTGTAACTTGAATTCTTTCATGTTTTCATTTTCATTCATTTTGAAGTATTTCCTAGTTTCTCATGTGTCTTCCTTATCCATTGCTTATTTAAGAGGATCAAGAGATGGGTGGTGGGAGGGAGGAGGGAGGGGTGGGAAAAGGGACAAAGAAAGGAATCAGGATTTATTATGTACATGTACCAACTTCCCAAAAGAAATGTAAACATTATGTAGTGCAAACATACGAGAAAAAAAAAGAATATGTTAATTCTACATATTTTTAGATTTCACACATTTTCTTCTATTGATTTCTAAGTTCTTATTAATTTCAACATGCTAGAGAACATACTTTGTATTATTTTAATCCAGTCTTATTCTTTTTCATGAAATGTCTTTTAGAATCTTTTGGATGATTTACCTTTTTGTAAAATAATTGAGCTATATATTTATATTCTGGATGCTACACTTTATTATGTATAATTATCTATATTTTAATCTGCATTATTTAAGTCATTCAACCACTTTAATTCACTTTTCTGTGTGGTATGAGACAATTGTCAAGGCTTTGTATTTTTTATTAATATGGAAATCTAGTTATCCCCGCAACATTTGTTGAAAAGATTGTTCTTTATCCATTGAAATACCTTGGCAGATTTGTTAAAAAAAAAAAAAATCAGCGTTTGTGTGGGTCAGTTTTTGAGCATTGCATTCTCTGCCCCTTTTCTGCATCTCCATTTTTCTGATAACATCATGCTGCTTGATTAATGTCAGTTAATTGTAAGCCTTAAAATCAACTAATTTGAGTCTTCCGACTCTATTGTTTCTCACATGACTTTGGATATTATAGGTCTTTCACATTTCCACCTAAATTTCATAATCTACTTGTCAGTTTTGCCAGAAGAACACTGCAGATAGTCACACAGGGACTGTATTGAACCTACTGGTTATGTAGTAGTGGGGAGAAGAATTTGCATCTGAACAGTATTTAATAGGACCAGATGTACCCTGGTACATCTCACCTTTTAACTGAGTCCTCACTAATTTTTCCCATGATTGTATTATACTTTTCTGGGTACAATGTTTTGTTAAATTTCTCACTATTTTGTGTTGTTTTTGTATATTGCAAATAGTAATTTTTTCTTTCATTGTCTAATTCCTGATTGTAAATAAAAACACATTTGGTTTTTGTATATTGCTGTTATATCCTGCTACCTTGATAAAATCACCTGTTAATTGTAATAGTTTTTTTGTGTGTTCTTTTTTTCAGTAAATTTTTGTGATGTTCTGCGTAGATGATTATGCCACTTGGAGACAAACATAGTTTTGCTTTTTCTTAATCTGCATGCCTCATTTTTCTGTCTTATTGTTGAGGCTAAAATATCCAGTACAATACTAAGTGGAAGTGGTAAGAGAAGATATTCTCTCCTCATTCCCAATCTTAGAGGGGAAAATATTATTCTTTCTCCATTAAGTATGCTATTACTTATTGATTATTCATTGATTTCTTTCATCCAGTCAAAAAAATTCCCCCTATTCTTGCAATCTGAGTTTTTATCATGAATGATGTTAAGTTCTGTCAAATGCTTTTACTATATATGTATTGAAATAGTCACATATTTTCTTCTGTTATTATTTAACTTCTATTTAAAATTCACATTTTATGGCAACACAGCCTTTTGTGTGTGTGTGTGTGCCGGGGATTGAACTCAGGGCCTTGTGCTTGTAAGACAAGCGCTCTAATCACTGAGCTAAATCCCCAGCCCCAACACAGCTATTTTAAATTGGCTTATTTACTTATCTGTGTGCCTATTATCTTCAGAACAATGGAGGTACCACAAGGACACAAACTGTTGACCTAACCACCTTTTTCCCCAGAACCTAGAACATTGCTTGGAACACAGTGGGCATTTGGTAACTAATGAATAGAGAAATTTACATATGAACATACAAATAATGCTTGCCATATGATATTTTTTTTGTGTATCGTCATTTAACAGTGAGGCCCCTGAAGGCAGAGAATGCCCCACTCAGTTTGTTTCATTTCTAATTTAAGATTTTGGATGGAGGTGTCCATTAACACTTATGGATTTGAGTGCATTTGAGCTGAAACATTACTGCACAATCGGAGCAGTGTTCAATTCATTCTTGGTGGATAGTAGAGGAGTTACCGAGAATCAGAAGAAAAGGGTGACATGATAGCGTGGCATCAACCCTCCTCACCTGCCCTTGGCTCTTTCCTCCTAGGAGTCTGCCCAGCAGGGTGGGGCCTAGATATTTTCTCCCTGAGTTTCTTGCTTTAAAGTCAATAAAACTAATCCCTAAATTATGAGCATGTTTCACGACAACCGAGCTCTAATCACAATTCTAATCCTGACTTTTCTGTTACAACCTGTGTAGCCCTCTACAGAGCTGCGCTGGGCTTCACTGTCATCATTGGGAGGGAGCCTACCTCACAGAGTCACTGTGGGACAAATAAGAGGAAGTGTGAAAGTGTGAAAATGATGACGTATGTAGCAATGCTCAATTTTTAATTAAGAGATGAAACTGGAGACTCATCTCTTTTGAGATTTAGAGTATGACAGTGATGGTAAGCCATTACAAATCTTATTTTTATAGGATTGTGCCACACAGCCTTCAACAGAGATACTTCTAGTACTGTTACGTGATTTAAAAATCATGGTTTCTGTAGTATATGTTCCCTTCATCATTGCACAAATATATGCAAAACACTTCCATTGTGGCAAGGACTGTTCTAACTACAAATCAAAAATTAGGAAGGACCCTGTGCCTCAGTTACTTGTCTTGTTGCTGAGACAACATACCCAATAATGTTAAAGGCTCACAGTGTGTAGAGGCTTCAGTCCAAAGTTGGCTGGCTCCAAGGCAGGGTGGCATGGCAGAGGGCATCACAGAGGAGATGAAACAGTCCATAGCGTGGAAGGCTGAAGGCAGCAAGCAACAAGTGACCACAGCCACCCTCTTTCTGTCCCTTACATTCTGTCTGGGCTACCTGCCCTTAGGGTGGGTAGCACTTACACCCAGGGTGGGGCTGCCCGTAATCCATTCCCAGAGCCTTCCAAACTGGACTAATTTACTAATCAAAAACCCTTAATCCCACCACCACTACTGTGTGTGTGTGTGTGTGTGTGTGTGTGTGTGAGTTCTTTGAGACTTTCACTCAAATTCAGGCCAAGAAAAGGAATTAAGAATTTCCCTGATATCATTTAGGTAATAAATAATGAGGGGGAAGTAGAATCGAGGGAAAAGACAGAGAGAGCAAAATAAAATGTCACAGACTGAGCTGGAGCTCTTTCATGTAACTGCAACGGCAGATTTTCTTACATACAATTAAAATCACTTATTTTAAACAATTGTTGAACATCTAATATGTGCAAGGACTGACAAGGCAATAGAAAAGACAGGTACAATCATTACTCTCATGGCCCATAGTGTCTATTTAAGGAGAAAATAATTACATTACATTGTGTTGAGTGTAATATGAAGGAGTGTAGGGCGCAACAAACACACCATCTTTGTTATGAATCCCCTTGGATATCACAGCTCAGAAGATTTTCTCTCTGAAGCCCTTCAAGAAGATGTTGTGAGATTTAAGTTTCAAGAAGAGTAAATTTTCCAACATTTGCAACGAAGTAAACAGAATGGCAGAGAGCAGGCAGCCTTCTGGTCACTGGATTGTTTCAGCCACCTCTGAAAAGCCCAACTATGACCACATGAAGCTTCGGGGGGACATCTAGACACAAACCATAACACCCTAATGGTGTGGATTTATAGTCACATGGGGAAGCCAGACATGTAAACAGATAATTATCTTTGCTTGAAAAATACAATGACAGAGGAATAATCCTGACATCTTTACTGTAGTATCCATCACTGGAGTTGGGGAGGTCGTGATGGATTTTAGGAACTAATAGCTGAAATGTGTCTTAAAGAGTTAGTAAACATGTGGCATATATTGAGTGAATGAATGGTGATTACACCATTTTTCTTGGTCTTAAAATTCCTAGAGGGCACATCCCAGCAAGGGAATGAAGAGAGAAATGAGGTATTCTGAAGCTAGAGTTTCAGCCTTCCTATAGCCCACCCTCGATGGGGCCAGCCTAGGGGTTTGGTTCCAGCTAATCTGTGGCCAACGACCCTGCGGCTGGTCACTTACAGTATTCAGATGTCTTCACTTATCAAGCGCCCCACCGATGCACCAATTAGTGTTATGTCCGGAGGTGGACTGTGAGCTGCCGCCCTGCCAGAAACCGCAGCTCCTGGAGATCGTAAACCCAGCTACAGCAGAGAATTAAAGAAACCAAGTTTAAACTAAGAGAAGACTATTCATTTATTTATTATTTTGTTTTCTGTTCTGCTTGAATTTAAAAAAAATTTTTAATGTTATATTTTAGATACACATAGTGATAACACTCATCATAAGGAATTTGTACCTGTACATGATATATCTTGTCACTTTTTTTCCCCATTCCCCTCCCCTCCCTTCAACCCCGCCTTATTTACAAAAGCTTTGTTTCCATTTTTTCCCTTCTATTCTTTTTCCTCTTGTCCCTCCATTCCTTTCCCCCTCCTCCTTCCTTGTTCCCCTTCCCATTTGAACAACTTCTTCCCTTTCCCAATATAATACATTTTAGTCCTTATTTACATTTTCTGTTACACCAGAGTAACAATGCAGTATTTAAACATGTGTCTGATTTAATGCAATCTCAATTAAAATACCAATAGCATACCTTACAGACTTAGAGAAAACAATCCTAAAATTAATTTGGGACCAGAAAATACCCTAGAATAGCAAAAGCAATTCTGGGCAACAAAAGAGAAGCAGGGCCATCACAAACCTTGACCTGAAATTATATTACAAAGCTACTATAATAAAAACAGCATGGTACTGGCAAAAAAATCAGACCTGAGGACTAATGGAACAGATTAGAAGATGCAGAAACAAGTCCAAACACTCTTGGCCACCTTATCTTTGACAAAGGGACCAAACACCCTCACTAGAAGAAAGAAAGCCTCTTTAATAAATGATGCCAGAAAAACTGGCTCTCCACATGCTGAAGGTTAAAACTAGACAAGTATCTTTCCCCATGCACTAAGCTAAAATCAAAGTGGATCAAAGATCTAAATATTAAAACAGAAACACTAAATCTGCTGGAAGATAGAATAGGTCGAACTCTAGAAGACATAGGTGTAGGCAAAGACCTCATGAACAAAACCCCAGTTGCCCAGGAAATATCACAAAGAATCAACAACTGGGATCTCATCTTATTGAAAAGCTTTTGCACAACAAAAGAAATCACCAACAGAGCAAAGAGACAACCACGGAGTGGGAAAAACTTTTTGCCAGCTGTTCCTCTGATAAAGAGTCAATATCTCAAATATATAAAGAACTCAAAAAAAAAAATCAGACTCCCAAAATTTAAAGACCCAATCCAAAAAATGGGCAGCTGAAGTGAATAGACACTTCTCAGATAAAGAAGTAGAAACAGCAAATAAACATATGAAAAAATGTTCAACATCACTGGTCATTCAAGAGATGGAAATTAAGACAATTTATTTAAAGGTGGCAAAAAGGGGGGAAAAGGGAGATGACAGCTACTCGATGAATAGGGAGCATTCAAAAGCAAAACACTCTGTAAGGAGGTAGTCTGTAGAGAAATCACTAGCATTCTGAGTTGAGGATGCCAATAGGAAGCTGGAGAGGTGAGAAAAGGCAGCAGCAGAACTGTTTCAGGGGACAACAGGACATGGGAGATCACAGTTACTCCACTGAGGGACTTAGAAAGTCCTGAAATAGATGGGAGTCATGGGAGAAAAGGACTAACGTGAACTTGCCTTGCTTCACCTGGATCATTCCAGGTGACACTTTCTCCTTGAAATCTTTGAAATGACCACAGATCAACTTGAGATTCACACGTGCTGACTGTTGGATCTCAAAGGCCCCGTATTCACTACCATTCACCTTAATTTCTGAGTTATTAGTTTAATACCCCAAGAGAATAAACCCACATCGCCTGCCTGTGAATGGACTGCTTTGGGGTGAGAGGAATATCCGCAGTTCAGAGGCTTGTGGCCCGGAAGAACAGAGTCTCATAGTGTAACAGAGCTGCCTCGGCCGGTTTTCTAAGAGCTGCATCCGGAAGAGACAGTGCCTCCCTGCTCATGACACAGGAAGGCGCCCTAAGACATGCCTTCTACAAACTTAATTATCTTTTTGTATATTGAGAATTTTAAATTACCTCCCAGTAAAAGTATTATTGGGAAACACTGTTCTTTGGGGGAGGGGGTTGTATTTGTAATTGAAATAAAATTCACCCAGCAGAAATTATAAAATATACAATTCAGTGGCACTTAGTACATTCACAAGGTTGTAGGGTAAGCCTTTCATTACCATTAGCATGTAGATTTTCCAATTCTTGATTCTTTTTTGTTTCTCAAAAAATATGAGCAACAATTAAAATATATCAATCTTCATTACTGGGTTATAACTTGAAAGAAGTTCATGTATGGAGCTCAGGTGAGACACTTCACTAAAAGTATTTATAGTGCATCTAGAGCTTAGTGTTTCTTAATCCTGGTTGTGTATGAGAAGCATCAGTTAAACTATGCCTGGGCTCTCCCTTTATAAACGTTTATTTAAGTGGTTTGGTACATGATGCTGGCATCATGGTTTTGATAATCGTCTCAGGTAAATTCCAATATGAAGCTGTGGTTGAGACCCACTATATAGATAAAGATACTATGGTAAATGAGCACATCTCGGGAGGGCACATTGGCGCAATCCCTAACCCAGGATAAAAGGCCAGGGAATCAGTTAAGTAGGAAGAGCAGATTTGGAAGTGAAAGAGATGAAGCAATCCAAGAAGCAATGAAAAAGGTAGCAAGAAGGTAGCAAGAAGGTAGGGCTGGTGCCACACACGTGTAAGTGTGACCTCAACTCTGAGGACAGGAAGAACAACAGACACCAAAGGGCAACTTTTTCAGTAGAGTTTTGATGGAGGGAAAAATAATTGGCCTGGGAGAGATGATGTAGCTGGAATTGAAAACATCTTTCTAAACTTTAGCCATCTTGTAACTTCTAGACTCTTGCTTTTACTCCAGAAGGGACCCATGAACTGGCAGCAATGAAGAGCACCTGGGGTCTGACCCCGCCTCAAACCTCCTGAATGAAACTCTGAATTTAACAAGATCCCCAGGTATATTAGTTACATTTCTAGAGTCAATAGTTTGCAAGAGAGCAGACTTACTACAGGACTTTTACACATTACGACATTCACACACACAAGCCAAATGCAGGAAGAGTGCAGAACACTCTCTATGCACAGCAGACCTGAAAGATCCCATCAAGGGCTGGGAGCCCACGGCAATGTACCATGTACATCCATGTATGCACTAAAAGGCTGAAGAAATCTATCCTGGAACCAGGGTATGACACTCACAGCGGAGATGAAGACCAGAGCTCCCCTGAAGCAAACAGCAACCATCCCTCATGACAACGAGGCCCCGAGCTTCTCCTGCGATGAGAACAGCTGAGTTCCCTTCAGGAGAACAAGCTGCAACAGAGCTTCTCTTGGGAAACAGCCAGCCCCTATGTTCTGCTCTCATTTTCCTTTATGTGGTGTCTGCAACAATCCTCAGGTGGATCCTCTACACCCAGAACCACAGCAACTCAGTCCAGCTGGGCATTCCTGTTCAAGTTGACCACAGTATGTCCACCACAGTCCACCTCTGGTCAACTTGATAACCAGACACATTTCTTTAAACTATAGTTTCCAGTGGCAGATTTGTAAAGAGCTAACATATCTTGGTCTATTTAGATTTACATTGACAATACAATTCTTATTGCAAAATCATTCACGTATCAGAAACAAATATTCAAAGGCTCCTAAAACTGATTACAAATGGGTGTCCACAGATTACAAATATACATACAAATATATAACAACTCCATCCTGTCTCTTACTTGTTCTAAAACAATAAATTTGTTTACAAAGTACAATATGTCAATTCAGTGTGTCCACATTAAAAAATATGGTTTCAAATGTTAAAATCTTTGGTTTCCATAAACTTTAACAACAGAACATGGCAACACTAAGAGATACCCTAAAGGATCTCCTGCACCCCAAATATACTCTTCCCTCCTGGTAAAAGGCCTCAGGTTATTTTTCCATTGTCCCATTTCTTTTCCACAACCATGTTCTCCTCTGTTCATCCTTGCAATCTTCAGTTTCCCTCTGGCCAAATGCTTCAAGTCACTTTGCTGGGTCTCCGCTCTCGATTTCCAACATACATCTGGCCAAAAGCCCTCAACAGTAACTATGCCAGCATCCCAACACCAGACTGAACTGAAATTTTTCTGCCACCCAGGCAATATCTCCAAACTTAAGCAAAATGAAGACCAATCTCTGCCAAAGCACGCACATACCATCCGGGACCCAGCAGCCAAAGCAGTCTTTCTCAACAGAGGCCTCCCAAGCCTCACACTAACTGGCAGCATTTCCATCAGTTCCTCTGGTTTTCCACACTCTGACCAGAGTCTCCCATATAAGTTTAGAGGACTCCAGGGCTGCCTCTTTGTCTGGTCTCTCAAAACCTTTCCAAAGGCTCTTAAATTAATGGCCAGGCAACCTCACAGCAAGGACCCCACTTGCCTGGTACAAATTTCTGTATCAGTTACCTTTTTAGGGTCAATGGTTTGCAAGAAAGCAGATTTAATACGGGAGAAATACAAGTTACAACATTCGCACACACAAGCCAAATGCAGGAAGCGTGCAGAATGTTTATCTATGCACTGGAGACCAGAGAATCCAAGCAAGGGCTGGGAACCCATGGCACTGTCTCGTGTAAGTCCATGCCTGCACTGAAAGGCTGAAGAAATCTCTACTGGACCCAGGGTACAACACTCACAGTGGAGATGAAGACCAGCACTCCCCCAAATCAAACAGCAGCCATCCCTGTCCACAGCAAGGCCCCGAGCTTCTCCTGCAATGAGAACAGCTGAGTTCCCTTCAGGAGAACAAGCCACAACAGAGGTTCTTCTGGGAAACAGCTGGCCCCTATTTTCTGCTCCCCTTCTCCTTTATGTTGTGTTGCAACAATCCTCAGGTGGATCCTCTACACCCAGAACCACAGCAACTCAGTCCATCTGGGCATTCCTACTCAAATTGACCACAATAATAAGTCCACTGCACCAGATGACTCACATGCACAATTAAGTTTGCTAAGTACGTTCTAGGGAGATAGCAAAATTAACTGATGGAAATAAGTTTCCTACTTTTCAGAAGGAGGATGTGTTGAAGACTGAAGAAACTTAGGCTAAAAGTCAGAAGTTCTACTGTCTAATCTCAGGTTTTCCACCACCAGCTGGGTGGACTTTTATGTTTTCCTTCACATTTTTTCAGTCTGAAATGCCCTTTCATTTGTAATTATCATTTGGCTTGAATTCTCATTGCCTTCTGGTCTTTGATGAAAACTCAACAGAATAAGGGGGACAGGAAGGTGCTGTATAGCATAGGTTGCTCATGGAAAGTTTTCCTTTTCTTTTTTTAAATTGGATAGTGACAAGCTACAGCGTAGTTTTTACAGAGTGATTCTATGATGTACATGTGCAGTTGTCTCTCAGTCTCTGAGTGGAACTGACACCCGGACTCCAGAGCATACCACCACACTCAGATGCTCAAGTGCATTACACAAAATGGTGTGGTATTTGCAAATAACTTATGCATATCCTGCCATGTACTTTAAATAATCTCTAGATTACTTATGGTGCCTGATATAATGTAAATGTTATGTAAATAGTTATTATGTGGTATTATTTAGAGGATAATGACAAGGAAAAATATGTGCATGTTCAGTACAATTTTTTTCAAGTAATTTTGACCCATGGTTGGTTGAATCCATAGTTATGGAAACCATAGAAATGGAGCACTGAGTGTATAATGTAGAATGATTGACTCAAGCTCATTAGCATATCTGTCCCCTCAAATACTCATCATTATGTATTCCTCCTGTCTAAGTGAAACATTATTGTCCTTTGACCAACTTCCACCCATTTCCTCTAACTTCTCAGCCACTGACAAAACACCATTCTGCTATTTGCTTCTCTGCATTTGA
The DNA here is from genome assembly GCA_004026905.1 of Hystrix cristata. Taxonomy (NCBI): domain Eukaryota; kingdom Metazoa; phylum Chordata; class Mammalia; order Rodentia; family Hystricidae; genus Hystrix; species Hystrix cristata. The sequence continues at coordinate 28,179 of PVJO010000392.1, read as the reverse complement.
TTTTTTTTTCAACTTCCATGTGTATATTCCACATGCAATATTTGTCGTTCTGTGCCTGAAGTATTTAGCATAATGTCCTCTAGATTCATCCACACTGCCATAAATGATATAATTTCCCTCTCTTTATCCATTCATCAGTTGATGGATGCTTAGGCTGATTCCAAAAATTGGATATTAAAAATATTGCTGCAGTGAGAAAGAAAGTAACAAATTGTTCTTCAATATACCAATTTCGAATCCCTTGTATACACACCCAAAAGTGGGATTGCTGGATTACATATGCTACCTCTAGGTTTATTTGTTTGTGTTTTTTTTTTTTTGAGGAAACTCCAAAGTGCTTTCTAAAATGGCTGTACTAATTTACACTCCCACCAACAGTGTGCAAGGGTTCCTTTTTCTCCACATCCTCACATTCACTTTTTTTATAGTAACCCATTCTGATTAGTATGAGATGATATCTCATTGCAATTTTAATTTGCATTTCACTAATGACTAGTGATGTAAAGCATTTTTTAATGTGTCTTTTACCTTTCTTCTTTTGAAAAATGTCTCTTTAGATCTTTTACCCCTTTTTCAATCAGGTCATTTATTTTAGTGCTATTGGGTTGTTGTGATGGTTTATTGATTGTGTCAGTTTGAATAAGAGACGCTCAACTAATTGGCTCAGGAATCCCACATTCTGGGTGTGGAAGGCTCACCTTAGGGTGGCTTGTTGCCTGGATGGTATAAAGGGGAAATGAAGAAGGACGGATCTGCTTTGGTTTCTTCAGTCTTCGCCTTCACCTTGGATTTCATCTCCTGATTTCCAGCCAGACAGACACCTCAAGCCTTCCATCGAAGACCCATCGACCTCCTGATACAGATGCACAGCACACTGAGTGAACTCCACACCTTCGACGGGATCCTTCGGATCTCCAGTGTCCAGACAGACTTTCTGTACTCTTTCACATCCCATTCTGTGAGGAGCCCTTCTAAGCCAATCTGTAAATTCTTATATGTTCATATTCATATATTTTGTATTATATCTATTTCTCTAGTAAATACTGACTGATACAGTTGTGTTTCTCATACATTTTGAATATTAACCCCTTTTCAGGTGTATGGCTTGCAAATATTTTCTCCCATTCCATAGGTTATCTCTTCATTCTGTTGTTTCCTATGCTTTGCAGAAGCTTTTTATTTTGATGCAATCCTATTTATCTATTTTTGCTTTGTTGTCTGAGTTTTGGGGGTCAAATCCAAAACATTACCCAGAACAATGTCACATAGTTTCAGGAAAGATTCTTATATTTGAGCAAATGGTTGAAGCAACTAGGGGTTCAAGTCGTGTGATTATCTACTAATGAGTGAATGAGTATTTCAGGCTGAACAAGTACAGAAAGAAAGAAAATAATATAAAGGCCTATAAGAGAGGGTTAAATAAAACACAGTCAATACATTTAAGAGATAAATATGCAGACGTTAAAAAGCTGGTCTTTATTACTACTCAGTAGCATGGAAATAGTTCTTTAAAGATTTCTTGAGTGTAAATTTTCTTATTAATATAAAAATGTGTGTGATTGCATGCCTGTGTTGTGTGTATATAAGCAGTATATGTATAGAGAAATAGCCACCTAGAAATATCACAAATTCTTCACAGTGGTGGTTTCTCAGACATACACAAAAGCAGGGATGATCGAGTGACCTTTATTACCTTTCTCACCAGTAAATTCTGTGAAAACAAGTACTTTGCCAAATACTTTATCCCTACTATCTAGGTACATGGTAAGCACTCAATAAATATTTGTTGAATGAATGAAAGAGCAAAAGAAAGAAGAAAATGCAGTCTATTCGGGGACCAAATAATAGTTCAGATTGCTGGAGTTCAGGGCCATGCAGAGCAGCAAGAAATACAGTAGGCAGATGAGCAGATGTGTTGGAGCAGAGCCTTGAATCCTAGCACAAAGCCAGACTTCTTCTTCAGTAAATCGGTAACCACTGCTCACCAAGGTGGAAGTAGAGGGTGGATGTCATGTGATTTCATAGCACTCTATAGCCCAAGGGATGCTTTTTCCCATCGCTCACTACAAGAACAATAATAAATTGCATACTCTCCGTGAACAAACAAGATATTCAGACATCTTCTTTCAAGCTCCTAATGGATGGGGGATTTTGAGGCAGCTAAGACTGTGGGGTTTAACATTCACTTGCTGGTTGATGGAAGCCCAGCAAACAAAGTGAAAATGCTTTCATTGCCCCATTTCAATCTGTGCATCGCCATCTGCTGTGCTAATTCCCACAGTGGCTGCCATGGTGAAGACAGAATGAGGATGACCCGGAAGCCAGAGACTTATGGATGCCCACACAAGATAAAGGCTTGCGGTCACAAGGAGCCTTCTGCCTGACAGTTTGTCTTCAGCCATGCTAGGACTTCGTGCTTGTTATATTGTGGTCTTGTACAGGCAAGCACAGGCCACCAATTAATTCCACTAGTCAAACTCGTGGTCATTTTATACGTGGAAAATCGCTGCAATGTTGTCTCAGTGACTTTTGTCTTAAAAAATCCTTAGTATTATTGAAGAGGTTTCCTGGCACTCATTCTACCCTCTTCAACCCAAACTCACTGAAGACAGAGTAATCTTTCTTTAAATGTAAATGTTATTCCGTGACTCTCTACTCCAGACCCCTCACTGCGTCCACATTGTCTTTGGGGTATTGAGGTCCCTGGCAATAGTTTCAGGGCCCTGCCTATCCCTGGGCCAGTGTGACCTTTGGCTACACTCCCCCCTGCCCACTCTGGTCCATTTCTCTAACTGCCTGACAGCCCCCAGGTATAACCTGCTTTCTTTTTTATATTTTATGAAAAAATAAAATTTTATTATCAAATAATAAGAGAATGATAGTTATTACACTGTGTATTATCTTCAAAGTAGTTACTCCAAGTGTAAGACATAAACCAAAGAGATTCTTAGAAAAAAAGAAACAAACATGGTAATTCAAATCTTTCTTTTCAATGAACTAAAATAAACTAGTAGCATGAATGAAGCTAATTAGCATATATTGAAATATTTTAAGAGAGTGGAATTTGTAATTTGCAAAAGTATTGCACTTCTTCCTACTTCCTATTTTTCTCTCTTCTATTTTGCTATTATAAATTGTGCTGCTATAAACATGGGTATGCATGTGCCCATATAGTGTGATGATTTTAACTTTTTTGAAAAGATATCTACAAGGGGGGTGGCTGGGTCAAATGGAATTTCTATTTTTACTTTTTGAGGAATCTCCACACTAATTTCCATAGTGGTGGTAATAGTACCATGTAATAGACTTGCCCATCAACAGTGTAATTGAGTTTCTTTTTCCCCATATCCTCAACAGCATTTGTTATTATTATATTTTTTTACGATAACCATTCTTTCTGGGATAAGGTGGTACCTGCATATAGTTTTAGTTTGCATTTCTCTAATGACCTGCGATGATGAGCATTTTTTCATGTATTTGTTGGCCATTTGTACTCCTTCTGAGAAGTGTCTTCATTTTGGTTGTCCTTTTTTTGATCGGGTCTTTTACTTTGGAGTCCAATTTTTTTGATTTCTTTATATATTTTTGGTACTAGTCCTCCATCTGTGAAACAACTGGCAAAATTTTGTTTCCATGCTGTAGGTTGTCTTTACTCTGTTGGTTATTTCCTTGCTATGCAGAAGCTTTTGATTTGATATGATCCCATTTGTTGATTCTTGGTATTATTCCTTGTGCTACTGGGGTTCTATTCAGAAAGTCCTTTCCTATTTCTCTGCCTTCAAGAGTTGTACCTATTTTATTGCCCAGCAGATTAAGTGTTTCTGTTTTAATATTTAGATCTTTGATCTGTTTCAATTTTAGTTTAGTGCATGATGAAATGTATGGGTCTAGATTCAATCTTCTGCATGTGGATATCCAATTTTTCCACCACCATTTACTAGAGGACATCTTTCCTCCAGTGTACGTTTTTGGCTTCTTTGTCAAAGATCAAATCTGTATGTGCCTGGGGTTGTTTCTGCTTCTTCTCATCTATTCCATTGATTCAAATGTCGGTTGTCTTGCCAGTACCATGCTGTTTTAATCACTGTAGCTTTATAACACAACTTCAAGTCTGGGATTGTGATGCCACCTGCTTTGCTTTTGTTACCCAGAATTATTTTTGCTATTCTGGGTCTCTTCTGACACCATATAAATTGTAGGATTTTTTTTTTTTACCTCTGCAAGAAATGATGTTAGTATTTTGATTAAGATTGGATTAAATCTGTATTTCAGTTTTGGAAGTACAGCTATTTTGACCATGATAGTTCTGCCTATCAGGACAGGGGATATTTTTCCACTCTCTGATGTCTTCTCGATTTCCTTTTTCAGTCTGATGTAATTCTTATTGTAGAGGTCTTTCACATCCTTAGTTAATACCTAAATGTGTAATTTTTTTATGCTACTGTGAATGGTTTTTTTTTTCCTAATTTGTCTTTTAAGTTTATTACTGTGTATAGGAATGCTATTGATTTTGGGGTGTTTGTTATCTGTCCTGCTACGGTGCTGAATTTGGTTATCAATTCTAGGAGTCTTTGGCGGACTTTTTGGGTCTTGCAAGTAAGGGATCATGTTATCTGCAAACAATGATAATTTGACTTCATCTTTTCTTATACATGTGCCCCTTGTTTCTCTTGACTGATTACTCTGGCTTATGTTTCGAGGAGTATGGGATAATGGACGTCTTTGTTTTGTTCTTGATTTTAGAGGGAAGGCTTTCAACTTTTCCCCATTTATTATGATGTTGGCAGTAGGTTGGTCATAAATGGCTTTCATCGAGTTAAGATAAAGACCTTCTATACCTATTTTCTTCAGGACTTTTTTTTTTGGTGAATGGATGTTGGATTTTGTCAAGGGCCTTTTCTGTATCTATTGAGATGATCATGTGATCATTTTTCCCCTTGCTTCTTTTTATGTGATGAATTATGTTTATTCATTTGTGCGTGCTGAACCATCTTTGAATCCCTGGGATGAAGCCTACTTGGTCATAGTATATGATCTTTTTGATTTGTCACATTCTGTTTGCCAGTATCTTGTTAAGAATTTTTCATTTATGTTCATTAGAGAAATTGATCTATAGTTCTCTTTTTTGGTTGAATCCTTGTCTGGTTTTGGGGTTGTATTCTGCTTTTTTTAAACACAGACCTTTCCCACATTGTCTGGAGTTGTGCACCTCTCCTTAGCCATCTGATCAGCTCCCACTTGTTCTTTACAGTATAGTCTAATGTCACTGCCCTAGATATACCCTCCTCGGTCTCATATCCCAGACCAGGCAAGGAAATGGAAGAGAATCTCATGGCATCCACCCACCCAGCGCTCCTCTACCATGGCACACAACTCAATTATAGCTAAATAATTATTGGGCAATTTTTTGTTCAACTTAATTTTCCACATTGGACAAACCTAGTTGGTCCTGGCATAGTGCTGGCCTTTGTGGCTTACTTAAACTTTCTTTTCAATACTATTATCTTCTTACATTAGTGGGTTATATGTGAGCGATGTGAGTAAAAGTGAAGAGGACATATTTTAACAAATTTGGTTATAAAAGGGAGGAGAGGGCTGGCGTGGAATTTGGAGGGCATGGTGGGGTTGTCTTTGCCTACTTGCACAGACAAAACAAAATGCCGAGTGGCTTAAAAAACAAAAGTGAATTTCTCACAGTTGTAGACTCTCAACAGCTCAGATCATAGTGCCAGCATGGTTTGTTTCTGGTGAGTGTTCTGAGTTTTAGATTGCTGCCGTCTCATTGCGTCCTCATTTGGTGGGAGACAGAGAGCTTTGGAGTCTTCCTGTTCTTATCCAGGGTGCTAATCCTTTTTTAACATCCTCACCCTCATGATCTCACCTAGACCAGGTTATCTCCTGAAAGCCCCATCTCCAAATGTCAGGACCCTGGATGTTATTGCTTCAACATACGGACTGGCAACTTGTGGCAATCACCATTCAGTCCACAGCAGGGGTTAGACAAAGGCTTTTTATCATGAGAAATCCTGAGCAGGCTTACTTGCTGATAGTAGGCCCCAAAGGGAGGGGAAGGATACAACTTCAGGAGAGAAAGGGGATAAGTGTAAGACGTGGGACAAGAAAGGAGAAGAGTGTTGATGGAGAAGATGGCTTTGTTTAGGGGACAGAAACTGCTCCAAGTGTTATGAGAGGAGAGAAGCGAAGGGCGTGTGCCGATCTGTGTAAATGCTCCCATGTGGTGGTAATGAGCTAGGACCCCTAACAGCTTCAAATTCCCTTTGGAAGTCACTTGCATGAGTGTATGCTGAGGGGTCAGTGTGGCTTGAAGAGACAGGAGAGGTTTGACATCAATTCTGTGGAGAATAAGGAAGAGAGTTGCTATAGTCTAGATAGTTGTGCCTCCTCCCTTAAATTCATATGTTGAAATCCTAACCCCCCAAATGACGGCATATGGAGAGGAGGCCTTTGGGAAGTCACTAAGTCATGAGAGAGCAACCCTCATCAACACCCCAGAGAACTGCCTTATCCCTCCCACCGTGTGGCGATACAACAAGTAGGCACCAGTCAGAAAGCAAGCCCTCGCCAGACACTCAATCTACCTTAATCTTGGACTTTCCACCCTGCAGAACTGTGAGAAATACATTTCTGATGCTTGTAAGCTACCAGCTCATGGTATTTTATTCTCACAGCCTGAGCGGACTCAGACAAGAGCTGGCCAGAGAGACACTGCCAGCGTGGGTGGACCAGGAGAACTGGCTCACCTCGATGGTCGGAGGTATCAAACTGTTATCAGGTGGAGTAGGGACCAGTCGTGTTTTCCGGGTTCTTATTGTCCCGTTCAATGAATTGGACGGAACAATTGGTGAATGTGGAGGATTAACATTTACTTAGGGCAAAAATAAGAAGAAAAGGAAAAGAAGCGCAAAAGAAGCCCTCAAGGAGAAAAGGGTGTTTTGAAGGAAAAAGAGAAAATAAATCCCGCAAGCAGAAGAGACGCTGCAAGAATAGTTTGGGGCAGTCACTTGCACCATTTTATGTCTTATGTGATAGCTGACCCAGGCGGTCCCTCTTGATCTGGTGCTAGAAGAGTGGTATCAGGTGCTAGGCCCGGCTTGTTCTCGTGTCAGCAGATTGACGTCAGGGGCCAGGCTCAGCCTGTCTTCATTTTGGCACTGGGTGCAGGGTTCAGCGATCCCATGTCAAGCTCGGGAGCTGGAGCTCTGTGCCCGTGCTCGACAAGTCTCTTCAATTGGCAGGTCCTGCCTGACTGCTCCAGCCATGTTGTTCTGCCTTAGTCTCCTTCTTCAAAATGCTTGGTGCCATGAGTTGTTTCTCCAGTCACAGTCCAGGGCCAGTTAACATACCTGGAAGAAAGCAGGCACGGGAACCGAGAACATTCACTAGACAGTGGCTGGTGTGAGGATGGTGGACTGGACTGGGAGTATGGAGATGGAGAGGGCTGATTGACAGGGAGAAAGTGAAGAGGCCGAAGAACTCTGGAGGGCATAACAATAGGGAAACCTGGTACGGTAGAAGATTGCAGTCACACAGTGGGATGTTATAAATGCAAGATTTCAGAGCAGGAGGAGTCCTTAGTGATGCTGCCACATATCTTAGGAGTGAGTGGCCAAAGTGGAATAGTGGTAAAAGACCTGGAAATGGAGACGATAAGACTGGAGATCACAGTCAAGGATCTAGTACTCAGGGCGGGTCAAGCAAGCTAGATAAGCAGCACCCCTCCACCCTGCCCGCACACTCTCACAAAACTGCCTCTTAACAGGCTGATTTCCCTCTGGGAAAGCTTCTTGTTTCACAGCACTGATTCTCCACACAGCTAACAAAGCTTCCAGGAAGATGGCCATTTGCTTCCTCTCCTCCTTTCTCTCTTTACTTAGCACTTCTTTCATCTTAAAGCTCTTTGGGACAGATACAAAAATAGAAACAGATAGAGGAAGCAGGAAACTGATAAACAGGAGACACACTTGCCATTGAAATCACAGAATTCAGATGACATTGACGTTTATCTGGTATCTGATGCTTGCTCTTGGCTCCCAAGACCAGATAGAAATTTTTGCCTTTTAAACAACTCTGTTATAGGAAACCTTTAGTATAATACTAGGCAAAAGCCAGCTGCTGCGAATGCTGTCACATAAATGCTTTTCCTTCATATGGGAAAAATTGAAATTAATAGTGACAGTAACTGGTATTCTCCAGCAAGAATCACCAAAATTAGAAAGTACGTGTGATAGTTAACTGATGGTGACAACCTGAGTAAATGGGATCAGCACAGTTCTGGGTGGCTGGTGGGATTTACTGAACACAGAAGACCCATCCTGGGTAGGCTTGTTGCCTGAATAGAATGAAAGGGAAACAGAAAGGAAGGCTCGCTTCTGTTTCTTCCGGGGAGCTCTGTGTTCAGCTTCACCTTGATGTCATCTGGCTTCCAGGGCAGACTCTTCAGACTCCCACCGCCGGCCTTTCTGCCTCCTGATATGGATTCACACGGGACACTATAGTGAGCTCCAGCACCCAGCCATTGCAAACCAGTCTTGTAAATTCTTACATGATTGCGTATCTTGCATTACATCCGTTTCTCTAGTAAGCGCCAAATGATACAGTACCCTAAGATTATTCCCCTCACTCGTGGCAGACATCACTAGTAGATCATGGCACATTAAAATCAAAGTGACAGAAAAATTTATTGTGTCACTTATACAACACTTGTGAGATTGAAAGAGACTGCTAAAAATAATCAAACATGTAAATATTGAAGTTTTGACTCACTGACATATTGGTTTTATTTTGTTGGTGGAACTATAAAACAGCTCTGCTCAAAAACTATTTTCAGTGGCAGGTGACTGTAATCTCAGTTGCTTAGGAGGCTGAGGCAGGAAGATTTCAAGCAAGAGACCAGCCTGGGCAACTCAGCAAGACCTTGTTTTGAAGCAGCAAAAACAAATAAAACTTAGAAACTATTTTCCTGATTGTTTCTAAAAATAAAATCTGAAGCCAAGGTCAGGCACACTGGCATACACTCATGATTCCAGAGCTCGAGAGACTGAAACAGAAGGACTACTTGAGCCCAGGAGTTCAAGTCCACCCAGGACAACATAGTGAAACCCAGTTAAATATCTATATTTAAATACGTAAGTAATACTGTGTCACTGGTATTCCTATGAAGGATGTCATTTTTCAGTATAATCTAATTCTCATTTATAAAATCACTTGAAGTCTCTTATGTTGCAGTTATAGTTAATAAATGTGAAATTGTCAACAACTCTGATCATTTCTTCTAATAAGCTCAAAGTAAATTTTGATAGGAAGAAGGAATCCTTTCTGTCATTTTTCTTATTGAAATGTTTACTTTTAACCCAAATATTTTTAGATGTTCTGTCATTAAGTCCCTATTCGTAATAACTTTCTCTGACAAGTATTTTTATATGACAAAATTTGTCAATTAAGTTGACTCTATGATTATTTTTATTGTACTATATTTAGATCTTAGGAAATCTTAGCCATTCTAAATCCCATTCCTTCAAGTTTCTACCCAAACTTTGAGATATTTCCAACATCAATTATAGAATTTCAGAATTAAATCAGTACAACTTTTGAGCCATTTTAATATAATTTGTGTAGTTTTTCCTTGCTTTGTAGGAATATACTTCAATATTTCTCAATTGCAAACATTTTTATAAATTTGTAAATTTCTAAAGAGGGCTTCAAAAGCTGGATTTTCAGTTTTCCTTTTTTTTTGGTACTGTATTTGCTGACTGTTTTGATCAAAGATTTAAACTCATTTCAAGAAAAACACAAATTAGAATACACAATCCCACTTCAGGACACTAAATAATAACAAAGTCATTACGTAAACACAAACATCATGATAAGAAAATCAACACAAAAATTAATAGCATTCCTATATACCAATAATGAACTCACTGAGAAGGAAATCACACACAAAAAAATTCCATTTGCAATAGCTTAAAAAACTTAAATACTTAGGAATCAATCTGACCAAGGAGGGGAAAGACCTATATGAATATTACAGAACTTCAAAGAAAGAAATTGAAGAGAACTTTAGAAAATGGAAAGATATTCCTTGTTCTTGAATCAGAACTAATATTATGAAAATGACTATATTACCCAGAAAATATATAGATTTAATGCAATCTCTATTAAAATATCAACAACATTCTTCACAAAATTAGAAAAAAAAATCTTAAATTTCATATGAGATCAGAAAATCCAGAATAGTCACAGCTATCCTGAGCAAAAAAGAACAAACGGGGGCATCACAATACTGAATTTCAAGTTTTACTACAAAGCTGTAGTAACAAAGGCACCATGGTACTGGCATAAAACAGGCATGCAGACAAATGGAGCAGAGCAGAAGGCAGGAAACAACCACATACAGCTACAGCATGCTAAATACGTTGGACAAAGACAGCCTCTTTAACAAATGGTGCTGGAGAAACTGAATATCCACTTACAGAAGATTGAAATTAGATTCCTATTTCTCACCCCATACTAAAATCAAATCAAAATGGATCGAAGACCTAGATATAAAAACAGAAACTTTGAAATTACTGAGAGATAACAGAGAGGGAAAAATTTGAGCCAAAAGCCCAGGCAAGACTTCCTAAATGGAACTCAATGGCACAGGAAACAATATCAAGAATCAATAAATGGGATTGCATTGAAGTAAAAAGTTTCTGCACACCAAAGAGAACAATAGAGTGAAGAAACAGCATTCAGAATGGAAGAAAAATTTTGCTAGCTACTTTTCTGACAGAGGACTAATACTAGAATATAGAAATAACAAAAAAAACTTAATCCTCAAAAATCAAATATCCCAATTAGAAAATGGGCAAATGAGCTGAGCAGATAAATAAGCACAAATGGCTAATTATACAAAAAAATGCCATCTTTAGTCTTTAGGGAAATGCCAATCAAAACAACTTTGAGATTCCATCTCACCATCCTCTGAATGGCTGTCATCAAGAATACAATGAATGCTTGTGAGGATGCTGGAGAGAAACACTTCTACGTTGTCAGCAGGAAGGTAGATTAGTACAACCAGCGGGAAGGTAAATTAGTACAACCACTATGGAAATAAGTATGGGGATTCCTCAAGAAACTAAATTCCACTTGACCTATATATGCTTTCAGGAATATTTCCTGGGTACACTCCTGAAAGAATGAAAGATGTTGTGGATAGAGATATGTGAATACTCCTGTTTATAGCAGCATTTGCAATAGCTAAGCTCTGGAAAGAGCTTAGATGCCTGTCAACAGATGAATGCCTTAAGAAAGTACAGTCTATATATACAATGGAATATTATTCAGTCACGAAGAATGAAATTGTCATTTATAGGAAAATCCGTGGAACTCAAGATAAATTAAATAAGCCAGACTCAGAAAGTTGTTTTCTCTTCTATAATAAACCTAAAATATAAATAAATGAATGAATAAAATAGATGATAGGAAAGTAAGAAGGTCTACAGTCCTGGAGATGGGGAAGGAGCGGGGGCAAGAGGAAGGAAAGGCAGAGATGGTAAAGGAATTGAAAATGACCAAGATATGCTATATTCATTATTAATTTCCCAAAATGAACATCACTATTCTGTATTATGAACACATACTAATTTAAAAAATGAATTATCAAATAAAGCTGAGAAAACAGCACTAATATTCCAGCCACAAAGATACAATAAAAGTGAGGGTTTACATTAAACTTAAATGTAAATGTACACATCAAATACTTTTAAAAATTTGCAAGTATTTCTAAAATCTGATTGATAATGGGCAAGTAAAAGCTTGGATTGCAAGAAACTTGTTCCGTGAGTGTTCCGCCAGATGAGCAAACATTGCTAATAAATTTTAATTTGATAAATGGGTGACATCTTACAGTATGAGTAGTAAGTGATGCCAAATGTCACATGATCAGAACTGAGCCAATACTTCTCCTCTCTCTCCCGCTGTCTCTGCGGGATTGTGAGTAATCATCTCCCAACAGAAAGAGATTATGGAGGAGCTCTTACCTGCAGAGGAGGAGGAGAAAAAGGTTGAGGAATCTCTCACTTGAAATGATATTAGGGAGATATGTAAAATGTGGGAAACTGCAAAGTTTTGTAGAAAAGGACCACTTGAAAAATGCTATAGCAGTGTGAGCGATGAATCTGTTGAAAGACAAAGCAACGTCGCATTTCCATGAAATCCTCAAAAGGAAGCAAACGCAAGGGTGATTGGGTAGGGTCCTTGTTAAAGCTGCACAAAAATTTAAAAGATTCCATTGTGCCAACAGATTACAGTGATTCTATTAGGGATAGTGAAAATCGTCCCACGCAATAACCTTCCTCTCTCTTGTCACCCTCACACCAACCACGAAGGTTTTCAAAGGTAAATGCAGGTTAACTCATTTTTCTTTTACTTTGTATCTTCTTTAATATTTTGTATTCTGTTATAGTATTGCAATCATTTTTTTTTTTTTTTGTGGTGCCGGGGATCGAACTCAGGCCCTTGTGCTTGCAAGGCAAGCACTCTAATCACTGAGCTAAATCCCCAGCCCTATTGCAATCATTTTAAATGAATATTTTTGGGTTGTGGAACGAATCATCTGAGCTTTCATTATTTTTTATGGGGAAATCCACTTTGATACACAAATGCTTTGGATTACAAGCAAGTTTCCAGAAGGAATTGTGCTCATGAGCCAAGGTTTTATTGTATATGTATTTTGGCGATTTGTCTTCTCTTATAGTTGATAAAATGTAACAACTTCTTTGGATGAATTATGAATTATGTGGGTACCACAGTCAAGTCCAAGTTCTGCCCTGGAGCTTGAAGTTTGGTAAAACTTTGTTTTTATCTTGACACTAGGGACCACTCAAATTAGATTTGTATTATCACCCCAGAGTGAATACATTTAGCATCAACAGGGAACCCTTTAATCAAAATTACAATTACATTCTCAGTAATGTAAAATATTTCAATGTGGTAGAATGATTTTCAAAAACCTTATTTCGATTCCATCAATTGGATTTAAAAAATGACTCAACCCATTAGTGAGATTAGCTAATCTTTTATGTAGTTAAAGTGTCTGATGGCATTGATACAAAATTGACTTCATTCAAATGTTTGCCAAGATTATCTGCCAGCAGTGGAGTCGACACAATTTAGCGATTATGAATTTTTTGCACATGTGTTGGAAACTACAAAACCCAAAATAAGTACAATTAATTAGGAAGAACAATCATTTCACTTACCTGAAAAACATGCTTCGCATACTGAAATGTAAATGTACTTTCTGCAGTACTGTGCGTTAGATGGTCATCTGTGGACGTGGCTTTCTTAAAAGAATTACTAACTTGTTTAGATTTACAGCAAAATTAAAAGCTTGTTGGTAGTGTTTTAACAAGAGCACTCAGTTATCCTCCCGAAGAGGCCTGTTCCATCTCTATTTTCTGCACTTACTGTATGGCTACCTCGTCTGCAGTTTTCTGTTTTTCACTCACATTGACTGTTTTTCACTCACTCTGACTGTTTTTCACTCAGTCTGGAGACTTCACATATATTGAAGGCTGCATTGAAAGCACAATTGGAGAGGACAATAAAGAGCCACCAAATATTTATTTTTTTTACCACCACATGAGACAAAAAGAGTTGACAATCCCCAGAAGTGTGGGCCATTTTTTCAACTTGTGTTTCCCAGGCTCTCTTTGAAAGGGAGAACTTAGTTAAATTGCTTCAGGAAACAAAGAGGTTACAGCTGGTTGTCTCTCATGATTGAACATGAATCTCACATACTAGTAGACAAGCCCACTGCAGAAGCTGGAAATAACCAAGTGGAGATACAGCACCCTCACCACACTTGCTTCAAGGCAATTCCTAAGGGCATGCCTTCAAAAAGAAAAAACCCAGAACAAATGCAAACCTGACAGAATGGCCAGCAGCAGTGATATAGGATTAGGGTGTGGCCTGATCTGGCTGGGAAGATGAACATGATCTTGGGGAGTGGCTTTGACCTGACATCAGCCTGGGGAGCGAAATTCCAATTGCCCTTCTTCTCACGGGATCCAGCAACTCTCACGAGAACAGAATCCAGATAAATATGAATGGCACCACGAGTTGGCCCTCTTGCCTCTCTCGCCCCCTCGCTCACCCCCTCTCCCCCCGCGCTCTCCCCTCTGCCTTGCGCGCTTGCCCCCTGCTCCCTAGTCTCCCAGGCCTTTTCAGATTCCTAACTGCAGCATCAGCTAGTTATTTTACCCACCTGGCCAAACCAGTCTCCCTTTTGTTACTTAAATAAACTTTCCCAATGCCCTAAAATTCGCTCCTACAATTCATTGCCTGCGCGAATAAAGAACCTGGAGATATATTTTCTGAATCCTCCTTCCCATCCGACAACAGCAGGAGTAAGCAGTGTGGTCCCAGACAGAGACATATTGTCATCTACTAAGAACCTGTCTCGGCTCGGTGTGGGCACCATAACCAGCTGATAGGCGATGGGCCACAGGCTGAAACTCCCGAGGCCACCTGAGACACTACACAGTCTCTAAAGAGTTATCTAATTGGGTTTCACTTTAAATTAATTCTTATCTTTGATAATTTTTAAAATTGACATATAAAGATTGTACATATTTACAGAATACAGTGAGGGAATTTACATATATACAATGTGTAATGATCACATCAATGTAATCAGCACTTGCCTCTCTTTAAATACATTGTTTTTGTGTGTATTGGGAAGCTTCAAACTCCTCTCTTCTAATTCTTTATGAAATACGAAATAAATTAACATGTTCTTGGATTTATTTTGTTTGAAAGGAACAAGTAATTCTCTATATTCTGAGTGCTTTTATGCAGTGCACAAGTGCTCTCAATAGATCGTCGGTGTCCGCTCTCCACTCGCTCTCGGGAGGCGCCGGAGTGAAGGTCAGGACCCAGCGAGTGTGCTGTGTGCCAGGAGGTCAGGCTCCAGCACAGCCCGTCCTTCTGGTCTATCTGCTCTACTGACTGAGTTACTTATCTGTCCCCAAATCTGTCTAGGCCAAATTGCATTTGCTACTGAGATGACTTAATTAAAAATTACATAAAGTGATGAAATGTGATTCTAAAAAAGAAAATCACAGTTTCTCTGAGAACTATACAGAATCTTTTGGAAAGACCAACAAAGGCAAGTCATTAAAAAGCTCACATTAGATGTGGGTAAAAACTACTGTTATAATTGGTGTGAGGACTTTCTTAAAACTATCAAAGGATCCTGCATCCAGGTTTCTTCCCACATTACTTTGATGTTTGCTCTGCTTTAAAGAAACTTAAACTGGAAATCATAGGTTGTAAACAACCTAATAATTGTGGTAATAAGCTCATGTATTGGAAGCCTCTATGAGGCAGATGTAGCCCCTTTGCATATTTTATGCCACCTGATTCCCATCAAAGGCAAAAAGCAAGTAAATGCGTATTCCCCTATTAATACACATTTATAATATTAATACACATTTGTAATATTAATACTATTAAATACACAGAGACACAGTAAAGTTGATTGCCCAGGGTCACATGGCTGGGAGATGGAAATGCCACAAGCAAATTCTACAACTGTTTGGTTTCAAAGTTTACACCTACCTGCACTTCCTGTATTTTGCTCCTGAAGGATAAACCCTGAAAGCGAGGAATTGATCGATACAGGTTCTGAAGACTTTTATCAGGTCTTTATCAGGAACAAGTGGCCATGAATGGAGATATGATGTCAGCAACCCAGAGGATTCCCCGAGCTCCTTCCTCCTTTGCCTCCTGCTGGCCAGGTCTGAAATTTTTTTTCAGTCCACGAATGACGGTACAAACGTGCACTGGGAGAGGGTCCAAAGGATCCCTGACAAGAATAGCTGCTGTGTTTTGGGAAACCTGACAGTGCTTTGCCAATATCTCAGCCAGGGTAATTACCAAGCTTTGCTAAATTTTTAGCTGCTTTTACTAATTCTCTAAAATTCCATGAATGACCAAATAAGTTGCCAAGAGACATCTGCCTAAGGTCAGGGGCAGAGAGAGATGTCTGGAGAAGTGCTCCAGCTGTCACGGCACCCAGGAGAGGGGACTCTGAAGTGGTGCTTCACACTGGGCCAGCTGATCGAATGACTGTGACCATTTCAGCAGCACCTAGTGGACGTCTGGTGACTCCCATGGGGCAAGAGGAGGTTCGGGAACTCTCAGAAGCTGCACGCTTAGAGCAGCAGAACTGGAAGGTGGATATCTCACCAAGGAGCCGCAGAGGCCCGGGGTTAGGGCTGGCTATGGAAAGTGTGGCCCTGAGCACCATGGCTCTCACAGAAACCAGGCCAAGCCAAGCTTCCGGAAGTGGTCAAAGCAAACGGCAGAATAGCAGGACCTGAGAGGGGCTGGAGGGAAGACAGTCTCTGCAGTGTAGTAACTCATTTTGCCACTTGTCATTGCTGCAAGGATAGTACACTAGGGAAAAATAGAAGTACACATTAATACATGGTCAGCAC
This sequence comes from Hystrix cristata, assembly GCA_004026905.1. Taxonomy (NCBI): domain Eukaryota; kingdom Metazoa; phylum Chordata; class Mammalia; order Rodentia; family Hystricidae; genus Hystrix; species Hystrix cristata. The sequence goes on along the minus strand of PVJO010000392.1, from coordinate 11,674 downwards.
TTTAGTGTGCTCCTTGAACTCTTTTTTCCTTACAAAATAGGACAATCCACCTTTTCACTTACTACTATTTGGTAAACATTCATTAGAATTATTCTACGATGTCATGTTTAATGTCCAAGTAGTGCTGCAGAATTGGGAAAATAAGGACACCAGAATCAGCCTCCTGTGGGATCAGATTTCAGTCTGGCCATTTCCCAATAGTGTGACAAAACTTCTCTTGTCTCAGTGATCACCCTACACACACACACACACACACACACACACACACACTCACACACACACTCACATAAGGGGAAGACCAGAAACGCCTCCTAGGCAAGTTGGGGAGATTATGTGAGAAAATGAATTGATGAATTGATAGTTTACCACGGTACTGCATGAATGTTAACTTGTGTGTGCGTGTGTGTGTGTGTGTGTGTGCAGCAGTACTAGGGGCTGAAACTGGGGCCTTTGCAGGGAGCTACATCCTCAGCTCCTTTAAAAGATTTTCATTTAGAGACAAGGTCTCACCAAACTGCTCAGGCTGGGCTCGAATTTGTAACCTTCTTGCCTCCAACCTCCACAGTGCTAGGATTACGGGTGTGCAGCACTAACACTTAGGAATTGTTAACATTTATAATTACTGTCCTTTATTTAATGAATTCTTTATTCTTAGACCTTTGGTTTTTTTGGGTTCTTACAGTTATTGCTTTATCTATACATAAATCTTCGTGCTTACTCATAACTGTGTTTCCATATGAATTTATCAGATCAGAGGCTATACAAAAGGTTGTAAGCAGCTCATGTTTACTGTCAACCTGTTCTTCAGGACATGTGTGTTGACTGATAACTTGATGGCCCCTGGAAGGAAACTGGTTTTGAAATCAGGAACCGATTGTGAGTTATGAGTCAGGACTGACCCCAGGTTCTGCTGTGGGATGGACCTGAAAAAAGGTGATGGACATTAGCTGGGTAGTAGAATATTTTAAAGTCCGTTAATTACCAAATAAAAGTTGACATTTTTATTTTCCTCTAATTTTAGCTTTAAATTGTGTTGGCCCCTTTCACTCATATATCTGGAAGCAAATGTCCAGCTGATACATAACTTTTCTTCCTCCAACCATCATAAGTGAGTAGCTACTGAGAAACATGAACAGGAACCTTCGCCTGACTTGAAGGTAGGGAGCACCCAAAGAGGCAGTGTAAGAGGAACACCACACTAAGAGGCACACTGGCTCTGGGCAGGACAGTCTGGAAGGGTCAGAAAAAAATGCTGAGAATATGGGATCATAACCCATTACACAGTTCCCTGCTCTTTTTAATACGTACAGGAATTGGTTCACTCTTTATTAAATATTGGAGTGCTTGGGGAAATAAAATTCCCTATCACAAAGATCCCCTTATAATTGCAAAATAATTCTTTCAGAAATTTAGAAAACAAAATAGAACTACTTCTACAACCCAAAGAGAGGTAAAACATCCCAGATACAAAGGCTTACAAACTATAAGTAAAAAAGTTGGTAATATGCTTTAAAAAAGATATTTATTCAGCAATTTCTTGGTTATGGACACCCAAAAGAAGGAAAACCAATGACGAATTTCAGGTACATGAGAGCTACAGTAAACTTTTCTTTAACATTTATAAAATCTTATAAAGAAAGAATCAAAAATTAAAATATCATCAGTGATATTTCTGACACATTATCATAATATAAATCAACAAAGTACAGTATTAAGTTCTATACAGAATACACTGTATATCAGTGAAACAATGTAATATTTGGATATATTGACAGGAGCAATTGTTTCTAGTATACTAAACCTAAAATGCTACAAGTGAAAAATGCAAATGGTGGTGTTGTTTGAGCCAGAGACATGTTTTGGATTTGAGAGGTTAAAACCTCAAGAAGTCAAACTACTCTTCCCCAATACTTGCTCTGTGGCTGGAGGAAAAGGAAGTCTTCTGGAGAGAACATTTGCAAGCATTTCGGCAGACCTGTCTGAACATTTACATGCTGGATGCTTTTTGAGAGTGTTAGTATTTTGCCAGTTTTGAGGGTAATTGGTGGTCTTTGAGCAAAAGTATTTACAATGGTACAGCATAAAACAGTAATTGGAATTCCAGTACATAGCCAAACAATTGGGGGGTCATAAATGTGGTAGCTTTTTTCCCCTTAAGTACAATAATTCTGTCCACCAAAATAACTAGCTTCTACTACCCTGCAAGAGTTTGACTTGAAAAGGAAAAACAAAAACCTCATCCAAGGCTGGGGACTTTGCTCAATGGTTAGAGTACTCGCCTAGCAAGCACAAGGCCCTGAGTTTCATCCCCAGCACCAAAAACAAAAACAAAAACACCTCATCCAAATCTTCTTCCTCACCTACTTTAAACTTAGATTACTGGCAGGAACTGACATGACTGAATTCATTTAATGTGACTAAATAAGTGACATGAGCTTAAAGCAGGGAACCTCTGTCACTACCACATTGCTTTCTATTGATTTGACCAGCACTTTACTTTCTAGATAAAAATAATTTATGTATCAATTTACTAAATTAACATTTGTCACTAATCACTTAGGTAAATTACAACTGTAGCCATTCTGACTAGTGTTGCAATTTAAACCACAAAGAAATCACAGGAGACTCATTTAGGAGAGACCTGGTTTATCTTTCAATGACATTATCTCTTAGTTATATTATTTACAAGAGGTACAAGTGTTTCTGAAAACAGAAAGCTATTCTATTCACTAGGACATTGTAACTAGAAAGTTTTATGTGTGTAAATATACATGTCACATTTTAAAGATGTACATATTGTTGCTTAAAAGACAGAAGAGGGTTTTCAGGTACCAGTCTTGCAAAAAAAAAAAAAATCTCACAGTTTTGTTTTTTTAAAATGAAATTCAAGTATGTGGATAAATGAAAAAGAAAAATATAGCTGAAACTGTTAATGTTGAACTAAGAGTTACAAATTAATGATTTCAGGATTTTGATAAAAGCATTTGCATAAAAATCAGAATTTTAAGTCACATCCCATCACAATAAACTTCATTACAATAAAAAGTTGACTATAAGGTGGTATTTAAGATATGACACTAGAAATGTTTCTATATTTCATTACTACAAAACTTCCCATTTTACTTAACTCATGGAATAAGTGTTATCTTTAATTATTAGAAAATTCTTGCTCAAGTAGCAGTTACTTCCTGTAGGAAAAACAGTCCAACCCTTGATATAGAGACAGTGTAAGGTGTAGTGACAAGAAATGGCAGATAACCAGCAAAATGGAAACAGATTTTTAAAAGAAAACTGTTTCCTTACTTTCTCTACATTAATGAAGAATGCTCTTAAGTGTACCTACATATTTTACTGGTCCACATAGGAACAGCCCAGCTGAAATTCACTTTGAGACAAATACCCAACATAGTGGGATGAACAACCCTTTCAAATACTGGGGAGCCATTTGATACCATGTCCACTGGAGATGTTTGCCTCAAAATTTAAAGTTACTTATTAGTTAAATATTGCAACATAATATTCAAATAATTGTGAGTTCACTAAGGATAAGGAAAATCCTTGGCTTATTAAATAGCATGCATATGCTAAATGTTTGTGAGATTATAGACTTTTAGGAACAATTTCCCTCAGAGTGATTTGTTCTTTTCCCTGAGTCTTAAACAATATGTGGAGTATAATAATATGAAGAAGTTACAAATGTGTGTAAAAACAACGGGTCAAGAAGACAAATGTTAAGATTCCTTTCTCTAAATACATCCTTTGAGTTCTCAGACTGACCAGTGAAGGACAGTGATGTCCTTGCTAAGGAAACTAATTCCCTCGAGTGGACTTAGGTCAGGACTTCAGGTCTGTGCCCACGAAGCGGGAGGGTTGGCCGGAGAGGAAAGTAAGCAGCTAATTAAAAGCTGGGTTTGTTCTCGCGGAATTTAATGTATCAGTGTACTTCTAAAAGAATTAACCGAGTAATCAACTTGTTAAAGTTCTACATTTAGATCAAACAGAGCGTACAGTTTTAGTGTCCAAATGTATTTTAGAAGTATTTCTCTAGAGAAATAATTCTGATTGTGTTTTGATGTTTCCAAAATAAATTATATCAATTAATTATTTCACTATGATAATCTTTCCTTTTGGTGAATGAAAAATACTCATGGCAGTAATTTCCTAAAGTGGCTTATTTAATTCCAGAGTTAAACCAATAAATTTGTGTAGAAACTGCTTATGTGACTTAGAATTGTACAAGATTATAAAGAAATCAATTTTAGAACAATATATTTAAATGCAAAGGATTGACTGTGTAGGGAGAAATGCCCATATTAATGGAAATTTTAACTTTCTAAGCAAATGTACAATATTTAGTTGAAGGTACCACTCATTAATTTTAAGAGGGAGACTGGATATACAAATAAACATACCTATCAGAGAAGCAGTTGAATGTAAATGGCAAAACTAGTTTGCAGGCAGGACATAGCATAGACATTTTGAAATAAATGACTACACGATTTTAAAGAGTTCTGAGGGTCAGTAAGCAGCAGCATTGTGCTGGTGGGGACTTCATTATTTTGAGTCTTTCACACAGCCCTGCCCTATCCATCTGAACAATTTCTACATTCATTAAATGTCTTGTAAGTTTGCCAGACTAACTCATCATTATTCTTTTATTCACAAACCAAAGCCTTATAGTTGGTTTAAGTACTTTTGTTAAGCCAAAGAGATGGTTTGAGATTGTCTGTGGTTTTTATGAAATCTTTCCCGAATGCTTAATATGTAATTAAATATCTTTAAAGACATCTTATACATTCTATTCCATTCAAAGCATGAACAATAGGGTATTCAGGTGTGATTTTTAGAATTCATCACTCTAAAATTTTGCTATGCTAATTTGCTATAGAACAATTTCAGGTGAAGGGTATTTATTTTCAAACACCATATATAAGATGATTGATCATTTTGTGTGTACTCCAGAGCTGCTCTCTGCAGTACAGTCACCTCTAGCCACACTGGGCTGTTGAACACTTGAAATGTGCTTAATACAACTGAATGGAATTTTTAATTTAATTAATTTTAAATTCAAAACTCTGTTCTAGCTGTCAGAGAATTTTTAACTTAAGCAAGTTGTTGAGTCTACTTTTAACTCAACAAATTGTTGAAACTACTTTTTCACCTGTAAATTTTATGAAATCCAAACACACCAAGTATTGCTGATGAACCTTAATGTCTACCTTCAAAGACTTACTGTGAAGAAAGAATGTCAGGTTCTTCTTAATTGGTTTATAATGATTACTTATGTACCCTTACATTATATTTCTCTTGGGCAGCACCACCCTAGAGCTTTGCAAAAATTGTTAGTTTTTAAAAACCATGTTCTCAGTTTTTTTTAATTTTAATGTCATTCTTTTAGTTAAATAATTCTGATCAGTGTGGAAGAGCAAATCAGATTAGTGCCTACCCACCAAGCAGGGCCCTAATCGCCCTACCTGCAGCTCCCCTTTTTTTCTAACCGGCAAAGTCCCCACCAGCACCAGCAGCAGGATGTGAGATCAGAGGCAGTGGGAATTCGGGAAGAGTGGATGACAGCAGTGAGCAGTGTGCAGTCGAGTCCAGCTGCTCGTACCCTACAGGTTCTGCCTTTTCTTTCCCCCATTTGCTTCTAGATCAATGTATCCCTAATTCCAAAATTGACCTTCAGCTTCCTCCCAAATTTTGCTGAGCTATGGCTTCCATTTAGAATAATGAGTGACGGCTGTGCTCAGCAATACGTTTGGTCATGTATTAATGCTAGACTTTGTCCAGGCCCGAGAACTTTCATCTTTCAGAGTGGAGAGCTTTCTCTGGGAGAAGGATTCAAATCCCAGAAGTCTGAATACCGCCACCCGGTACTTCTTGGACATGATGTTGTAGAGAATGGGGTTGATGGCAGCGCTGAGGTAGAAGAGGACAAATGACACGAGGTTGCAGTACTGGCTGATCTGAGCGATCTCCAGGGAGCCAGGCTCAAAAGATTTGGAAAATAAATATCTTCCTACGTGGAAGGGCAACCAGCAGAGGATGAAAGCAAACACCACTACAGCTAAAAGGACAATGGGAGAGAGATCATTAGTGCAAGAAATAGTGCAACAAAAGCATTCTCTTTTTGTTGGTGGTGGGATTGAGCGCAGGACCTTGAGCTTGCTAGGCAAGCTCTCTACCACTTGAGCTAAATCCCCAACCAAGACATTCTATCTTTAAGACTTTGTTTTGTTCCCAGTAGGTATGGCACAACCACTGCTGAGCACTGTGTTCTGTTCATGACCTGGAGCAACGCTAGGCTCTACCCTTGGCCAGTCCTGCATCTTAACAAAGATTAAGACTTTCCAAAGCAACAGTTTGACACTTTTTACTGTTGTTTTACTTCTAGTCATTTCTATTTAAGAATTTGTTTACTTATTTTGTGATTGACGTGACATATTGACTCAACTGACAGCCCATCTATTCACAACAATCCACCAATTTACATGTGTTAGACACAACGCAAACATGTATGTGTTAAAGTTGTACTCACCCATAGCTGTGAAACAGAGTTTCCCGGGATGCTTTATGTTTTATAAATGCAGATTTCTTAGCTATACTATAGACTCAGTGAATTTAAACTTCCAAAATGAGATGAGAGCAGCTCTCTCTCTCCCTCTTCTATCTCGCTCTCTCTTTTACTGACTTCTTCCCTTCCTTCGCTCCTTCCTTCATTCTTTCCTTCCTTCCATATTATTTTTTTATATGGTCTTGCTATGTTGCCCAAGCTGGCCTGGAATTTCTGGGCTTTAAGGATGCTACCACCTCAGTCTCCCAAGTAGTTAGGTGTATGGGTATTTACCACTACACCTTTGCTTTTTTTTTAGTTTTATGGATAATTGGATATGCATTTAGGATTAACAACCACAAGATGGATGATTCTATATCACAATACACATAAGTAAGGTATAAAATGTCATTCAACCAACCAACATTAATTATCATCCATCCAATCTTCATTTTGGTTCTATATATTTTCAAGACTTCTACATTTTCAGATTAAATTCTTAAAATTCAGAAACCAGAGGAAAGATAATCAAAAAAATGTGCTAGCCCTGCTACCACTTTAGTAATCTCCTTCAAATTGTCAAGGAAGAAAATTAACATTGATGAGGAATTTAATGGCTTTAAAAATTGGAGGAAATTACTGAATTTATCCTCAAAACTAAGTTGCATAGTAACAATTTAACTGGCACAGCAGAAGTGTGAACTCATAGGTAAGAATTTAGGCTCCCCTGGAGGACGCAAACAGGTTTGTGATCTAAGAGTCATATGGACAGAATCAGTGGTCTAGAAAGTAAGATCTGACATTCCTTGAATAAACTTTAGAATTTTAATATGCAGGGTCTAGGAATTATAAAAATTATCACTATGAAATCATCCTACAATAACTTCTAAGACACATTAAATATGTCAATAAATATGAAATGCTGATCATAATGTTCAAATAGTAAAATATACAGACCATCTTTTAAAAAGTAAGTGGAATTAGTATTTTGCTTGCATAAAAACACATTTGCATTACTTAATTTGTACCAAACATATATCCTTAAAGAAGCCAATTTTGTGCAATAAATATTCAGCACACTTCCCCTGTGGCCCTGCACCCAGGTATTCCTGAGGGGCCATCTGAGGAGGAGGGTCATTCCCACGAGCTCCCGCTGGGTTAGGGTTCTGCCTGTCCCAGCTTGTCCTGTCTTATCCTAGTCTATGCAACCTGGAGGGACAGTAATCACAAAAATAAATAAAAGTCTCTGACTCTTTTAGAAAGTCACATAAACAGCAGCAGAATAAATGGAGTTGATACAATTATCTGAAAAAAATGCAGGGTAGAAAACAAATCATAATATTGATATAAAATGAGTAATTGCTAACAAAATCATGTTTTTAATTACATGCACCACCAAATATTTTAGCCATCTAATCTCTGCTTTTCTTCATGTGACTTTCTATCCACACATTCTATTTCAGGCAGGGAGTTTAACCTCACTTTTAACACTTAAGAGACCTCAAGAATCTCATAAAATATCTTAGTTTCAAATCAAGTTTCTGAGCTCATATAAAATTCATTTTAGGGAAATAGCAAAAGTGGCCATTTTTTTTCCATTATGGGGAGAAAGAAGATACAGGAAGAGACACAAAGAGATAAAAAGTACCAAATGAAAGAGTCCATACGACATGGGGTGGGGGGGGGAGAGGAGAGGCGAGGCTGGGGGAGAAAGGGGAAGGGGAAGGCAGGGCGAAGCGACCCGGGGCGGCCAGCCGAGGGTGCTGAGACTCACCCAGCATTTTCACCGTTTGCTTGTGGCTCTGGTCCCTGAGCGAGGCGCCCACCGCCCCGTCGCCGCGCCTCCTCCGCCACAGCTTCCTGCCGATGAGGCTGTAGAGGACAGTGAGACAGAAGACCGGCAGGAAGAAGAAGACGCTGGACACCCACACCATGACGGTGAGCAGCCCGGAGCGCACCGCGAACTCCGTGGGGCGGCACTCGCTGGTGTCCCGCGGGTCGGTGCCGTTCTCGTGCTCCACCCCGACCAGCACGAAGATGGGCCCGGCGCTGCAGAAGGCCACGGCCCAGATGACCAGGACGACCAGCTTTACGCGGCCCTTGGTGACCACCACCTTGGCGCGCAGCGGGAAGCAGATGGCGAAGTAGCGCTCGACGCTCAGCGCGGTGATGGTGAGCACCGTGGCGTAGGTGCAGCTCTCGCTGACGAACTGGAAGAGTTTGCAGAGCAGATCGCCCAAGTTCCAGGGACGGTACTGCCAGAGGCGGACGAGGTCGAGGGGCATGCAGAGGAAGATGAGCAGGTCGGAGAAGGCCATGCTGGACAGGTAGAGGTTGGTGGTCGTGCGCAGCTCGCGGAAGCGCGACACCACCAGCATGGTGAGCAGGTTGCCCGCGACGCCCACCAGGAAGAGGGCCACGCAGGCGGCTGTGACGCCCGCCAGCAGCGGCGCGGGGAAGAGCGGCGGCAGCTCGTCGGCCCGGGAGTCGTTGCCGGCGCCACCGTCCCGGTGCGGGTCGGCCAGCGTGAGGTTGGGCTCGGGCTCCTCGCTCGGCGTCGCGTTCCACATGCCGCGGGCTCCGCTGAACGGGCTCCGAGACGCGACAGCGCCGGGAGGCTGCAGCGAGCCGACCCCTGGATGTGCTTCCCGTGGGAGCTGGCGTGTGCGAGGGAAGCGGGCGCGGGCGAGCAAGGAGGCTGTGGCCGGGCACAGGGCGGTGGGGAGAGAAGCCCGGGGAGAAGGTGAGGTGGCAGGCAAAGAGACTGGAGTAGCGGGAGACACAGCGACCTACTGCTCTCTCTGACGCCTCCCCTGTCCGCCACCCTCTTCCCCACAACCCTCTCCCCAGCCTGCCCCCGGCCGCAGCGCACACGCCCACCTGTCCCCGGCGGGGCTCCCTCTGGCATTTACGGTCTTGCCCCAGCTGCACCTCGCACTTCCCGAAGCGTCCACGCTCGTGGGTTCTGCGAAGCGAGGCGCTGTGAAGCTGCAGCGTGATCACGGAGCTCTCTTCCAGCCCCGGGAGCTAACGTGGTCACTCAGGAACGGGGCGGGGACGGTGGTGGCAGAGCGGAGGATGACTTCAAGTAGCCGGGACAGGAGTCCTTCAAGAAGGCGTAGAGGTGGCTGTGAACCTGGTGGGGAGAAAAAGTGAGCACACCCATCTCGGAGAAAGAGGAGAGAGAGAGAGAGAGAGAGGAGAGAGAGAGAGGAGAGAGAGAGAGAGAGAGAGAGAGAGAGAGAGAGAGGAGAGAGAGAGAGAGACTTTGTGTTTGTATTCGGGCTACAGCAGACAGGTGCGTACCTGGGAAAAGCCTCACACAGTGTGGAACACATCAGCTTGTTTGGGAGAGAAGTTAGGAGAGCTGACCACTTGTCCAAGGTCCCAAGCGAGTTGGGGGCTCGGAGACCAGAGTTGAATCACCAGAGCGGTTTGGACGTCTTCGGGCAAGACATATGAAGAACTGCCCTAAATCCCAGTCCTCTGCAGCTCCTCCAACTTGGCCTTGGCAGGGGGCGCGCTGTACGGGAGATTTCCTTTGCCTGATGCAAACCCGGGTGGGGGTGCGTGTGTCAGGGGGCCTGAATGAGAGGAGATGCAGCAGATAAGTGGGGAGGAGCAGAGCTCTGAAGAGAATACGGAGAGGATGCACAGTTTCTCTCTCTCTCTCTCAGCATAATTAGAATAGACCATCTATTTAGTTGTTGTGTTCCCTTGGGCAAGGTCTTCAACCTTCTGAACTTTAGTTGTTTTTTTTTTTCTTCTTGGAATTCTAAGAATACTGTGAGTATTGCCAGTGAATTTCAAGTGTCAGGGACACCGTAAGCACTCAATAAATGAATACTAGCTGCCTTGCTGTTATTATGGTTGCTGCTGAGAGGTAGCAGTTGCAGCTGGTAGGAAGGAGTCGGAGGCCGCCCCAAGCTCACGAGGTGACTCCTTTGTACACAGCCTACGACTGTCCCTAATGCCCAAGACCAGGAGAACTCCCAAAGTGGGCGCACCGTCCGGCCGCAGCCCTCCGGTACGTGCTCAGCACCACGGCCAGCTCCCAGCCCCTTCGGCGCAGCACTGTGGTGCGCAGCTGCGCCGCAGCTCGCCCCTTTTCCAGGCTTTCAGCCCTGCCTGCCAATTACAGATCGATGTCAGAAGCACACCTATCCGTGTTCATCCGCCGCTCGTTTAAATAGGAATCCATTCATCCTGTGTGAGAGGTTTCCACGTACTGGAGTGCGCGTGTACATGCCTTTGACTCATGACTTACAAGATTTCTATTGCCAAAATTGTTAATCCTTGACAATCCATAAAAACCAAAGACTGGTTTCGTCAACATGTGCATAAAAGATGGCACTCAGCAAGAAAGACTTCATGGGAGGACGTTGATAAACACTGTTTACTGGTATATACACTGGGAAGTGACTTGGTTGAATTGATGTGTCACAAACATTGGAACAAATTGACTTTTTAGAGATTTTACATGAAACCACTATTTTAAAATATTACAATTAAATAAGACTACCAATGACTCACAAGATTTTTAAAAATTAGGAATTGATTTTGCTAACTCTTGCCCTATTATCAATAGGTTTGTGTGTATGGATACAGAGAAAATGCTAAAGGAAGTTATTGTCTAAGAACAAGAAACAGGAAGAGATTATGGAAACTATGTTTAGTATATTCAATGTTAAAGCTCTGGCTGATAGGTGGGAAAAGAAAAAAGAATAGCGGCCAAAGTAACCATTATGATAAAATTTATACAAGTTTCTCTTAGTTCGTTGAGAGAAAGTTTTGTGCTAATATTAGTTTTTTTCTTCATAAGAGAAAATCTTTTTTGTCGATGTCTTGAACTCTAAGTAACTACTTTGAAGATAATAATACACAATGTATTAACTATTGTTATTCTCTTATTATATTGTTATGAAGTTTTGTTTTATTTTTTCATAAAATTAAAAAAAACAAATTTTCCATGTTAATTAAAATTGCCAGCTATTTCACTGCACTCAACCATTTCCTAAAATGGTGACAAATTTGCATTGTGTGATCAAGAAGAAATAGACATTACTACTGAAATTTATCTCCTCATTCTCAACAAATAATAACATTATAAAATATGTAAAA
>PVJO010000391.1:96305-249643 GCA_004026905.1 Hystrix cristata | reverse complement strand
AACCTGCTGTAAATAGGGAGGGAGGGAACAGAGGGGAGGGGCGGGAAGAGGGGAGAGAACCAAGATACATCATGTATAGGTACAAAATAAATGTGATGAGTGTGACCATTGTATGTAAAAGGTACCAATACATGTTCTTGGTTTAAAATAAATAAATAAATAAATAAATTGATAAAAGAAAAAACTGACAAGCTGGACTCCAACAAAATTAAAAATTTGCTCTTCAAAATGAATAGGAAACCCAGAGACTGAAAAAAAAGTATTTGCAGTGCATCCACCTGGCAAAGGATTTGTATACAGAATATATAATGAAATCTATGCCTGACTGAGAGGGAAAACAGCCCAGAAGAAACTGGACAAAAGCCAAATATGGGGTGGGGAGGAATCAAATGACCATCGATAGATGAATCAATTAACAAAATATGAAACCAGTCTATAGTGACTTGAAGCAGATCAGTGGTTGCCTTGGGCCCAGCACAGAGGGAAGATGAACTCCAAGGAGACAAAGGACACTTGAAGCAGTGATGGAGTTGTTACATACATTGATTTTGATTGTGGATTCACACAAATACAGCCCTTCTCAAAGCCGGTTTAATAATGTAAATTATACCTCATTAAAATTGACTTTTGCTGTGGCTGTTGCTGCCATGTGTTCATTTGTTTGCTTTGTTTTTGAGATGGGGTCCTGCTATGTTGCCCAGAGTTGCCTGCAACTCACCAGCCTCCCACCTCAGCTCCCTGGGGATCTGAGATTACAGTTGCACACCACCACATATGGCTCAAAAAAAATTTTTAGAAGAAAGTAAATAAATAAAAAGATAATTATATTGATTAGTACCTCCTTTATGAAGTTTCATAATACATGAGATGATGCATGTGATGCACTTGTTATAATGGCTTGTTTACCATAAATATTTGATATTTGCAATTTTTATTATCATCATCACTAGTGATAAGATTATCAATATGCCATTTGGATGCGGTGAAAGTTGAGTAAATTGACATCTGTCCTTGATAAGGATACTGACTTGCATGTTAATAATCCTCCTTGTACTTTTCTATTTAGTTTCAGGAATGAAGTCAAGCTAAAATGCTGTAGAAAGTCAGTATTTTGGCTTTAGGACAGATTCACAGAAGTCATGGCCTGCTAAATATAGTGGACTCTGACTGCAAAAAACTAATCAACAATAGATTTTTATATGCACCCCCTTTTTTTTTCCAACTCACAGGTAGTAACACAGATGTTAACCCCTTCACCTTCACAGAAAAGCATATGCAGACCCTTCTCTCATAGTTTAGATTCTTGCTGCTTGTTAGCAAAATAAGACAAAATAAGGCCAAGGAATTCCCCCTCTGATCTTAAACAAGAATACAAACAGGGAGCGCTTCATATTTCATATTGTGTGCTATCTCTAAACCTCCTTATAAGCATCTAATAGGCCAAGAACACAGATACTGTATGTCAGTGTGTCAATACACTTATTTAACCCCAAAATTTAAGTAATGAGGAGATATGATAGAGGTGCCACAGAACCATATATAGTTCTGGATTTTTAAAGTCTTAAACATTATTGCCATACTCTGGAGAATTAAGGATTAAAAAGATTAGGAAGTGATCAGCTTAATACACAATAATTCATGCTACAGAGATCTATTCAACATGGAAAAGTATATATTATTTTCTCCTTTTCAATGTTATATAGGTTGTACTCTACTCATATTCTTGAATTAATTCAAGTTATACAGGCTTTCAGAGTTAGGGCTCCTTGAGTATTCCTGGTGGGGGGGGAAATCTTAAACAAAGACCCCAAAAGAGCAATAGCCAGTCTCTGTCCTATTTTGGATGGCCCTAAAATGCCCTGAGAACACTAAGACTGCTTCCAAACTGTTTTCCTAGCCTGGTTTGCCAAATATCAAAAATAAACCATCAGATCAGAGACACTTTGGACATGGGGAAAGCCTAGAACACGGAATTGTGGCGACATCATTAAAGGACTGTGTGCCAAAATGCAAGTGTCTGAGGAAACACATCCTTGACGTAGACTTTTACTTTCAAAGACACCTGTGGCTGACTGCAGCAGGGGTGAGGAGGAAGACCGGAGAAGCGGAAGGAAGAACACGGAATCTGGAGAAGTTGAAAGAGACTTTTGAAGTCCTCTTCGTACTCCACTGGGTTTTCTCCTGCATGGAGCATTTCTTTCAGGGAGAGACATTGCTCAGGGGTGTCCAGTTTATCTAATACTTGTACAAGCGGGTCCTGTGCCTTTCTGTACTATGTGATTCATCTGTTTGCCATTTGAAGACTTTCTGTCTGGGATTCATTTGAGGTGTTTTATATACTGTAATCATCGGGTACTTTACTGTTATATGAGGACCTATAAAAGCAAAGAAATAGTGCAGTCCTGAGTTAGCTCTGCAGGAGCCAGGAGTGCCTTCCAGAAAGATATCTGTGCTGAAAGTCAAAAAGACATTCCTAGAAGTGATAGTCATTAGGCTGTAGACTCTCCCAAAGGGAGGTCTAGGACTTTGCTGAAAATCAGACCAGAACTGGCCCTGGGGGATTCGTGGCACAGTCGAAAGAGAGGCTAGAAAATCTCCATCAAATAGGACTTTTCCCTCAAATTCCTCCATTCTTCCTGAGAATTAGTTCTTACATCAATAAGCTGAAGTGTACAACTTCAGAATAGTTACAGTGATATGATGTGCAATCTCGAGGCCTGATTTTCTTGTTTGGATAATGGTATTCATTAATGCTTCCTTCTCTGGAAGTCCTTTTTATGTATGGAAACAAAAGCCTATAACCAAAATTGGAACCTATAGATTGAATTTAAACCTATCTCTAGGACCAACTACTTGAGATATAGGCTACATAGTCATGATAGTTGCTAAACTTGGTTATCCAAGCAAAATGAAGGTACAGCAATAAAATCATTGTGGATGTCAACAAGTCTATAAAAGAAGAATATCCCACTGGATCACTCATACAGTACACTTCAGGCTTTGTCCAGGATCATTTCTATTATTTTAGGCCTAGTCTGACTAGTTAATCATTTGGGGCCCTTAGTAATTATATAGGCAAAATATTTGGATAAGAAGAGAGTCCTAGAGTCAGGGACACACGCTGCAGAGAGACGTGACCCATCACACAGGTCGATGTGGGATGGATATTAAAGTATCAAGAATTTCAAAAGCTTCTGGTTTTCTTACTGTATGTAAGTGATGTCTGATACAAGGAGGGGTAAGGATATATACCGGACAAAAGAACCCCTATGAATCTCCTAGAATGTAGCATAGCATTGTGATTAAGTGCACAGTTAACGAACACATCCTGGATTTGAATCCTGATAGGTGCCACCTGGCACCAACTTGTGCCTTAGATCTCAGTTGTCTCCACTGTGAAAAGAGGATACAGCAGTATTTACTGTGTAGGATTATTATGCTATTTATATAACCTAATAGAATGTGGCTTAATGCGTACACAGCCTGGTGCTAGAACTATGTAGTATTAATGAAGGTAACTATGTATGTGCATTTAAACTGAATAGTGTGGATTACAATAATAGTAATACTATAACTTTGTAGAGTGCTTCAGAGGATCCTCAAGAGACAAGCAGGCCGAACACTGCTACAGCACCTGCTGAACCCCTGACCACTTGCCTGCTCCCTGGGTGAACTGCTTTCAGCCTCCAAATCTCAGCTCCAGCCTCACCTCTTTCAGAATCCCATGACCACAGACCAGACAGAATAAGCTGCCTCTCCCCACTGTCTTCCTCTATGCTCCACACAGGGGATCCTCCACGGCATCCCCTGTCCTGTGACGGTATTCTTGACTCCTTCTTCCACCAACCTTTGAGGACAGCATCCTGCAGTCTTAAACATCCAGTAGCACGCGCTCATTAACATGTCATTTTAGTAAGGAATGAATGAATTGTCAATGTCAAAGAAAGTCAAATTGCTACAAGATCAACTTGCCTAATATCAAATTCATCAAATATACTAACTTATCAAACATATTTTAAGGAACTTTTAAAAAACATATTTAATGGTGTGGACATATTGGTCTTGGTATTATATTCAAATTAGTTGTTACCGAATTGGTCATTTAATGATTCGGCTTATAGAAAACTAGCTTTCAGCAAATTAGTTTTAGAAAAAATGCTTTATTAGGTAATTGACCTAGAGCCCAAAACTTTTCCTTTTTAGTAAATAGTTATAGTGATATTTTTCTCTTCCTAAGCATACTGCTTGTGGTGAAATAGCTTTTTCGAAATTTGGATAGAGGCTACTTTGAAAGTTTTTATATATCAGTAAGGAAATAGTATTACCTATTTTATTTACATTGCTGGTATGAATAAAACTAATTCTACCTGAATTGACTATGTGCTACTCAGAAAGTTATTTTTGCTGGTCTCAACCTCAGACTCCTTTTCTGGAAAGAACAAAAGCATTTATATTATTTTGTTTTGTAGTTCCATGTGAAATCCAACAAAAATAAAAAGAACTAAATGTAGGATTATATTGAGTGTTTACTGTATACACCACACATCACATGTCACTATAAAGAGACTCTGTCCAATCTCCCAGGTCCTTGTTTACTAACACGCTAACCGTTGGTGTCAAGACGCTATTCATTGGTTAACTAGACAAAGTGTAATTAAAGATATTCCCTTTAAAAGTAGTTTTAATGAGATATTTTCTGAAGCTTTAAGAAGCCTGATGTTTTTATAGTAGTTGTTTCCTTCTTAAAATAGTTCCCAGGCTTTTCACCTGCCAGTCTTTTCTCATTTGAATGTGACCAGCGTGTCTTGTTTGTTTGTTTGTTTGTTTGTTTGTTTTGCTGTTCTATGAAAAAGAGACAATGGAGCTGTTAGAAGACCTTAGCAGGTGCAGTGGAAGGGGAGAGTGTCTAAGAGAATAAACGTTTGAATTTTCAGACAGCCGAATGTGTGTTTTAGAAGGAGCCATGTTCCAAATGCTCAGGCTGGGCAGCAGAAGAATAGTAGTTTGTCCAACTGTAAGCACATCCAGGCAAAGGGCATATCTGAGAGGCCTGGTTTAAGGTTTCCAGGGAAAGACGAGTGGGAATCCAGTGACTCCACAAACCTGAAGTCCTTAGGCAGAGGCTGAGCTCGATGTCAAGTGCTGAGTGAGGTTTGCTGCCTTTCCGCTGCCCGGGACATCTTTGTGAACACCGGACTCCAAGGGGAACACAGCCCACCTGTCTGTGGTACCTGCGTGACAAAGCTCTCGCAGTAGCCGGGGGAGCTCCAGAGTCTGTGCGCAACCCCCGACTCTCCCGAGCACTCCGTCCCACGCTGACACCACAAACTCTCAAGGCAGAAACCATCCGAGAGGCTAGAAGAGGGATTTCCCACAGACTGGAGACGTGAGGGAGGGAAAGACACTCCGGGGAGCCAGGAAAGAGCTCATTTGAAGTGAATAGACATCTCTCAGATGAAGAAATACGAACAGCAAACAAATATATGAAAAAGCGTTCAACATCACCGGTCATTCGAGAGATGCAAATTAAAACAACGTTAAGATTTCATCTCACTCCAGAAGAGCGGCGATCATTAAGAAATCAACCAATAACAAATGCTGGCGGGGCTGCGGGGGGAAAAGGAGCCCTCCTCCACTGTTGGTGGGAATGTAGACTGGTCCAACCATTGTGGAAATCAGTGTGGAGATTCCTCAGAAAACTACAACTAGAGGTTCCATTTGACCCAGCTATTCCTCTGCTTGGTATCTTCCCAGAAGAAATAAAAACATCGTACCACAGTGATATATGTATAACCATGTTTATAGCAACACAGTTTGTAATAGCTAAGTCTTGAATACAACCCAAATGCCCAACAACTAATGAATGGCTAAGGAAGATGTGGTTTTGCTATACGATGGAGTATTACTCTGCCATATAAAAAGATAAACTTGAGATATTTATAAGTAAATGGATGTACCTTGAGGACCTACTGTTAAGTGAATTGAATCAGACACACATAAGTACGTATCGAATTGTTTCTCTGGTATGAGAAACCATAAGCATAAATAAGGACAAAAATGTATAATAGATACTAAGTAAAAGAAAGATAATATTCAATAGAGAGGAGAAGGAGAAAGGGAGGAGGGAGAAAAGAAGGAAAGGAAAAAGAAAAGAAAGGAAAAAAAGGGAAACGTGTAAATAAAGCTACTGTAAATAGGGAAGGGAGGGGGAGGGAAAGGAGGGGCGGGGAAGAGGGGCGGGAACCAAGATGTATCATGTACAGGTACAAATTAACTAAGATGAATGTGATCACTGTGTATACAATGTATCAATACATGTTCTTAGTAAATAAAAAAAAAGAAAAAAGAAAAGCTAAAAGCCCACTTTCAGAAGAAATTGTTTTTCCTTTTAGCACCAGTGCCTTTAATGTCCAGTCTAGAAGAAATTTTATATTTATGTTCAACATACAAGAGAAAAAAATAACATGCTGCAAACTTGTGAAAAGGTTTTTAAAAATCCCCTAAGTGAATATTTATGAAACTGTGGATTTCTCTTTTAGAGACTTTATTCTTCCTTAAGATTGGATTTCCAATGAGCTAAAATTCCGTTTTAAGGGTAATGCAGCATGCCGTTCTCCTCAGCACTGCCCATGAGATAAAAGTTGTGTTTCCTTGTAACGCTAACTTGGAAATAAGACAGTAGCTATTTTTCAAAAATTATTTGGGAGTAAGTCTTCATTTTGCTATTAAGAACAGCACTGACAGCCGCCAATTTATTTGCCTACTACATGTCCAAAGGAAAAACTTCTGATTAGTACAAATTGATATTGAAGTAATTTTAGCAATTTAATTGTGAACGCTAACCATGATGCTTTGAACAAATTACTTGGATGGAATTTTGATGAACAATACGTCTAAAATGTACAAAAATACGGAATATAAAGTATTATATACAATATAATAAATTTGAAGAGTATTAAGTCGTTAATTCAATTCCCAAAGTTTGCTATAGTGCCTAAGGCAAAAATAGATACAAACAGCAGTGAAAATAGGTTCCTCTTTTCAAACTTTAAAAACCTCCTTCATTTCTTTTTTATTAATGTCTATTGGTTATGCAGAATAGTGGGTTTTATTTTGGCATATTTGCTAGTGCATGTAACATTCTTTGATCAATTTCACAGTTCCTCCCCTTTCCCTTCTCCCAGCTTCCCCTGACCCCTTTTCTCTTTGATGGTCCCCTTTCTACTTTCATGGCATCTCTGTCCTTAATTTTTTGTCTACATTCCATACAGGAGAGAAAATATGGGATATTTGGCTTTTGGGGTCTGACTTATATTGCTTAACCTAATGGCCTCCAGTCCCACCCATTTTCCTGCAAATGACATAATTTTTATTCCTCTTTTTGGATGAATAATATTCCATCGTGCATATATAACACCTTTTCTTTCTGCATTCATCTGTTGACGAGGACGTGAACTGTTTCAGTAGTTTAGATGCTGTGAATTGTGCCATAATAAACATGAGTGTGCAGGCATCGCTATAGTATGTTGACCTTAATTCTTTTGGGAATATATCAAAGAGCAGTACAGCTAAATTGAACGGCATTTCTATCTTAATGTTTTGAAGAACCTCTATATTGATTTCCATGGTGACTGTACTAGTTTACATTCCCATGTCCTTCTAGAATCTACTGTGTGTGTTTGTGTGTCTGTGTGTGTGTGTGCATATGCATGTGTGTGTGTGAGAAAGAGACAGAGGGACAGAGAAAGAGAGAGAGAGATCCTGATAACAGCCATGCTGCACACTGTCTGGAATCTTAATGTAGCTTCGATTTCCTTTTTCTCAATGGCTAAAAATGTTGAACCACTTTTTTTGTACACTTATTGCCAGTTTGTGCTTCTTCTTTTGAAAGTGTGTTGGCATTCGTTTGCCCATTTACTGATTGGGCTATTTGATTTTTTGGTGTTAAGTTTTTTTAGTTCTTTCTATACTCTAGATATTAATCCTCTGTCAAAAGAGTACGTGGCAGATCTTCTCCCATTCTTTATGCTGTCTCTTTACTTTGTTGACTGTTTCCTTTGCTGTACAGAAACCTTTCAGTTTGATGTAGTCCCATTCATCTATTCCTGCTATTATTTCCTGAGTTGCCAGAGTCCAATTCATGAAGTCTTTGCCCGTACCTCTGAATTTAATTATTTCCCCTAGGAGGTACAAATTTTCCGAACTTATACCTAGGTCTTTGATCCATTTTGAATTGATTGTAGTGCAGAGTAAGAGATAAGGATCTTGCTTTAACCTTCTACATATGGATATCCAGTTTTTCACCATCATTTGTTAAAGAAGCTGTCTTTTTATTCATGTGTATATTTGGCACCTTTGCCAAGAATCAGATGTCATGACTATGTTTTAAACTTTTTTCTTAATATTTATAAAGCAAACTTAAATTTTAAAGTTCATAAACTCCATGAACATTTCTCTCGAGTCTACATTAAAATGAGTAGGAAGAGCCACTCGTTTGTGCCTAATAAGCACTGTGTAGAATGTCTGGAGGCAGTTTAATTTTACTCAATCTCTCTTCGAGCCCCAAAGGCCAGCACACTGGAACCACATTGCCAGTCTCACCAGCCTCGCCAGAGGGGCCATGACACGGAGAGAGAGCTGCTAGTGAGGGGTGGGCGAAGACAGCAAGGACGCCCCCAGTCCCAGAGACACACCCGGAACACCGTGTTAGGAGGTAGCCAGGCTATAACTGCCACATCTAACACCGTTACAAAAGAACAACTCATAACTCATTTGGTTCCAAATAATTTTTAAAGTACTTTTTCAAGAAAAGGAGATTAAAAAGATTATATCAAAATCGAGGGTGGTGGTCCAATAGCAATGCCTGCTAGTGGGTTATTTTAAAACAAACGACCTTCGTGATGCCCTTTTGCCGATGAATGAAATCCGTCTGCTCAACGAAGAAATCACCCAACCTGGACGGGTGTGCTCTGTCTCGAAATAAACTCCTCCCCTGGGTTTCTAAGGCAGCGGCTCTGGCAGATGAGACCGCAGTCAATCAGACGTGCGATTATATCATATGAACGACGCCTGCCGAACTTGCCTTATTTGCTCTTATGAAATTCCTGTCAGTTTTGAGGCATAAATAATACACGCGAATGTCTTCAGACACCAGAGGCTGTCAATTATTATTGTGTCACCAACTTAGCACCATTTGTTTTGGTCACTGGAGTATTTCTTTTAAACTATCAGGACTTCCCGACCCAGAATAAGTTCCACATCAAAGCAATTTTCTTTCTCCCCAGTTTCTTCCCTACTAATTCAAAATAAGTATTTTGAAGAAGAAGTGGAAGTTTATCATTTAGAATGCCTTTTGTGCCTCTTGGAGTCTTCTACAAAAGTTCAAATATAATAGGGTTGGGAATTAAATAGTACAAGCAATTACAGCAGAAAAATGGAGCAAGCACTTTCGGTATTTTTAAAAGAACCATAAAATTCCCAGAGTACAATCAACACATTTAAGAATTCAAGAGAGAGAATTGCAGTGTTTTGCATCAGCCTCGTAACTGAAATGAATCCACCATTTCCATTTTAAAGCCACTAATCCAAGAATAAAGAGGAGATGAAACAAATTCAGACAGCTATAAAAGAGCTATGTTTGGGACTGAGCATTGTGGCTTTGCCTAGAGCTTAGAGTTACCTCTGAAAGAACCAGAAGTTGCGAGGTGGGCTGCAGAGCTCTGCTGCTTTCCTGGTCTGGCCCTTCTGTCGGCAGGCTGATGAACGATGGCACAGTGTCTCTAACATCAACTTCAGTTAACGGGAGTTTTATGATGACATAATGCGTGCATTCTTTTATGTTTTTCAGTTCACATAATTATCTTGTTTTTCTTTTTATATTTTTAATATGTTGTCACAAGTCCTGTAGCCTCAGCAAGCTGAAAAAAAATCTAATGAAAATTGTTAGCAACAGTATGCCTTATCCTTGGGCACAAGCAACTTCTAGAGCCAAAGTTACTTTATTTTTATTTCTGCTCCTCATACTTCTATAAAAGAAAAAACATTTGAGCTCTGAATTAGTCATTGACTTTCTACAGTTTAAATTGCTGTTCTATGATAATTTAATAAATTTCTGTGACATCCAGTGCCAGTGAATAAGTCCTCGGCCCTATCAACAATGTTTTACCATAACTGGGACTCAACTTCTCTGATTATTCCCATTATCAAAATCTTAATCCCTCCAAAAAGCAAAAACAAAAAACCACATTGATATTTCTGAAATAAAAACCATGCTGTTCTGACAACTGGTGACATCTTCCCCCACAGTGTCGCTTGCAACAAGTTTTTCGTCACTGTTAAGGTTTGAAGAGAAAGAAACCTGTAAGGAGGCCAGGTTTACAAACCAAAACACAAGATGTCCAGTTAAATATGAATTGCACATAAATTGTGACTATTAGTAGCATGAGTACATCCCACATAAAATGAGGGACATGCTCATAGTGAAAATTATTCTTTGTTTACCTGGAGATCCTGTATTTTATGTGGCAACCCTACCTGACACTATCACCGCTGAGTGGGCAAATGAGTCTAGAGAAGACGGAGTCTGTGCTACAGATGACTGGGCTGTGAGCTGGGAGTCCTGTGGCAGTCAGCATTAAGGGCCTTTTAAAACATTTCCCTGCAGGCACAGGGAGGCTGGGCAGGCAATGTAAATGCGGCTGGCTCTGGAGAGGGCTCAGCCCCGGACAGCAGTGGCCAACAAAGGCCTCAGCAGTGTTCACGGGCTGCTGAATAAAGGACACACACCTGCTCCCAATGGGCCGGCACCATAAAGTGGCTTCCCTGTGAGTATCCCCTTTGAGACTAATGATGTGTGACAAAAATAGTCAGGCGAGCCCAGCAAAAGAGGCTTTCCTGGAGAAATTAGCCATCAGCTTGTTCTAATAATTACCTCTCTTTAGGTACTTCTGACTGTTCCACCCAATTATTCGAAGGAGCCAAAGGTCAAAGGTCAAACATTTATTATTTGGAGCATATTTTGTTTTGGAAAAACTTACTGAGAATTTTAACAGAAATCTTAGTTATGCTTTTCATCACCAGTGTCTGAAACTAGCACCAAACATCCAATTACATTCCACATGTAATATGTAGAATTGTGGACAAATACAGAGAGATGGCAGGAGGAGGCGGCAACAACAAAAACTACCTTGAACATAATTTTTACATTTTCCTGAGATTGCAATTCTTGTATTTATCTTCAACATGGTAACTCTAAGCCCATGAAAGTTTCTAAATATGGGTTTTGTGGTTTCCAAGGTAATCTACTTTGTGAAGTCCTTCGGACCCTTAAAAACATTATTAGGTAAGAAGAGTACAAGAGATTGTGCGTATCTGTTCCCTTTGTGTGGTTTCTCTCTCTTTAGTCTACCTCTCATTTCTCTTTATGTCTAGTCATGTAGACACTACTTGACAATTTCTAACTTAATGAAGCAACTTTTATAATTTTTACAGTACATATCATGATTATTTTAATCAACAAATGAGTTCAAGATGTGCCACTAGCTACATGGAACAATTTAAATTTAATTTAAAATTGAGCCAAATTTTTTAAAAATTTAAAATTCTGCTCTCTGCTCTCTAGGTACTTCCCAAAGCACTTGATAGCTATGACTATCTACTGACTACTATTTTGGATGCTACAACTAATAGAGAATTTTCATGATCACAGCAATTGCTAATGGACAGTACTATCTATAAACTGTTACATTTTCATGCTGGACCAGACAGGATATGCGTATTTTAGGGACTACTCTGTTTCACAACTATTCCAGGAGAATAGAAAAAGACATAGTTGACTGATTTAATTACAGAAAAACTGCTGCATTAGCCACAATAATCCAACAATTCCAGTGTCTTTGAGGAAGTAATGACAGAAAGACAACAAATGTGTAAACATGCATTTAAAATGTGAATCATGATTGCTATTACGATGGTTAGGAATAACTCCACTGGCGTCTTCAAACAAGGCTGCCAGGGTAAACTCCGTTTACCAGTAGCTGTTTAATCCTGCGGAAGGTGTTTGCTCTTTCTGGGTTTCTGCTTTCATCACCCATGAGATGGGGGTAACGAGATTATCTGCCTTTTGCAGAAAAGCCACCTCATCCATGGGAAGCTTCCTGGAGTTGTGCAGTACACATCTGCACCTCAGCCCTCTTCCCTGGGACCCGAGAGAATGAAAGAAGAAAATTCATTTAAAGGACTCAAACAGTAGTTTGCATACATGACAGCACTCGGTAAATGTTAGCTATACTTCAACTATTTTACAAAAGGAAATTTCCCAAAGGAAAGAATCAAATAGTAGAATGTGAAAGTCATTTGTAATTGCAACTACTAACCAAGCTACTTTTCCCTGGACTGGTGTGCTATCTCAGTTTTAAAAACAGGAAGAAAGGAAAAGGCAAACTAGGATAAGTTAGTTGTCTGTTTAGAAAAGAAGACGAAGAAGGAGGAGAAGAGAAATATATTTAACCACAAGAAACACCTAGAAGTAAGTAAAATTTATTCATGCTATCCAATGATTACTAGTAATAGTGAAGGCATCTGGCTAAACATTATGAATTCTTCAAACTAAATATGAGGGTCAGTGGATGAACAGGATTAACACGCTTCTTCTTGGCACTAATCTGGAAGTCTGCATGAAAGCCAAAACTGTCTAGCTGGAGCAGAAAATAGCACACTGCCTGTGGCTTGTGGCTTAAAAAACAGCACCGCGTATCTCAGCGTAGGATCAGATGGCTGAACTAGGGCTGTGGGCTTTTCGTTTGCTTTGTTTTGTTCGGACTAGTGCAAAAGTTTAAATGTATCCTTGGGTCTCTAACCCTAGAAAACTCACCTCCAAACAAAACTGCTGTCCAGGAATTATTTAATTGCTCTAGGGTATACTAGACCATGCTATTGTTGCCTCATTTTTAACAAATCATAAAGAAGAACTGTATTTTCTCCCCATATATTTATTGTATAGCTGTTGTTCAAATGCAACCTACACCTTGTCACTTGGAGAAATGAGAGGAGTAATTGTGTTGGTAATGGTTTTAATTAAATCAAGTGTTTATGATTTCTTTTCCAGCCCTTTTTCTGCACAGCCTAAAGCAAGAACACAGCAGGGCAGCTGCAGTCAAATCAGCAGAAGAGCACATAGAATTAGCATGGTGGTCTTAAAACTGGCACATTGCTATCTTACTCTACATGTCTCCCTTTAACTGAGCACTAAACTGAATTTCACTGGGCAAGCTACCAACCACTCAATGCTTTTGTGAGACCCATGGACCACAACATTACTGCTCACCCACATTTACTGGGCATGCTGAGAGACAAAATAAAGGGTAATGGACTGATCCAAGTAGACACTTCCATACTCTGTAGAAGTTGAATGTTTCTCTTTTTAGTGGAAATACTTGCTTGATATCTCTATTTCCTAAATGGTATTTGGGTTGTCCTAGCTCTATCCTATTAGTCCTGGTCATAAAGAACTCTCTTTCCTATTTCCAAGTCAGCACCTTCAATCTTTGTCCTTACGACTGGATTGGCAAAACTTTATACTAGACCATGCTTTTGTCAATTCATGCTTAATAAATGTGCCATGGATGGGGGTTGAGTAGATTGATACTGGATTATTACAATGGAATAAAACTACTTTCCCTCCTAGTGGAAAACAATCCACTTTCCCTCCCAGTGGAGGGAAAGGCAGTATGAATACAAAGAAGCCAAAGTTAATCTCCAGTTGGGATGATCAACAGTGATAGATAGCACCACGTATAGAACAACTTTCTCCCAAAGGGAATAGATGTCATTTTTATTTCACTTTAAAATATTCAGAATTTTTTATGAGAAAGTGGGGAAGAAAGGCAGTCTTACCTTTGAGTAGTATTCAAAGATAAGAATCAACAACAGAATCACTTTTGAGTGAATACTTATAAATCAATCAGCATGTCAGGTGAACAAAGAGAGTTCTAAGGAAGAAGAGGAGTTAGTACCAGATGGATGCTATCTTGGAACATAGAGTCTTATGACGGTGGTGAGGAAATTACCAAAATTGTTCTGGCTTAAAAGTTGTTATGCGGATTCTCATGGCTAATAGTTTTGTATCAAGTGCTGTATAATTTTAAGCAATAAAACAAGGATTAAGTTTTTTTATGGGTTCCACATCTTAGCTCTACTCACAACATTAGCCTTCAACAAATGTCTTTCAGAATCTCAAAGCAGAATACCAATCAGGCCAACCGCTCAATCTTTCTCCCGTGTGTATCAGCCCCTTTGAAGTAAATGAAGCTTCGTGCATGGGTTAGATGAAGAGATCCATGCAGTGGGATGAAAACCAGACTGAAAAAGAAGTTAAGAAGGGAGAGATTTCTTAACTTGATAGACAGTTAAGTGATGGAGATCTAACTTAGCTATTCCACAGATTTGTAGCGCTATGTTTCGCTTTCTTATTTCTCCATTTTCCATCTCCAAAATCAGAAGCAGTAATCCTACATTGACACATGCGAAACTCCAGGTTATAGCACCAAGTTTTGCAAATTATTGCAGATACCTGAGCCCTAAGGCTTGAAAGAAATTAGGCCGTGCCTGAAATAAATCATGTAGCAGGAAGATAAGCTGTTTCATAAAAATTAAAACTAGTGCCGTTGGCAACTGTGCTAGACTTCTCAAAGCCTTTGATATTCACTGAAATCAGAGCATGACATTATTAAGTAAGAAAAGACTGCACAAAATTTTGTAGATTAATAAAGCTTCATAAGAACTAATTTTCGAAAATCAGAATGTCTCCAAAACAATGCCTATAGATGCCCATGGGCTTCAAGACAGAGAAGTCCATCTCAATGCGGGAGAGGAATACTTTTTCTAAAGATTTTTCTGTGAAATACAATATCATTGTTTCAGGACAGATCCAAGTTCCCTGTATATTTGTGGTAGTCTTTGAAATACATTGCTAAGAAAACTGAAGACAAAGAAATTTGCTAATGGAAAAGATCATGTAAATGTAAACTGCCCTGTCTAACATACCAGTGGTTTAGGGCTCACCAGGTCTGCTTTCTAGGCGCTCTGTCTACTTTGGCTCTCTGCTCTTCAAACACTGGTTGAAAGTAGAAAACTTGCCTCTCAAATGGAGGTTTGTTTGAAGGCTGTTATTGAAACTGAAAAGTCTTTTTTTTTGATTTCCAAAAGCTTACATGTAAAAGCTGAAACAGTGGTTTAAAAAATAAACAAAACAAAACAAAACAAAAAAGATGTTACTAGCCAAGCTGATAACAGTTTACCATACTGATGTGTCCACCTGTGATTCAGACTAGGCTTTCAGCAGATTATTCAGCTATTCCTGTTATTCAGCTAAATTAATGCCAAACACTTTTATTCGGAGGATTAATTCTATTTCAAGTATGATCAAGGAAAGAATATTCTCAGTTCGAATTTATTTTTACCCCAGAAACATTTACTAACTCCATTAGTACTTACTGAGTATCTGCTTTGTGCCGTCTACTATGTTTAGTGCTCTATCAAAACAGTGACCACTTTCCCCGTCGCCCCCATCCGCTCAAGGAGAGTGGTGGCAGACAGGAGAACATAAGGACCAGCCTTCTAATCAGCCTTCCTCTTCCTGTGTCTCACCTCCTCCTTCCCCTTCCTGTCAGTGCAGGCAGAGTTTAGGCAGGTGCAACTACCTAGTGCTCAGATAATGGTTTTAAAGACCATTCTTTACTGAAAGGAACTAGGACCCCCTGGAGAAACAACAGCTGCCGGGGCTCAGAAAGAAAAAAAAAAGGAAAAAAAAAACCACTAAATTAGGGTGGATAATTTTTGCACCAGAAAGCTAGGAATCATTCAGAGAATGATCAAGACAAGACAAATAAAACAAGTAGCCAGACCGAAGAGCCTTCTGCTTGCCAGGTTTAGGAAAGTTTGTGCATTAAAAATAATAGTATAAATAGGGTACATATCTTTCCATAAAACTCATGAACTTCTACAGACAAAAATAGCCAGGCATGGTGTCATACATCTGTAATCCCAGCACTCTGGGAGGCTACGGCAGAAGTACACAGTCAAGTCCAGCCTTTAGCAAACCACCAGAGATTTAGCAAGACTTCGTCTCAAAACTAAAAATAAAAAGGCCTGGAGATGTAGCTCAATGCAAAGGTCCTGAGTAAAATCGCCAGTATGATGTAAATAAGTAAACAAAAAATAAACAAATAAGAGGGAAAAGCTATACCCTGTACCAGATTGCCAACTAATAACTAGAAAGAATAGTGAAATTAGAAAATTTAAATTTGGGAAGCATAATATAGTACAGCCAGAAAATGAAATTATGATATTTACATAGTCTCAATGCATCTCCCCACAAAATGCTGTTTACATCATAAGTATAATATATTGATCATTAAATTTACCTGAAGAACCCTAACTGACCCCATCTTAGTCAAGTTACTCAAAATTGACATCCACAGTAGTGGAGGCAAAGTGACAAAGCGATGTGACTGGCTGAGAAAAGTGTGGCATCGCCTCCGTGCTCTTTGTACCAAAAATTCATAAATCATAAGGAACCATCAGGCAAACCTAAATCAAGAGACTTTCTACAAACAACTGGTCTATACTCTGTAAAAAGTGAAGATTTTGAAAGAAGGTGAAAGACTGGGGAATTATTCTTCGTTAAAAGAGTCCAAGGACAGGAGAGCTAATTATAATACATGATCACCAATGAGACTATGGATCTATGAAGAATACTGTGGGAGTCATAAGAAAATTTGAATGGGTGGTAGATTTGATGGTGATCACGTCAATTTGTCAATTTGATCATTTTGCTGTGATTATGTAGGATGACTCTGCTTATGATCAAGAAATAAACACTGAGGAGCTGGGGATCTAGCTCAGTGGTTAGAGTGCCTGCCTCTCAAGCACAAGGCCCTGAGTTCGATCCCAGCACCAAAAAAGGAAAAAAAAAAAATAGGTTGCTCAAGAAATAAACAATGAAAAGCTAAAGAGTAAGATGAAGCCTGGTATCCAACACTTATTCTCAAATGGTTCAGCACTAGCATTAGAAAATCTGACTAACATTTACTGGAACTTTGTATTTGACTACAGATCTTGTGTAAATATGCAATTATTTCAAAATAAGCACCCTTTACATAAAAATAATTTCTGTTGTATTGTTTCTGAAAGAATCCAACAATTTTTCTTTTGATTAGTGATTCTCAAAGTGTGCCACACTGACCAGCATCATCACTGGAGAACTTGTGAGGAACGCAAGTGTCCTGAGAGTCTGGTACTGGTGGTAAGAGAAATTTTACCCTATTTAGGATGCAAGGAGAAGAGAGAGAGCAAAGGGCAGGACGGATGTGCAAATACATCTCTTGCTTAGTGGAGAGACACCTCAGTGACCAAAACAGAAGCAGGAACCCCAAAAAGTAAACTCTGAAGGAGTGTGTATACAGGCAAACTGAAGTTCTGAGCTCTTTCTTCTTTGCCACAAACTGACTGATTTAAATATAGAAATCTCACTACTCAAGGGAGCTAAAAACCAAGTACCTGCATTTGGACAAATAGGCAAAGAAGGGGCAACGTGCTAATATAGAGTAAGTAGTCCTGGAAGATACATAGTCTTATGGTGCCATTGCCCATGCAGCATATATTCCTCCCACACTGACATCTTTGATACTGTAACATCTATAATGACATAATGAGCTTTCCCTTTAAACCTGAAGGCCATATACTTTCTCGTTGTCCTCATAAGGCTCACATCTAGATGGCGAGCGTAAGACAAGCCGCAGCTCTGATTGTTCTACAAGAAAGTTACAAATCTCTATTGCGTTTTAAAGAATAAAAGATGACAATCAAATTGGGAAAGAGGGTCAGAAAAAGTAGAGATAACATATGTCCGAAACAGAACTAGAGAGCACAATCCTGTTTTATATACATATATATATAGATATATATAATTTATATATATCTATTTATATATATTTATATATATGTAAATAATATATATCACATAGAGAAGAAGGAGGATAGGAAGAAGAAGAAAAAGAAGAGGAAGAGAAACCACAATTTGGTCAACATGGTGACACACTGTTGTTTTAATAGTCAGGAAAGTTTTCTGCTGTACATGAAAGTAAAGGCAAAAAGTACCAATCACCCGCTCACAACAGAGGTCAATAACTGATAGAAAAGTAGGGGAGGGAGCCAAACTGAATGTTTCTTTCTCTCTTTGGAATTTTTAATGAACAAAAACACTTCCAAAGGAATAGACAGCCAGGAGGGAAATGGTCAGAATGGGCCTTGCACGACAGCGGCTCAAGGAATCAGGATTATAAACCAGGGTTGAGAGCCAATATAAAACTCAAGGTCTGATTTTCTAAACACTTAAAGAAAAATATTCCAAACTCAGAGAATCTGTGAAAAGGTGTGACTGTAACGAGCAGAAAGATGGAAGAGGGCAAGTGGCGCCTGAGTACAGCATAATACAGTGCAAGGCTCTGGACCACGAGCCAGAACACAGGCACTCGGGTCCCCGTGATGTCCTCGGGTGACTGTGTGGTCCAAACAAGTGAGTTGCTCACCCTTTCAAAGCCTCACTTCCTTGATGTGTGATCAGAACTATGATCTCTAAAGTATTTTTCTTCTCGGAAAACAATAAGGTAGTCAAGCTAAAGGTGAACAACAAAGACAAAGTAGATTTAAATTACCCTAGAACCCAGAAGCTCAGAGTCATGGTTTACATCTAGAGGTCCCCAAGAGCCTCATGTGCTCATATGGTAGATGGGGCTCTGGGAAGGAGTTTGGATTATAGGAGCTTATGGCTGACTTTGCTAGGCGGCGGGGTCTGGTCAGTAGAGGAGCGTCACTCAGGATGTGGCCTGAAGGGTTGATCTCCCTCCTCCCTTTGCACTCACTCCCGGCTTCCCAGGGTTAGGCAGTGGGCAGCGTTCCTCACCTGCCCTCTTCCAGCGGCCACCGCTGTGCCACCCTGCCTTGGAGCCTGTGAACTGTGGACTGAAACCTCTACAAACTGTGAGCCAAAATGAGCCTTTCCTATTTCATGATGTGGATGTTGGGTACTTTGTCCTAGCAACAAAGAAAGTAACTGAGACACTCAGGAAATACGGATCAACTTATAAAACAGCTGAAAATCCTCCTTTCCTCAGTTGCCCTAAAAGGTAATCTTGCAGAAGCAGAATCAGGGACCCACTTGTCAGGTCGGGCCTGGCCCTGGGGCTTTCTCTGCTGAGGTCAGCTCCCTCTCACACCTGGAGGATCTTGAGTGAGGTTGTTAGAGTCTGCATCTGGGAAGTGTCTTGCAGGACTCAACTCACGACACCATAGAACAGTTGCAAAGAAAAGTGACCCCTTTGGCCCATGGAATCAAATTGTTTTATTTCCTAAAGTAAGTATTTTCAAGCCGCCCCTTTTGAACATTAAGAGCTACCCAAATAAACAAGGCGCTTAGGGAGAAATCCATGAAATAAATCCTTTGCTAAGCACTAGTAGCCTCAGGTCCCCAGCTCTGCCTGCCTGGATGGGCCTGAGGTGAGCTGAACAAACCCAAGAGTCACCAACCCGGAACTCTTGGGCCTGGTTACACTTTCATTTTCTTTGCATGGCAAGTTTTATTGTGGAAAGTATTGCTCCAACCACACGATGTCCTTTACCTGGCTCCAGGCAACCAAAGAGACTTCAATTTGAAATTACCTGAGAAATGCCAATAGAATGGACAGAGAAGAGACACATCTGTTTACTGTGACAAGCGTTACCCTGCATTATCTCACCGGTTGCTTAAATTTGCCAAGAGAATCTGGTAAGAGCAAGTTCACTTAAAAAACATATGCCAATGACACTGGACATTGTAAGGATAAAATTTACACTAAAAAGAAGTATCATTTACCTCTTTCCTCCATTAGTGACAGGATCTTTAAACTTGGAACCAAATTACTGCAGATAGACGTACTACCTTTTGGGTAAAATGAGAAAGATTATCTTTTGTGATAACTGCCAGCATCTTAGAGCTGGCAATCTGCATGAACAGTTTTCTTAATGGTGCTTGTTAATAAATAAGAAAGAAAACGGGTCTCGCGTACTATGAGTGCTTAATAAATACTAATTACTACAGACAATGTTCTCGTTCTAATAGTACCTAGTCTAAGAATATAAAAGCAGAGGAATACAATGCTTTTTAGAAAGTTCTCCTAATTAAATTTGGTTTGAATCTAATCACACTCCCTTTCCAAAGCACAAAATTGTCTTTGAAAGTTAAACTTCCATAACAAATAATACCATGTAAAACTTCAAAGAAATTAAATCCAGTTCATGATGGTTGGATTTATTTTCATTTTTATTATCAGCTGAAAACGTGAGTTTGCAATACAACGTGTAGAATCCTGTGTGGGCTGAGATAGGCGCTTTCTTCTCTCTGTCCTAACCAGGCTCAGAGAACAATGTACTATCGCTCCCTTTGAACAGCAGGAAGCATTAAGAACAGAGTTGCTCTGATCTATAATGTGAAAACAGAGAGCGAAAATGCTATGAAGGAATTTCTTGAAGAGCTAGACTAATGAAATGAGGGGCTGCAGGTGATGAAATACACGTATCTTCCGCTGGATGAAGGAGCTCCCTGGCTCAGGAAGGGAAGTGAGCAGGAAACAGATGAGGGGCTCCTTCCGCATGTCCGTGAGGCTTCCTTACTACCAAGGGAAACACATGCAGAAGGAATAAAGGAAACCATTTCTCATCCTTGGTTTTCTGCATGCAAGATGTAGATTATTTTTACTGAACACAAATGCTGGGCTACTATCTTTCATAATATAAAACAAACAAACTCAAAGCATCTTTTACAAAACTGTCAATTACTGACTCATTATTTCGAATGTTGAAAAAGATCGATCTTCTTCTTGTGGGGCAAATACAACCAAAAACACAAAGGCCTTCTCTGCTACACATTAGAACTGGGAAACCGAGCCATAAGCAGGCTGTAGAGATGCTCATAAAGGGTAGCAAAGGACAGGTACCCAAGCTGAGACACTGGCAACATGGTGGGAGAGAAGGCTTGCAGAGCGGGCTCCAGATGAAGGGCGGTGTGTTCTGAAAGAAGCTGGAGCTTCGAGAGAATAATTTAATCAGAGTTTAAAGTGTTTGAAGCCAAACAGAAAAAGAGAGTGAGAGAATCATCAACTCGGGACAGATATTGCATTTCCAAAATATAAAAAAGGCAGTCTGAAAGAATGTTCGTGGGAACCTTTGGCAGGTGGGAATTCAGTTGGTACCTAGGAAAGAAATTACAAATAAAATTGGACATTGTGTGTAGACAAAACATAAATAAATAAATAAAGATACCTACTACCGCAGGGTATGAAGAAAATATATCAAATTTTTTTCTGGTAGTAGGAATTAAACCCAGAGTTTTTACATTGACCTGTATTTCCAGTCCTTTTCTACTTTTTATTTTGAGACAGGGTCTCATTAAATTGCCCAGCCTTGATCCTTCTGCCTCAGTCTCCCTGAGTGCTGAGATTGTAGGCATGTGCCACCATAAGGCCCCTAGATAAAATTAGTTTAGAAATTAGAGACTTAGGGAAAAAAAATAATACATTTCTACTCAATTTAAGGGATCAGATTGGTGAAAATAAAGGAAGATTTTGAGCTTACATGTTCTTGTCTTTGAATAAAAATTCTCTTTCCCTCAGCACACATATATTCACAAATACATGAATGCACCCATGTACACACACACACACAATGACTCACTCCCAAATATACATTGAAAATTAGCTAATAATTAACATAGGGAAGAGTGATCAAAATTATTTCTTAATATTTCTCTTTAATAAAAAACTTTGAGATGCCCTTTCAAGAAATGAAATGTATCATGGATAAAATATTAGACAACATTTGTGAAAAAAAATTAAATTTCTTAAACAAGTTATTCTCAAAGAAATATACTTCTTTAATATAGTTAATACCGGACTTTATTTTTTTGTTTGTTTGTTTGTTTGGACAGGGTCTTGCTATGTAGTTCAGGCTGGCCTTGACCTCACAGCGATTCTCCTGCCTCTGCCTCCCGAGTGCTGGGATTACAGGAGTGCACCACCACGCCCAATTAACACTGGAATTTTTTTTTTAAAACTAAAAACAAATACATTTTTTGTCTTTTTTTCTTATCTCTATTTTCCTCCTCAAATTTTTCACTGCCTAAATTGAGTCAACTTTGTGAGAAAACTATATGAGAACCTTTATAGCACATACACATCTTGTCAATAAATAAATGTGTGCTGTAACATCCGACTTGATTAGACACAGATATGCAACAATTTGTTAGACTTCAAATTCAGTCATTCTTTTCAGAAGAAAATTTCATGATATAGGTAGACTTCAGGCTCTTGTGTACACAACTTTCACAAACTAAAATACTTTTTTTGTAAGGAGAGAAGCATTCATACTTTGTTGTATGCTGTTTTCCATGTTGAAAGCCCTTTTTGGAAGTTCACATCTTGCTTTGACTGAATTTTTTAAGATTTTTGCCCCAGTACCATTAGGGCCTACATATTTCTGCTGAGATTCTACCCTATAACTAAGGCATGACCTCAAAGATAAATAACAGAAAATTGACCATTGGTATACATTATAAGAAATTAATGGAAAGCAAGGTTAAATCCAAAAAGACTACACATCTGAGTAATTTAACTCTTTCATTCAACCAACATTTAAAGGGCACCTATTCCATGTCAGGTACTGTAATGGGCAGGTAATACATAAAGACAAATAAATTGTGTCCTGTGCCACTCTAAAGTTCAGAGACTGCTGGAGTGAACAAACAAGGTAGAACGATAATTACAAGTAAATATGATCATCGCTGGGACTCAAGAAAGACGTCTCAGTTGCCTTGAGACTTGACAGGTGAGTATTAAGTGGCTGGGTAGTAAAGGGAAGGTCACCTGGGTTCTCCAGGCAATAATATTACATACCCGACAATTCGGAGGTGTGAAACTGTTGGCACGTTGGAGAAGCTGCGCTGTGGAGAGAGAGGGAAGCGGGCACAGAGGGAGGAAATGTTGGTAGGAAGTGAAAGATCAGTCTTACATAATAAACTAAGGAGTTCGAACTGAAACCCCTCCTCAGAAAGTTGAGGGAAATTGTTGGAGGATTAAAGCAGTAACTTGAACAGAGTATTATCTTAGATTTCTCACTCTGTAATATGGAGGGTGAATTAATGCAGAAAACAACAAAGTTATCCCAGGGCAGAACTGACTACACTCAAATTAATTCAAATAACACAAAGAGAAGAATACCTGATTTATTGACAATTGTACCTGAAATTGGATTTACTCCAACTGGTGCCTCATGGCTAACTAGGCTTAAAATCTGTCATCAGGGGTCACCCATCTCCTCTGATGTGTGCCCATGTGTTAGATTCAACCCCGCCAGCCTCCTCTACGTGGTAAGGAACTTGCTGCTCTCCAGATCCTGTGCTTTGAGCTCAGGCAATGTGAGGAAACAGAGGTCCCGCTGTGTCTTCACTGGAAACTCCAGGGTCAGTGTCTGGGAGCCTGCGTGGATCCTGAGCTCTTTTCACCAACATTGTGGTCAGGAGGTGAAACACCCTAAATGGCCAAGTCTGGTTGTTCACCTTCATGGCCATGGCAGCAAGGGGCTATGATAAGCAAGTCCTGAGTACCTGGAAACATAATAGGTGGTGATGTGTCACTTAATAGAATACAAGTGTATTAGATGAAGAATGATGGAAAGCCCCCGTGTGTGCTTGTGTGTGTGTGTGTGTGTGTGTGTGTGTGTGTTACTGGGGATTAAACCCAGGGCCATCACACTAAACTACATCCCCAGCCCTCCTTTATTTTTCATTTTGATACAATGTCTCACTAAGTTGCCCAGGCTCCACCCGAACTTGCAATCCTCCTGCCTCAACCTCCCAGAGTCCTGGAATTACAGATGTACCCCACCATGCCCAGCTGAGGAAATTATTTTGTGCAGACAGAAATAGCAAAGGTTCACTGCAGTTTAGCAGCTACATTGAAACTGATAAGCGCATGAACTAAGGGAATTGTTGGTTAAAGAAAAAACAAGTTAAACATACTTAGAAAATAAAATTGAAAAAGATTTGGCAAGTGGCCAGTGGGATTGTGGGTAACCAGTTTTGAACCAGATGGTATGGTACTTTAATTTTCTGTGGGGAATAGAAATTGTGTAAGTAGCAGAAATCTTAACATAATAAACCACTTGAGGTCTTCCAGGTGTGCCTGGCATTTTGTTTAATGGATACAGCTGAAGAGTGATTAGGGGAGAGGTGAAAAAGGAGGGAGACATTAGAGATGTCTCCTGGTTGCCTGACAAGATCTGCTGAATAGAAAGTGCCCCGCCTCAGAGGAAAATAAACAGTTCTTGAGAGAACGAATGTTCAGTTTTGGCCACATCTGGAACACTTCATAGAAATATAACATGTTATCACAAAAGGGGATAGCAAGAAATTAGCACCAAATTTTCATCCTGTGAGGTGTCCTGATCCAGGCCTTTCAGAATGAGAAAAACCTGAATTTGTGTCCAGACACCCCACTGAATCATTACGTGATTCTCAGCAAGTTCACTGTCAACTAGTTTATCACATAGTAAATCGGAGAGAACCCCAACACCTACTTCCTAGATAGTGTGCATAAATTGTCTCAAGTGTGAAGTGAATTCAACAAATTCAACTTCCTCCCTGACTGGCAACCCAAGGATATAAATTACCAAACACTAAGACAACTCAGGCCATGGAGAAGAAGGTTTATCCAATTTGCCCTACACGCCAGACTACTCGAGTATATAATACTATTCAAGAAA
This sequence comes from Hystrix cristata, assembly GCA_004026905.1. Taxonomy (NCBI): domain Eukaryota; kingdom Metazoa; phylum Chordata; class Mammalia; order Rodentia; family Hystricidae; genus Hystrix; species Hystrix cristata. Next base: position 224,794 of record PVJO010000391.1, on the reverse strand, counting down.
GGCAACAATTCTAACCTCAAGAAGTTTGCATTCTGATTAGAATTAATGACCAATAAGACAATTTCAGAATGTGAAAATTGCTTAAAAGAAGCAAAACAAAGTGACATGATCAACAGAAAGTGCAGTGACCTCTATGAATTGGCAAGTTGATTACTTTGGACTTTTCCATCCTGGAGAGGGTGGAGTCTTTTTCTCAATAAAAATTATGCCTAAGACACACATGGCTTTTCTGTCTGTCTGTGTAGAATCTCTCCACCGTCTAACAATTTCAAGAATGCCTGCTTGGTCTGCATGGGATTTTGCATAGCATAACGTCAGGTGACTATGACATTTTGTAAGGAAAAGTGCAGGAATGGGAAAGTGACCCCCAGGACCACCCACCCCACGATATACCATGCTACCTCAAAATACCAACGTCATGGGTTCAGACAAGTATCAGCTTGGGGTCGTCACCCTTCAGAACTACCAATGTCTTTCAGGGTTTACTACATATATTGAATCAACAACATATGTTAGTGCTTCCATGAGTCCAGAAACCAAGAAGTGGTGTGTTGTAGTTCCCCGCATATCACTCAGACTGAACGAAATACACAAAGTGACATTCTCATCCCTGAAAACTTAGGTTCTACCAGATCAGAAGTCCTGCTTTTCAGAGAGACGATGTTTACGCTAGGTGTAGTTCCTCAATAAGAGATCCACCAACTTGAAGCCACAAGCACCACCTGTTCATTTGTGGCTGGCTGTGCTAGTGGAAAAAATAGGCAAAGGATGTAATTCTTGCATTGTTAACGTTAAAAGATCCAGACTTCCATGAAGAGCGAGAGGCACTAAGGGCAGGAGTACTTCTAGACTCAGGAGAGGTGAGGTCACTGAGGTGGTGTTGGCGCTTATGTGGCCAGGGAGAACTACAACTGTGAAATTTATTACGAAATTACAACACTATGGATGGTGAGGGTAAGGCAAATAAAACTCACATGCCTTGTAGATGAAGGTCTGTGTTTGCCCACTAGGGGAGCAGTCTAAATTTAGTTGAAGTACTAGTTGTGAGTGACAAAAATCTGAAATAAGTAGTGGAGGGAGAAACTAATGACTATAAACTAGAGTCACAAGACCAAGTAGCAGGGAACACAGACTGTTTCTCAAGTCTTCCTGTCACAAGTCTTTTACAGAGGTCATAGCTTGGTGTAATATTAAAGATCCTGCAACTGACAGACATAATGAAGAAGGTGAGTGTACATGAGCAGTCCAGGGAGTACACACGTCTTGTGCCCCCAGTCACATCCACTCTGCCACTTCCCTGCAGCCATCGCTGTAGTAAGGAGCTTCACATAGAGGTAACCGAAGCCCTTCTCATCTCAGACATACACACAACTCTTGACTGCTGCCCCAGGGCTTCTCTGGATCTATGATACAGAATCTGTGAGGTAGGACCCTCGCAATCACACATGTGCAACCCATATGCTGGGGAATTAGGACAAACTTTCTCTGAAAGAGAAAAGACTTTGTCAATAAGGTCTGCCATTTTACAGGGAGAATGCCTGCTACAGGGAGAAGCAGAGAAGCCAGGGGGAGATTTGGTGGCATAGTCCTCAATATCACTTCACAGAACATCCCCCAAGAGGATCGAGCCCAGCGGACCACACAGTGTGAATCAGCTGAAGAGTACGCCATAGCTAGTTGGCTTTTTCTCTTCCCCTGTTTCATTCTCCCCTTGTCCTATTTTCCTATATTACTACACCAAATAAACCCTGCCCCCAATTAAACCACCTACAAATAAGCCCGTGTTTCCTGCCCTACTTTCTGATTATTTAAGCCAAGATCCTATCTTCCCTCCAATTCTCCCCACCTTTTCTTTCTTGTAGATTATTTTTAACCACTTCTGTGCATCATTATCCAGAATACTGCTTGGTAGTTATTGAAACACAGTGTAATACAGTGTGTGATCTATAATGATTACATAATGAACTTGACACCCCTACATTCCAGTAACTTATCAAACACGACACAAACAGTTCTTTATTTCGGATGATCAATCTTAGGAAATTTAAAATGAAGTATTCTTCGTTCAAGCTGAACAAGTAGAAATATTCCTTTAAAGAATGTTTTTGTATTACAGCTTTTTAAATTGCCATGAAAACCAGCAATTGAGTATCAGTCTCTGATCATTCAGCTAAACATTGAACTGAATTCCGGGCCATCCATATTAATTCACGTGCTACTGACAGGATTCCTGTAAAGTCTTTGAAGTATAGCACGTATTATCTCCACATTAGTAACGTACAAGAGAATTCACTCTTTGCCAGTCTGTGGGCTTAACCTTACACAAATATTATTTTAATATCTGTTAATCCCTCAAGTTGAATGATTTTTTTTTTCTTTTCAACAGCAAAAATAAATTTACTCTTGTTCCTGTGATAATGGATAACTATTTCCCTAGACGAGGATTTTGAAAAATGCTGATATGGTGGTGCCAGTGTATTTGTATTGTTCAAGCAAAAGCTTGAGGAGTACACACTATGTTGGCTTTGTGTAAAGATAGAGGCTTTGGAACCGGGAGTGTGAAATGTCTTTCTTCAGTGTTGTTTATTCACATCCTGGAGAGACTCACAAGGCTGATAAAGCTGAGCAATTGTTCGTTGGAGGTTTTATACAAGTTGCCATATGAGAAAGCTGTAAACTAAGCACAGAAATAGCAGGAGGTTCGAAGATTCCCTGAGAGAAGGCTCTCAGCGCTTTCTGGGAGCCTCAGGACCGCACCCCGCACGGAAAAGGCCCTGGAGGACTCAATGCCCACTGAGAACAATTTCCCTTCTCTCCTTTTCCAGGCCCCTGCAGGCATCAATTACTGGCACTCCAGGCTAGAAAGAGTCCCGCTTTCTGAAAAAGAAGTCTTTGGAGAACTGAATATTTTCCCTTTCATTTCCAGGGCTTGAATTATCTTTAAATTGTGCTATTTCTATTATTTTGAAAATAGGAATGTAAAAGGGTATGACCCACCAAAGTGCCAAATAAATTCAAAATAACTTAACAATTGCAGTCACTTCGATTAAAAAGGCTCCATACCTTAAAATTAGGGACCTTTACTCTTTCCAAACACAGCTGTGGTGGAGAAGTTTGTGTAATCCCTCTTGATTGTATGAGAAGTGCACAATTGAAAGAAAAACTAGAGGGAGGTCAGGACTCCAAAAGCAGTAACGGCCCAATGTGATTGTCATTAATGATGAGAAAGTACCAGCTGAAATCCTTTACTAATAGAGAGGTTGGCTTTTTACAATTTATTCTTTAATTAGTTGTGATTTCGGAAGCAAAGTAGTCACCATGGTGATTTTAAGAGGATGCTCAGTATGTTTAATGGAAAGTTTGCCCTTGGAAAATGGTGTGGAACAGCAGACACGTCAGACTGCTGTGAAATCAAGAGAGGGTGGATTTTTGCACCTTGATATTAAAATCTATGCATCAAATTGTTCAAATTATTGTTCATAATTTGAAGATTATGATTTTCAAATCTTTTCTTTCCCCAAAAAATATCTCAAAGATCGTATGAAAGTTTAATATAAGCCAATTTATATGTATGTTATTGGGAAACCTATATTCTTAAAATTACTACTATTACAGATTATTGTGTATTTATGTTTTTTTTTTAATATGTGCACATAAAGCTTATCACTAGGTGCTGTGAGGGGCAATTTATGCCCAGCAAAAAAAAAAAAATAGGAAAAATGTTGATTCTGTAGTTTATTGTAAATTTATTTTTAGAGAAAGAGAAACCATGTGCAAATTATTTGGGGCAATGGAGTTTTGAACATATTGTTCATATTGTCCACATATGGCAACCCTCGTGTGACCAATTCTGATTGAGACTCGGTCCTTTTACCCTCTCAGAATTGTGGAACCACTAATAAGACAGAGCACAGACTAAGCAGCAAAAGAGATTTCTATTCTTGATCAAGAAAAGGAGAAGTGAAATATAGACTCGCAAGCCAACTTCTCAGCCTGTAGGGGGTTGGAATGTTATAGATACAGCATAAAGAAATGAGGAGCGGATGGGGTAGTAAAGGGTTGAATATGCCCGTCTTTTCTGAGAATGGGTGAAGATTTTCCAGGAATTCAAGTGCTATCTCTTTCTGTTCCTTTTAATGTTCTTTCCAGGCACCATCATGTCAAGTGCAGACTGTCTTGGGGCTGGGGTATATGTTAAGCAGCATGCAGATGGGACTGTAATGAAGCGAGCCATTGTCTGGTCCTCACTCTGCAGTCATCCTGCTGGAAAACACCTGCACTTCCTACTGGCCTGAATCTCTTCCTCCAGTTTCTTGCTTAACTCCTGTGCACTTGCAGCTCCTGCTACATCACAGGGGGCAGAGCCACCAGCACCACACTGGGTCAGCGAGAGACAGAAACACTTCCATAGGTCACACAGAGGGGACCGCAGGTGCTATAGGTTTGCGTTATTTTGGTTTCAAGTATTGCACGTTTATAAGATGAGCTCAAGTGCTGCATGCCAGTGAGAAGCATACTGTAATAGCCCCAAGCCCAGAGATAACAACTGATTAATATTTGAGCTACATAATTCTAATATTCAAGAATATTTTTGTAAATGTGTGTATAATATGTATACATGTTTTTTCACAATTTATTTCACATGGCACATAGTATATTATTTCTTTTACTAACCAATTTTATATCTTTATTCTTATATGTATATATTAATAAGACACAATTATTACTTAATGGGAGAAATTGTACTTCACAGTAGTTGAGCACAAGCTCTGAACTCAGACTACTTATTCAAACCCCAGGCTTATTGCCTTTACCCTCATTTTGCTTACTTATGCATGGTATTTATAGTGATATGTACCTTATAGGGTTCTGACAAGGATTAAGTGAGTCAATATACATAAAGTTATAAGAATACTTGGCACTTAATAAGTGTTTAATAAATGTCACTTCTCATTTTTAAAGTTCCATAATATTCCAAGGTGTTATTCTCTGCAATTTATGAAATGCCCTACTGTAAGTTATTTATACTTTTTATACTAATACGCTGTAATTAATATCTATATTATATATATCTTTTCATCCACTAAAAACTATGAAACATTGGTTAAAGAAATTGAAGACATACGTGAACAGAAAGATATCTCGTGTTTGTGAGTTCACTGAAGATTGTTAAAATGTCCCGTATTTGAATTAACCTATGGACTCAGCGCAAATTCTATCAAAACATCAATGACATTACATTTCTCATGCAAACAGAAAACGATACTAAAATTCATATGTAACCACAAAAGATCCTGAATAAAAAAGGCAATCTTGTACAAAAAGTACCAAGCAGGAGGCACTATACTACCTGACTTCAAATACAGTACAAAGCTATAGTAATCAAAACAACACAGTATTGGCAGAAAAACAGATACAGAGATCCACAGAACTGAAAGGAGAGCTCAGAAATAAATCCACATATTTATGGCCAATTGATTTTTCACAAAGATGCCAACAATACACGAGGGAGGAACAACTGTATCTTCAATAAATGATGCCAAGTAAGTTGGATATTCACATGCAGATAAAAGAAACTAGACCTTCCTCTCACCTGACAAACAAAAATCAATGTAAACTGTATCGAATACATAAATGTAAGACATGAAACTACTGGAAGAAAACATAAGGAACATTTCCATGACATTCGCTTAGGAAAAGTTTTTTTTAATATAATCCCCAAAGTAAAGGAAACAGAAGCAAAAATAGACAGATAGTATTATGTCCAACTAAGAAGCTTCTGTACAGCAGAGGAAATCACCAATGAAGAAACACCCAAGAACAGGAGAATTTGTTTGTAAACCTTACTTGTAATAAGAGGTCAATATGTAAAATGAATAGAAAGTCAAACTGTTCCATAACAAATAAATAATCAAAAATGAGAAAATGCCCAAACAAACATTTCTCAAAATACAACGTACACTACTAATCTTCAAGGAAATGCAAACTAACACCTCAATGAGATATCGCCTCCTGTTACAATGACTATTATCAAAAAGACAAAAGGTAACAAGTGCAGAAGAGATTGTGGAGAAAAGGAGACACTTACTTGCTGTTGATATAAATGTACATTAATAATTCTGGAAAATGGTATGGAGGTTTCTCAAAAAACTAGAACTAGAACTACAATATGATCCAGTGTTCTCATTACTAGGTATAATAGCCAAAGGAACTGTATGTCAGAGACATCTGCCGCCTGTGTTTTTTGCCGTACCCTTCACAGTAGTCACAATACGAGTCAGCCTACGTGTCCAATGACTAATGCATGGATAAAGAAAATGTGGTACATGTAAACAGTGGACTATGACAGTTATAGAAAGAATGAAATTCTGTCATTTGTAGCAGCATGAATGGAAGTGGAGAGAATTGTGTTAAGTAAATAAGGCACAAAAAGATAATTACTGCGTGTTCTCAGTTATAAAGTGAAAGTTAAAAAGTTGATCTCAAAGAAACAGAGGAGGCCTGGGAAGGGAGTATTGAGTGGGAAGGTTAGAGAGAAGATGGTTAATAGGTAAATGTTGCAGTTGGAGAGGACGAATAGTTTTTAGTGTTCTGTAGCACAGTAGGATAACTATGGTTGATAACAACGAATATTTCAAAGTATCTAATAGAGAGGATATGTATGTATCTAGCAGATAGATGTGCCAGTACACTGATCTGATCATTAAACATTGTAAACCTGCATTCTGATGGGGCAGGGGAGCTGGGGATTGAACTCAGGGCCTTGTGCTTGCAGACAAGCACTCTACCACTGAGCTGAATCCCCAGCCCCTGTAAACCTGTACTAAAATGTCACACTGTACCCCATAAAAATGTACAACTACTATGTGTCAATTTAAAATATTTTTTTTAAAAAGAAGGAACTCTTGTCACTCAGGATATGAGTGAACCTGAAGGACATTATGTCAGGTGAACTAAGTCAGAACAGGCAGAACCTGTCTGATCACACTCATGTGGGCTACAGCAAAAGTCAAACTTAGGGCAACAGAATAAAATGGTGCTTACCGGAGGCTGGGGAGGAGAGGGGTCCAAAAACATAAAATTTCAGTTGGACTGGAGTATTAAGTCACACGAGGGTGACTATAGTAAATAATGCATATCTGAAATTTTCTGAGAATAGATTAGAAATATCTTCACAAAAAATTGTAATTGTGTGGTAATGAATATGTCAAATAGCTCGCTTTAGCCATTATACTATATATAGTTGTATATCCTAAACATATACAATTTGCCTTGTTGATTAAAAATAAGAATTCTTAAATTCTTCCGTTCGAGCCCCTCCGCCCGCCGCTGCTTCCCCTTCCCCTTCCAGCTCTGTCCCACACCCCACGGAATGCGTCCATCGCGTTCCACGTGTAACACCTTCCGGAAGCTTCAGGGTACGTCTCTCCTCGAGCCCTCTGTCCCAACCTCCGCCGCCAAGATCATAAGGCAGATTAAGCCAATAACAACACGGAAAGAACGATCCTCAAATTCTTCCTCAGACAGGAGGACTCGGAACTCCAGTCCTTTGAGTGAAGACTTCTTTCCCCTCGTGAGTTACTTTTTACGGAGAAAGATCATCAGGAAAGATCACTCTATGTCCTGTTTCTCCAAACTTGGCGTCTGTTTTCATCTTCTTTTACACAGCTCCTTTTCTGTCCTGACTACTTCAGTAGTTGACCTGACAAACCCCAGAAAAAGAACAAAGCAGCTTCTCCTGTGAGGATAATGTGGCCAGCGTTCAGGGAACAATGGTGAGCGCTTTGGAAATCTTCCTGCTGCATCCACCACTGCACAAAATTTAAATGATTAATGAGCTGTCCTTTTATTTATGGAGATGATACCACTGGCCCAAGACTGGACAGTCCCTCGAATTATTTTTTGGAAGCGGGGAATGATCGTACAGAATCTTTTACAGCCCATTGCTTAGTCCCTTTTTATCAGCAAGCTGTAGACTGTCTGTCAAGGATAAGTGAAGTCTGTGACCCTACCCCAGCACATCAAGAATTTTTTAATATAAAGTGAGTATTTAAAGAGGAGAAGAATTGAAAACCTCATACCATAGAGATATATGCACAACCATGTTCATAGCAACACAATTTGTCATAGCTAAGTCTTGGAAACAACCCAGATGCCCAACAACTAAGGAATGGCTAAAGAAGATGTGGGGTTTTTTTTTACACAATGGAGTACTACTTGCCCATAAAAAAGGATAAACTAGAGTCATTTGTAGGTAAATGGATGCACCTTGAAAACATACTTTTAAGTGAAATAAATCAGTCACTCATGAGTACATATCAAATTGTTTCTCTGATATAAGAAACCATAAGTGTACACAAAGACAAAGAGGCATAATAGATATTAGGTAAAAGAAAGATAATATTCAAAAGAGAAGAGAAGAAGAAGGGGAAGAGAAGGAAGGGAAACGGAGAAAAATGTAAAAATGTAAATAAACCTGCTGTAAATAAGGAAAGGGGGGAATGGAAGGGAGAGGTGGGGAAGGGGTGGGGGACCAAGATACATTATGTACAGGTACAAAATAACTATGATAAATGTGATCATTATGTGTACAATGTCCCAATACATGTTCTTGGTAAAAAAAATTTTTAAAAAGGAATAAAAATCTTAAATTCAGTTCTAGAGAAATTCTATTGTATAGACACGTTAAAAAATGTGGTAAGATTAAAAAAATTAAAAGGAGAGAACAAGCGTTTGAAGGAAGCAGTTCAGAGTAAGGTAGATTTGCTTCTGGGAGGAGGTAAAAGAGACAACTGAAAAAAAGATACTAGCAATTATTAAGTTTACATGTGGAACTTGAAAACAAATGGCCACAACCCAAACACTGTGACTGCACAGTTCTGAAGGGCCCTAAGACACTAGATTTTCAAAGCCCTGAGTTCAATCCCCAGCACCAAAAAAAAAAAAAAAAAGCCACTAAATTTTTACGATTCAAATAAAGGGGGTTTGGAGACAACCCCCCTGCTGTGAGGTGCAGTGATTAAAGGGTGAGAACAGAAAGAAGGAAGATATCGATGCTCAATTTTATGTTTTATATTGTCTGCATATAATTCTTAGTCACTGATAGTCTTTATTGAATGCCAAGCACTAAAGAGAATAAATAAATAAGCTTGGAATTATTAACATGTGTAAATATTAAATTGCTTTGGTTTGTAAATTTAAACCAAGAAAAATATACTAAGATAGTTTAATTTTTCTATCTTTTCTTGAAATACTACTTTTGGATTATAAGTGTGTACTTCAAATAGTCAAAATACTGTGTATCTAATCATATCAGTTTTGGAGGAAAATCAAATTGTTTAACAGCATGATTGTTTCTATTCATTATCTCTCACCTGCACCGCTTCTTGATCCTATAATTGCCACAGAGAGGCCAGAGTCATTGTGGCAAACAACTTCATTAGGCTGTCGTCTTTAGATGAGAATAAATTACAAGGGATTTTTTTGCCAATACTGTGTTATGTATAAAGAGGCAAATACTGGTGGATCTCATGGGCTAAGTAATGCAACATCCATGTTTTCTCAAGCTTTGGGAGATCGTCCATGCATGGAGTAGTAAAAAAAAAAAAAAAACTCCAAACAAACAAACAAACAAACAAAAAAACGCTATTTTGGCAAGTCCTTTTAGCTTAGGGGCTATCCAAGTTCCCTCTCCTCCAAAATCATATGATTCTAAATCCCCATGAATAAAGGATGTAACCAAACAAGTTCCCACTATGTGAATATAACTTCTCAGAGTCAAAATCGATGAAACAGAGTGTGATGTATTCAAGTGAAGGTAATGCTAGCTTTTATTCTTGATTTGCCAAGATATAGATGAGTACAGTTTCAAAAGTTATGTTCGGCAGTTGGCAAAAAGACTTTATTTACCCAACAGAATAGAATTGAGAGTCACCCAATACAGCCATTCTTTTCGTCTCCAAAACTCCTGTTTGCCTGGCTCTTGACAAGATAACAAGTTTCAGCTGATTAAAAAAAGACCACGAAGGGAGATCTTGGTTCCGTAGGGGTGTGTGTGTGTGTGTGTGTGTGTGTGTGTGTGTGTGTGTCCTAAGTATCCCTGAGTAACAATGTCTGCTTCCATGCATCAAAGAATTGATTAAAATGAAGGAAAGCATTATCATTTTTTAATATTTGTATTACTGTTATGTGATTTTATTTAAATTTATAAAAACACCTAGGGCCAGGCTGAGGATTTAGCTCAGTGATTAGAGTGCTTGCCTTGCAAGCACAAGGCCCTGAGTTCAATCCCCGGCACCACAAAAAAAAAAAAAAAACACCTAGGGCCTGATTCCAAAACTGTCTCTTGAAAAGTCTACTCACTGCAAGCAAGAAAATGCAGAGTGTTATATTACTACTTTATTGGAGCAGTGGGCTTCGGATTTCTTGCTGATTTCCTTCCTGATTTAGTCCTGGGAGACTCTTGGCCACTATATTTTCTTTCTTCCTTATTTTGATTTATTTTTCCTTGTTTTGTCTTTTGAACTTATTTTTCATTCTTCACATCTTTGCACCATCTCATCAGTTTACCTCCCTTATTCTGAGTTGATTAAAGATTTTGAAGTAAATATGAGAAATCCAAAGTATAAGTAAATTAAAGACCAAAAAAAAGATAGATAAGAGAAAACAGAAAGGTAGATATTTTGCAAATGAAGAGGGAGAGAGGGCAGGGGAAGGTGGCATCAAAAGAATTAAGATGTTTTATGTACATGTACTAACTCCCCTTGATGAATGTGATCATTATTGTACGAGAACGTGTACTAATAAAAGTTAAAAGTTTTAAACACATTTTGAAGTGTCATTATCTTCAAGTGCTATTGCATCAAATATTCCCTGTTTGTATACATAGAATTTTCTCTTGATAGATTTCATCAGACAAGGTGATCTTTAAAACTTTAATTTCACAATCCAGTCTTGAAATTTTCAGTTAATCTTGTCATGAATCCCGTTCCTATCTTAATACTCAATGTGAAGGTATTACATTACTAATAATTTTGCACCTGAGCATACCGTATTAGTATTGAATCACACTACCCAAGTATGAAATCCTATTAAACCTTTTTTTCCCTTCGTTACACAAAAGGCAGCATTGACAGCACATTTTGTCAACACCGAATACTGTGGACAAAGAGTGCTAAATTACATTCCTTAATCCATGACACCACCATAAATACCATGGTGTTCAGAATTTAGATATTATGGGAAAATAGTAGAGTGCTGTGTACAAAGTATATTGGTGAGTAACTAGTGGCTGAAGTCTCAGGTGACAGCTGTAGCTAGAAAAGCTTTGCTCCTGCTGTCTGTAATATGGTGATTGAAACTCTCTCAACTGCAGACCTCCCACCCTCATTTTAGCAGTCTGTGAAATTTCCCTTGCATCATTGAAATGCACTCTAAACGGGGTTCTAAAGACCACCCAGAAGTTACATCTGGAGTGAAATGCAGCTGATTGGTCCAATTTGCACTCATATGAGGTACAGGGAGGGACCAAGGTCTACATGCTTTAAATGGCTTGCTTCGAATTGCCCTATTTCTTCTGGGTCAAAATGAAAAGTATAAGAGCTAAGAGTTTTTACCTTTCTCTCTCCATATATAGTTTATTACCCAGACTGGAAACCTTTTCAGCATGAAAGTAAATGCCACTAATAATTCTATCTCAAGTAAATTGAGTTTGTTCACGCAAAGAACAAGGCAAAGGAGGATATCATGAAATTGTAGAAACATTTGCTCACAACAATTTGGCATCAATCTATTGAGCATCCCACATCACCAACATTCCATAAGAACATACATAGATCAAAGTTATTCTGATTTATAGATGCTGATTGTCATTAAATATGTGATGGTAACCTGTGCTAGGCATCATCTCCCAAGTCATTAAGTAAATAAACATTATTGTCCATTGCTAGGTTCATGACTGAGTCATTCATAGCAAAGACAGGTTAACAAGAAAAAACATACAAATTTATTTAATGTAAGATTTACACGTCACAGGAGCCTCTGAAAACAAAGAAATAGAGAAAACCGTGCATTTCTCTGCTTAGATGTCATGAAAAGTGGATAGTCAGACGTCCAATTGGACAAGTGGGCCATGATTTCATAGTAACAAACTGAGAGTTGTTCAGCTTCTTTTCTGTGTCCCTGTGTCTTCAAAAATAAAGGTATTTCTTTCCTCCGGATTTAAGGTGGGCCCCTCTTACATGAGGGTCTTAGGACCTGCTTTAAAGGCCAGAAAATTTTTTATGACCTATTTCAAAGGAGAACGATAAGGGCAAGGTCAGAGCGAACTTCCTGCTTCCGGTGCTTTCCCATAATGCTGAGGTACCATGTTTTTGAGGACAGATAGCACATCCTGAACCTCACTGACATGATCACAAAAAAGGCTTTTACACATCTTAATTTCAGACTATTTTTTACTGTTGCATAGAAATGCTAACTGTGTTTAAACCCTACTAGATTGAGAATGATTATTTTTTTCTTTTCTACGTGTACTGTAAGCTATGGCTAGGAAATGCCATGAAATAAACACGGGATTTTTTTCTAATCCATTCTCTCTGTGCCCTTTGCCTTCTTTTATATTGTATCTTCAAACACCTCACCTGCTTTTCTTTTTTAAGCCCAGAAGAATTAAATTATTACATGAGTCAGTTTAAAATGTCAACAGAAAATCCTTTCCTTCCTCTTCATTGATCCCAGGACTTTTTAAACCTCATCCAAAATATATTTGCCTACTTCATTTCTATTGCCTGGAATGAAGTAAATTTCCATGGCTTGGAATAAATAAATCAGTTCAGTGCTAACACAATTTAATTTCAACCCAGAAATAAAGCCTAAACTTGTTGGCATGACGGGATGCTGCTATTCTTTTGACTACATTTGGTAAAAACCCTGAGAGCTGGATTATTGAGATATGTTGATCAATCAAATATTTATTTAGCAACTCGCACATCAGCTGACCCTGATTTGGGCCCACCCACGGTGAGTACCGCATCCCGTGGTAACGTGGCTGTCAGTGTGTCAGACGTGGCTGGGCCGATGGCAGCCTCTGAGTGTGAGAGGGACCAGGAGCAGCAAATGGGGATCATACCTAAGGGAAGCTAATCTAATAACACTAATAATAACAAAAGTAAGATTTCTCAGTACTAAAGAAAGAATTTACAATATGGAAAGTGAGAAACAGAGAGTGAAGCTTATGCTTGAGATGGAATTGAGGATACCAGGAAAAACTCATGATTTTTAAAAATGTAGATTTAAAGATATAGATGAAATGTGTTTGTATTTGTGTGCATATATATATATGGTGTATGTAAAATATTTGTTTATATTTAAAGCAACACATATATTTCCTAACACAGAGGGACAAAGAACGAGCAGCCTCACCCTACGGCAGGTCTTAGTTTCGAAATACGTGATTCACTAAAAAGAATGAAGACTGTTTGGGGAAATGATGCTTGTTTCCTGCTCATAACAGCTAACGATCACCCTAATTTCTGAATCTTCATGGTACTAATGCTAACTCAGTGGAAACAATGATGTCCTGCTTTGTGTTATGGCCCCATCTCCACACCAAGACTTGGACCATCTCTCTCAGATAATTGAGGTCTTTCTAGATGGTTTAGAGCACAGCAGGTACTCAGTAAGTGACAAAGGAAAGGAAAAAAAAGAGTTTTCCATATTCATATTTTTAAACATGTATATTATTAAATATGTATTTAATAAAATGTATTCAACAAAATCATTTTCACACATAGGAAATCACAGTAGAAATCAAACATTATTGATAAAAGTATTACATTTGGCAAGAGTTTCCAACAAGTAAATCAAGATCTACCAGTAGATCTTTAAGGCTTACCTGGTTTGTCTCAAACTGGGTGACATTCTAATAGTGTCCTTTGTGTCATTTACCAACAGGGAGAACCTATAGTGAAACCTGCTATGCTATTCCGCCTAAGAATGTTACTGCCTACTTTCATATCTGTGCAGTTATTTAGCATTTCCCTTCTTATTCCCCTGAAAAGAGACTCCAGATCCTCATGAAAATAAAAATTGGCATTTCTCACTATCTTTTTTAAAAAGCTTTTGAAAACTCCTGTAAAATACATAAAGGCTTAGTTACACGTGCCCCAGGGATGACTCTTCATGAACGAGCACTTAGGTTAAGAAGCATCAAGGCTAATCATAAATAGGACAATTCTCCTTTCCTCTTGCTGCCCAATGCTACTCCCGCTTGATTATTATTTTATATAGCACATTGTTCTCCAAACATTCAGACAAAAATATGGAATGTCAGGTATAACTTTCATTTACTGAATAGCATAACTGAACACAGATACCCTCTATACACTCAATCACTTTTATAAAATGTTTGTATCTCCTAATGAGGTCTAGTAAGATAATCTGTATTGTCCAGATTGTCATTAAAGTATATGTAGGAAAATATTGGACAAAAAATAGCTTTTGTTTGTCTGTTTGCATTGTTAATACTGTTTTTTTTTTGGGGGGGGTTGATGTTGGAGATTGTACCAAGGGCTTTGGCCATGGTAAGTATACATTTTATCACTGAACTATACCTATAGCCCTGGACAAGACATGTACTAGCCACCATTTATAGGTTGAGACTAAACAAAGGAGAATTTGGGAGGCCCCGCTATTATAGTTACATTTTCTAACTTTTGCCATATTCATAAAATTATATTTATAAAAGGTCTTGAGGAAATTTCACCATCATGAAAAATCTTTAGGATGAAATTTTAAAATGTGCCAATAGTTCCTTTTACTATATCATATTTTTTTTCATATTGGCTGTGGGTGTGCTGTTTTTATATTAGGCAGATAAGAAATTACTTGATTTCATCATGATGGTAATTATACCTCGTACAAAAATGGCCAGTTGATAAGCATTAAAACAGAGCAACAAATTTATTTAGATATTGATCTTAGATTCATGGTCATTTGGAAATCCATTGTCAACATGAAAAACCAGAACTATCTTTTATCTAAAGACTATACATTCTTTCATATATAAGATCCTCAATAATACACATCAAATTGATTTGCCTGTCTAATTTGAAGCCATCATTAGTTGTTACCATGTTCATTCATGCTAGCAAAATAAAAATTATTTAAAGCATTCAACTTTTAAATCCTTAATGAAATGATCGATGTACTTTTTGTGGTAAGATATAAAAGATAATGACAAGATGACTTACCAGTAAACTATTTTACATTTTAATTATGATTCACGATTCTTCAATTATGAATACAAGAAAGAACTAACAAAATAATTGCTAGAGCTTCCTTTTTGATATTAATGCATTATACACTGAGTATTGTCCTGTGTAACTTAAAATTGATATTCAGAACTAAGTTATACTTACAAATGTAAAACATCTATGAAGGGGCAGTATCAACTATTGTTTTGTGAAAACACTATCTTAGTAAGCATTTTGAGATCCGTTGACACTGTCCTCGTCTCTCACACACTTTCATCTCTTTTGCCCCATGGAATGTTTAATAAAATTTTGGAGGCAATTAGTTTATGCAAAAATTCCTACATATCTATTAAATCACCAGAATGACTTGACTTGGTTAAGACCACAAACACAATACTTAAGTCAAGTCAGGAGATTGTCCTAAGGACGCCTCAAGAGCCTCAAGTAGAACAACTTCTACTTTAATCTTATTAATGGGGAAAATCACATAGGTAATCTTGTCAATTATTTATGTTTTGGACATCTGCAGCTGCTCTCTTCCATCACTTTCCTATTATATTTACAGAAATGAATTTGAAGATTTTTGCCTTTTAGTTGTCTGTTTTTGTGTGCTGCTTCTTAATGGAAAATAGTTTGGACATTTTCAGCTCTATGCCCGTTACTCTAGCCCCAGTGACTTGGCTAGAACAAACACAACAGAAGTTGACAAAAGAATGACAAATGTTCATCACTGCACTCACAGTACTCCTGATCATTGGAATGTATGTATAGATATTAGAGTTATACAGGATAAACTCTCAGCATTAGATAAGTGAATTAACTGATGGGCGGTTGGACAAGTTATATGTATCATCCATCTTTAAACATACATAAGCAATGGGGCTGGGGACGTAGTTCCACGGTAGAGCATTTACTTAGTGTATGCAAGGTCCCAGGTCTTATCCCCAGCACCGTAGAGGAAAAAACATACATTATATATACATACCATTTAGTGTGTATTTGTGAGTAATTAGATGTTGTAGCTATAATGTAAGCTAAGCAATAATTTCTGCACCATGGCCAAATATTTTAAGCTCCAGTTTTCTTATTCTAAGCAGTAGCAAAATGGTGGCATAATAATGTACATAATTTTGTGGTACTCATTGTGCTAGCATTTGATTTTGACCTTTACATATTCATTTATGATTTTAACACGCATGTAGATGTTGAAATGAGAGCATTCCCAATGGCTTTCTTGAAAAAGTTCTAATAAGTCAGATGGATTTTGAAA
This sequence comes from Hystrix cristata, assembly GCA_004026905.1. Taxonomy (NCBI): domain Eukaryota; kingdom Metazoa; phylum Chordata; class Mammalia; order Rodentia; family Hystricidae; genus Hystrix; species Hystrix cristata. Next base: position 208,273 of record PVJO010000391.1, on the reverse strand, counting down.
TCAGCTCTCTTTCAACTAGTAGTACCAGATGACCCTAACTGAATGCAGAATTTTTTTTCTTGCTCCTGTCTAAAACCATTTTGGGTTGTATGAAATCAGGAGAAATAAATAAGCCTGTTCTATTACTTTGTCACAAACTATATTAATATTAATTTAAAGAGTTGAAAGTTTTAAAAAAAATTCTAATAAACACAGAAAGCCAGTTTTTTTAATATTTAGGTCATGGACAACTAAGGCAGCTTGGATTTTCTAAGTATTTTAATCTTAACATGAGTGTTTTACGTCTCAGTTATTTTTATTTATAATTTTCTAATACTCATATTGCCTTACTCAATAGAACATAAGTGATTATTATTCAAACTTTTTGCTTTTTTGTGTTTCAGACCATGAGGGTTACCTGCCAAAATCAATGACTTTTCACAAGAATGATATACGTATAGGGAAGGTGTGGAAGACAAGTAATGGCTACATACTGATCAAGACAGAAGATTCTAAGATTTTTTAGTTTAAGACCCTAGTGGGTGCCTTGTTGATTTGATTCTTTCTCAGAAAAAGGTTATATTTTTAAACTTCTATTCACTAAGAATTATGGCTAGAAAAAGTCAATGTTTTATTATTAAAACTCTAAGCATGATTAAATCTGGAATATTTTAGTTGCATTTTACTGAAACAACTTTGAAAAAAGTTTAAACAAGAGTTGTTAATAAGTGTCTATAAAGACTCCAGAAATTAAAACAAATTTAATCACAAACATTTCTAAAGCTATAAACAATTATTCTATGAAAAAAATGTTAATAATCAACCAGTCAAATTCTTCAAAGAGAGACATGTAATAGAAAATATCATTATGTAACAAAACATATAGCTAGAGTTCTTTTTTTTAGGGTATAACATAACTTTTACCTATGTCAAAATATACTTAGTAAATTTATTTCTTGCGTTATAGAAACAACATTTGGAACCAAAGCAAATATATTGCTCAGCATCTCTTAGTCCTGCTCTGGATCGTACGCCCCTCTCTCTTTATATGTACATAAGTCAACTTGACTTCAAATTCTCTTGAAGTCAATGGCAGTTTGCCACACAAGGAATAAGCTGGGTCTCTGGAAATAAGCATTCACCCTCGTGAGAGGGAGAAACTAAAGGGCAGCAGGCTTGCTAAGCAGTCAGAGAACAAAAGATTTTTGAAATTTCAAAAACATAGTGAAATAGACTATCCCAATTCCACTTTTTAGTCTCACAGTGATCACTCTAAATCATTATTGAAAAATTGCTAAACCCAAAGTGCTCAATGGATTTTTATTGTTAATTCATGTTGCGCCACCATGGAGAAAATCCTCAGAATGATCATCTTTCCTGCTCGTCCAGGAAATACCTGGGTTGAAGAAAAATCAAATTCATCAATAAATACACGTATGTTTGTGCCAACAAAAAGGTGGCAAACTATTAGAGTCTCTCAAATCTGTACAAAAACAACAAAGTCAGCAGCATACTGAGCCTCCCAGTAGGCTGCATTTCCCACACTGGGGTTCTTTTACTGACAAGAAGCTATGATTTGTGTTACCAAAAACCGTCAGCTCCTGATTTGGATGCAGCTGAGATGAATCATACACAGCTCATTAGAAGCAGTGTGGTCCACAGCGAATGAAGGATCTCAACAAAATTCTGCCACCGACATGCTGAGCGCTTTCAATAAGTCAGTCATCATCCTCTGGCTCAATCTAAGTATTCAAAAAATGGGAGTGTGCAGAAATCTAATTACTAGTGTAAGCCTGTAAATTATTCTCACTCTTGGAAAAATATCAAAAAAGACAGTATTTCTGTTTGTCTGTAACAGCCATTACTTAGTTTACTCTGCAACCAAAATATGGACCTCCTACGTTTTTTCTGGCTCTTTGAGTCATTGTTCCACAGTTGTTTCTGTCTTATTTAGGTCCTAAATGGCAATTTCTCATGATTTGCTGATCGTCCCTAATAAGATACGTTGTGCAGGTCCTTATCTAGAGAACTAATAAAAATAAGGTGGGGTGAGGTGTAGTTTCTGCATCATTCTGACACTCATGCCAAGAAATGGGAAAGTTCCAGTCCAGGAAGGGGGCCACGTTCCCTCTCTTTTCAGGGACACGGATGGAAAGTGTCAGGATAGTCCTCTGAGCTGCACTAGAAGCACTTTGCCACCACGTATATTAAGTTCTGATAAATTTTCAATATGTCAAATCTTGTGCTGCCACAGAGAAACCCAGACACAGGCTAAGACTGAGAAGAGGAATAAAAGAAAATGACACAGAACACGGAAAAGCACGAGAAAGACAAAGACAGGTAGCTGGGCTAGGAATCCGAATAGCCAAATATCGGAGAGTTGTTCCGTTCTAAGCGACAGAACTCTGGGTTAGAACAGGAGCTGTCAGATGAGATCCAAAATCTGGAAACAGCAGAGCCAAAGGCAACTAAGGTCACCTACGAAAGGAATGGCACTGAGAACAGTGACAGAATCTTAGGGTCACGTGGACCAAATATCTCACAAATATATTGATTGGTAGGAGAGAAATGGAACCAAAAAATAAATGTTGCCTGTTTTATAAAAATGTACCATCTCCGCCAGGAAGCAACTCAAAATACATGATTTACCTTTACACTGTTTAAATCTACGGTAATCAGAAGTTCCATATCACATGTACTGTTAAGAAAAAGAAACAGAGTTTCATATAATACCACTTTCATATGAAGAAGTAGAACTAAGATGGCAGTAACGTGAGCCTGCTACCTCTGGAAGGTGACCCTACATCTGCCTTGCAATCCGTCTTCCTCAGGAAGCATCGAGACATTATCGTATGGGGAGAGAAAGTGCTGAAGCGATTTTTCTAGCAAAGTCTTTTTTTAAAAAAAGCCCTCAGTGGAGAAACTTAGTTTGAGCCACAGAAGAAAAGCAAGACAAAATTTTTGTAAATGAAATTCTGCTTGTCTAGAATATCTTTTAAATGGAAAACATTACATTATATTGAATCTTAAGTCATTTATTTAAGACCAATTCTTTACATTTTGAATGTATACCATTATCATAAACATCAAAGCAAGTTTGAGTAACTTTTCCTTCTTCCATCCTCTTATCGGTAGGAAAGCTGACTAGGAAAAGCCAATTTGACCAACAATAAATAATTTATTTTTGCCTACATTTCAATACAAAATGCAAGGATTGGGTGGAGGGTGATTAAAAAGAGCAGATCAAAAAATAATGAAGAGCAATGTATAGCTGTTAAGGATCTGGTCAAGAACAACCTGAAGCTGACCATTTAAGCTGCCACCAAAATTGAAAATACCGGTTACCCAGTTTTGAGTACTCTCACCCACAACAAACCCCAGAGAATGCCAGCTGTCACCATTTGGCGCAGGCGGTATTGTTTCTTCTCCTGCCAACCACTAATGTCTCCTTTCCCTCCTAGTTATTTTTATAAGCCAACCAGCCCTCCGTATGGCTCTCCCTGCTGCTCTGAGGTACATCCTTTTGGGAGTTCCTACCTAGCTTGCTTATGCTTCAGTGAAAATAAGCTACATTTACAGGACACAAGAAGATTACACTTGTTTTATTCTAAAGGTATTCTAAGGTAGGGTTTTCATCTATAGTCATGTGGGACAGACTGCACACCACAGTACCACACAACTCCACGGCACAACAGTCACACAAATCTGCACTCCTAAAACAGGGTACAGAGGCTCTGTTTTGTGTGTCTGAAGAACAGAATGTAAAAACTGGTTCTCTCTTCTCAGACACCTTCCTACTTTTCTTCTCCTAAAAGAAAAAAGAGTTTATAAATCACTCTTCTTTTCAAGTTGTACAAAGAATTTCTGTAGACTACAATTTCCATTTTCTTTCCTGACACATTATTAAAAGGAATAAAGAGGGAGGAAGTCTTAAATATCTAATTACCTTTATCAAAGAGAACATTTCAAAAAGAAAGAAAGGTGTTCAATTTGTTTTGTTAGTTTTGGGTTTTTTCCCCAGCTTCTATATTCACCCCTGAGCTCAAGAAGCGTCTTCATTTTTTAATGTGCAAATGGGAAAATTGCATTTTAAGAGAACATTTTAATTTTGTGAATACTCTTCACTAGGTTATTATGTCAAGTAGCAATTTTAATTCATCAAGTTAAGTAATTTCAGAGTTTAAATGATTCTATTCACATTTATTAATCTTAAAAGGACAGGAAAATGGTTGTGGTTTTGTTGGATTTTGTTTACCTTTTCCCAATCAAACTCAATCAGGGTCAATTGTTCAAAGGTGCTATTGTAGGTTTGAAAATATCTATCCCAACAATCATCCTCTATTATAGTTAAGAAAGTAAAGGATCCTGGAATAATCTATCTCCTTTTCATACGCCAACAAGCACTACTGAGGTGAAGAAGGAAGTCATAAATCTCTGAAAGGAAAAAAAAAAATCTCACCAAAATGCCCCAATATGAAGGAAGAGATCAGGAAAGGAGGAAAGCTTACCAACAAGGCAGTGGGTGCAGAAGGCCCTCTAAATTTGAAACCCCTTCCTCCACAATGGAGACTATAATATATCAGAAACCAAAAGAACTCTTTAAATCATCACTTTGGTTTTCTCTCACTTGAAGGGAGGCGGAAGATCCAGGTGGTGACTTCCCAAAACATTTGTATCCTACCACAAATGCTTAATGGAATTGAATAACAAGAGAAAAGAGGATGACACACACTAAAAGGCTAATCAACTTGGTGAAAGAAAATTATAAATGCCTTTGGGATGATTATCTGCTTCATTGCAATTAAATAGCACCAGAATCTCTTGGAAGAATTCTTAAATTTTGCCTGCTACTCTCACAAGATCCCACAGAGGAAAGAAAGCAGAGTGACAAATGTAAAGAAGGAAGTGAGGTAAGGACTGCTCGAATTGAAAGTGGGGTAGAACTGAACTAGTGGGCTTGCTCTGACAGGAGGCGACAATCTAGAAGCCAAGGGCACCTCTGGAGGGGTAGCGATGGGCACCTGCTGCCAACACCTGCAGGGGACATGTTGGAGGGGGACATACTCCACGGTCCAGTGTACTCCCTGGTCCAGGACTTTCTGCTAGGTTTCTCATGCTCCAGCAAGTTCTGTTAGCCTAGACCTTGAGAAAACTCCACCCTAGTTTCCTTCCCCACGTGTCCATTTGGCCCATAGGAAGACTCTGATGTTTGACTCCTATCAGATTACAGAATACAAGTTGACCACCGTCTGGCTCCTCAGTCATTGACTGCCTCACCAGCAGAGGAAACACACCCCCAAGACCCCGCATTTGGAGTTGTCCACACTCTAGGTAAGCCTGGGTCCCCTCGTTTACAAACAGCTTCAGTGTTCTGTATGGTTATTTTTGAGTTATCTTCTCCTCACCCCACTCACCTCCTGACATACACACTTGACTTGAGAAAAAAATAAATGAACAACCCTCTCCCACCCTCCTTTTTCTTTCCAATGAATTAGAGGGAGAAAAAAATACCTAAGTATTACGTATGCCTAAAAGTTCCCTTCAAAGAATCTATTTGATAAATCTTTAATATTCTCTCTCATAGGTTATGGTTGAGAGGTGGTCACAGATCTACATAGATACCACTTAAATGTAAATTGCAAATCATGTTAAATCATGAAGTTCTTATCCATTGACCTCACCATTGAGGCTTACCAATCGCCTGAAGTATAAGGCGAAATTCTATTTATTTTATGTTATATAATATTTGAAATACTTTCTTTTTAATATTTGTTGTAGCTATACATTTTGGATTGCTCACATTTGCTAAACTAGAATATTCTGCTTTTCTTTAAATATTAAGAATAATACAGTGTCTAACTATGCTTCATTCTCACAGAGTGACCCTAGATTTGAATCCTTCGATTTAATGATTCACTTAAATGTCAAACGAGAAGTTCCTTTTATTTTTACTAATTAAAACACTCAGTTTTTTCTAACTTCGTTGACTTTTAATGTTGCATGAACTGAATCTTTTCCCATTATTGCATATTTTTAAGTACCAAAAGAGGTAAGATACAGTTAAGTCTAGTAAATGTATCTTACAAATATCACCCATTCCAAATTTAACAAAACCGTTATATGAAGCTTATATCCAGTCTTGCCAAAAACTTTTGTACCAAAAAAAAAATAAAAAAGAAGCATATCATTTTGCAGAAAATTCAGAATCTAAGTGGTGTGAGTTTTAGCAAGACACTCTATTTCTCTAGATCTCACCTTGGTAGATAGAACAGATATGCCAGGTGGCCCTTAGTACCTATTTCTCCCTCTTCATTCTGGAGAACAATTAGACTACATTTGCCAGTATTTCTTGCAATTAAACATGTTCATGTGGCTGAGTTCTACTCAGTGGAATGTGAGCAAAAGTGAAGTGTGCCTTGGATGACCACCCATAAAAACTCTTCGTGGGTGCTTCTCTGTGTTGTCTCTTCCTCTGCTGGCTAGAATGGAAATGACCACTGGGAAGACTTTAAAAGCTCTGCTGATTAGACAAAAACTATCTGCCTTCTCACAATGCCTTAGTTTTTCTTTTTTCCAAAGTCACCACTGCCTGGACCACTCTACTGCTGCCTGTATTGGCACCCTTGCCGAGTCCCCAGGCTGGCTGGAATTTCAGGTGAATCCCCTCACCCACTCTCTGCTCTGAGTCTCTCCACTTTCACATGTGTCATACTGAGCCTTCAGTGTCTGGCTGTCTGCATGGCTGCTGCAGGGCGGATTAAACAACCTGGAAGTAGGGAAGAGTTACAGCCCTAGAGGATGAACGTTGCCCACTGAGAAATATGGAAGAGAAAGACACAACAGGATAGCTCTCTTGTCGCTTCTCCTTGGCAGGGATAGGTAACACCAAGCTGTGGCTTCTCACTGTGGTCTTTCTGAGGTGAACTGTAGGCGGCGGAGCAATGCGCTGCATTACCGCGCCATCGCCGGTTCTCCCCGACCCACCTGTTGAGGAGGCCCGAGCCTCCGGCAGGCAGTCTAATGATCACGCTTGCTCGCACGAGTTGGTGCATAAACAAAAACAACTATATGTCGAGTTTGAGCCATTCTTTAAAGTTCAGTAATATTACACTTTAGGTCTAAAATGTCCCCCAAAGTCTCATGTGTTTGGAAGGTGACTGCATTTAGGGGGTGACCAGCTCACAGAGGATCCGTCCACGATGAGTCCAGGGGCTGCATGTGCCGTTAGGAGGTGGGACTGGGCTGGAGCTGGGGCACCGACGGTGCAACCTGGAAGCGTGCGTTCTTGTCCCTGGTCCCTTCTCTCTGACTGCTTCCCGGCTGCCGTGCGATGAGCAGCATTCCTCTACCGCACCCTTTCATCACGGGCTCCGCCTTGCAGCCAACTGACCATAGACCCAACCCTCTGAAAGCTATGAGCCAAAACCAGCTTCTCCTTTAAGTCGTGTGTGTGAGACATTTTGTCACAACAATAGGCATTTCACTAATATAAGTAGCCACAGCAATTACTGACACCACAAAAGACTCCGCACCTAAGTAAGAACTTGACCTCATGTCTCATGGGTTGGTAATACACACGCGATTGGAATTCAGATCTCATTCCACACCTATTTACAGTGTGACTTCAGGAAAACTGACTTAACATTTGTGACGCAGGCGCTTCAACTATGAAATGAAGATTAACAACGGTCTTGGGACTGAGAATGTAGCTTAGTTATAGAACATTTCCTTAGCATGCGTGAGACCCGGGTTTAATCAGAGAGAAAAAGTCTTATTAGGCATGGTGTCACATATCGATAATCCTAGCACTTGAGAGGCCAAAATAGGAGGATCACCATGAGTTCAAGGCCAGCCTGGGCTACGTAGTGGGTTCAAGGCCAGCCCAAACTAACAGCAAAGCCCTGTCACAAAAAACAGACAAAATAAAACAACGACTGTATATATTCGTGTAGTCGACTGTAAAGGTTTTTACCAAAATTAAAAGAGGTAACACATTTAAAAAAAAAAAAAAAAACTCTTAGACTAACTCCCGACACACAGAGTGGCTAATAGCTAATAACTCTTATCATTATTATTATTATCGTGATTATTCTAAAATTTGTTCCAAATAAACTTTTTATTAGTCTATGAAATTTTTATACTACCATTGAAAAGTACATGGTGACTCTTCTGCTTTCGTTTCATCGCTTTTCTTCTTCACATCTGCTCCCCAACAATGTCCTCTTCTAAAGAAATTGTATGGTCATTTGTAGGACAAACCCCATTTAATTACATAATAGCAATCCTAGAGTAAAAAGTTACATAAATCATGGGTACACGGTCTTAAATTACTTCAACTTACTATAGTTAATAGAGCAATTTGACTTTTCTAAATACTTAAGTTTCATGTCATGATGCTTTACTGTTAAACTTGTTAAAAAGAGCATTTTTTATTCTGTGTAGAAAAATCTTATATATTTGATTCTCCTAAACTAACCCCTGTTTCAAGGCCAAGTTTGCTCTCTTTACAGGCTCGCCAACCTTGGCTGAAGAACTGGCTCCACACATACAGATACCCTTTCTGCTGTGTTCCTTTTCTTCTAGGATGTCTAGAAAATGTCTGAAGGGAGATTTTTGTCTCTTGAATCCAGATGCCTATGTGCTTCCTCTTTACCCATTTTATTCAAGGCTATCTGTTACTTTCTGATTTGGTGTGAATGGGTTCAGTTTGGTTTTTAGACTCTTGCCTTCTCCTCAGGGATACTTCTACTCCAGAGTGGAGATATTCCAACTCATGTATATTTTAAGAAGAGAACTTCCACCACAGAGGCAAGTATATCACAGCATACGTATTATATATTTTTTTTCATTAGTTAGCTCTTTTGCGTGAAGGTTCAAAATGGTTAACAGTAACATGACAGAGAATATACGTATCTTACCACTCAGAATATTTGAACTAGGAAAAATGTGATGACAGCTCTAGGTCAACAGCTTTACAAACATGAGTTTGAAATGAACAAAAGCTTTCCCTGTTGCATGAAGGGAATGAATTGAAGAAAAAAAACAAAGACACAAATAATTGTGCTACATATGTGATTCTACAAAAATAGTGACTGAAATTTCTACAGGGGCTTAGAGGATGCTGTGCCCTCTGCTTCCTCCCCAGCCCTTCTGTCTTGGTTTTGGGTCTATTTTCAGCAGCCATCTCCATTTATTAACCAGGTCATTTTTGGCAAATAATTTAAATCGACACTCTTCAGAGGAATATAACAGAGTTTCCACAATATAATAGTTTACAATATCTAAAATTTAAAAAAGTTTAAACCAGAAACTATGATCCCTTGTCAAGAAAAAAAAATACCATAAGCAGAAATCAATCTGAAATTATCTATTTTTTATAAGTGGCAGATGAGATTTTAAATTAGTACGAAAGGATCTTAAGGTAGCCAGACAACTGTGGTCCAGTACATAAAGGAAGATATGTACACAATAAATGAATTCCAGCAGAAAAACAGAATGTATTAGAAAACAGAAATGCTAGAACTAGAAAACCAGGTATCAGAAACAAAAAAAAAAAATTTTGATGAATTTAATACCAAAATGCAGGTGACAGCAGAAAGTCAGTGCACTTGAAGTTAGGCCTACAGAATGGATCCAACCCAAAGAACAGGAAACAAAACAAAACAAAACAAAACACTGCAAAAGAAATTGACCTTCAGATACCTGATGGACAACAAGAAAACATCTAACATATAGGTAGACACAGCCATAGCAGCAAAGGAAATAATAAAGCAGAAAAAAGTGTTTGAAAAAAGTGTTTGAACATATCCCAAGTATTTTAAGAATAAAAACTTACAGGTTCAGAAATCTCAGGGTTGTCCACGCAAAGCAACCATGAAGAAAACTGTGACTAAGTATGTAACAGTGAAACTGCTGAAAACCAAAGACGAAGAGTAAGTTTTGGAACCAGCCAGAGGAAAGTGACACATTAAGTACACAGAAACAACAATTTGAACCACCATGAACTACTTCTTATCAAAACTCTGAAGGTTGTGAGAGTGGATAGAGACACAGGATGGAACAGGAGAGCTGCATGAAAGGGTAGAAAATGATCAGGATACGCTACATACCTGTACCAATTCCCCTAAACAATCATAACTACTACGCATTCCAAACACATACTAACTATATATTTATGGTTATAGATATTATAAAGAAAATACATAGTATGGCATATAGATTATAAAATATTATATCAATTACATATGTTATATACTATATATTTAAAATATATAAATATATACAGTGTGTATATATGATATATATTATTTTATATATATGTATAATGTAAAAACCCTGAAGGCTCAAAGATAGTGGAACAACATCTTTAAAGAGTTAAAACAGTAAGGTTGTCAATTTAATATAATTTAAGATCCAGTGAAAATATTTTTTAAGTAAGAAGGCAAAGGACAGACTTTTTAGGCAAGACAAAAAATAGAATATTTCCAACACAAAACTTCCTTAGGCAGATGGAAAATATTAACTGATGGAAACTGGACTCCTCATGTAAGAATAAAGAACATAAAAATGGTAAACATCTGGTAAATATAAGAATAGCATTTCCTTTTAATTTTCTTAAACTAAAAATTGCAGCATTATCTTGTGGGGTTTAAAAATACACTGGAATACATATAACAACCACATAATAAAGCCTAGAAGTAAATGGATCTATACCATTGAAAAGTGTCTTTATTTTATGTGAAATAGTACAAAAGTAAACTCTAAGTACACAGTAAAAAATGGAGGATGTATATTATAGCGCAACTATTAGAAGAAGTAATAAAGTTACAGCAAAAAAAATTGATGGAAATCTAAAATTTTTCACACAATTCCAAAAAAACAGGGAAAAAAAACCAAAGAAAAATAAACATAAAAAGAGTGACCAAAAAAATATAATAAAATGATAAACCTCAGTCCAACCATAACAATCATTTCACTAAATATTAATATATTAATCACTCTAATAAAAGGAAAAAATTTCCGGAAGCGATAAAATAAAGACATGGAGACTGAAGAAGTATTTGTTGTACCAAAAAATAAATATTAAAAAGTAAAATGGAAAAAGATGCACTGTACCATGCAAACAGTAGGCATAAGAAGGGTGAAGTAACTAGTATAATCAGATAAAAGTGAAGTCAACAAAAAAAATGATTATAAAAGGCAAAGAGGAAAGGAAATTTCATGATGATGAAGGACTTACTGCATAAAGAAAGTATGTATAGCAATAGCCCTTTCAAATACAAAAGCAGAAATCGAAAGGTAAAAGGAGAAATAGAAAATTATAGCATTTTAGTTGGAGATTCAATACCCTCATAGCAATTGATATCACAACTGGACAAAAAAAGAAAAATAGAAGTCATAGTTGATCTAGTTAATGCTATCAAACATCTGACTCTAACTGATATTTAATTACCAGTTTTTTGAGATAGGATCTCACTGTGCAGTCCATGCTGGCCTTGAACTCACAAATACGGGCATGTACCAAAACCCACCACACCTACCTAGCCTTCATATTTAAAGAAACAAACAGAAACAGAAAAATAAATCTGGAAGAAAATATAGTAGTATTTTTAATAAGGTGAGAAAAAATAAATATCAATTGAGAATTTTTACAAGTAAAATCATCATTTTGGAGTGAGGACAACAGAAAATATTTTCAAACATTCAAAGACTACGAAAAGTTCCTGCCAAAAGAATTATTAAAGTATATACATAACCAAAAGAAATATAAAAAGAAGAAACTGATAAAATATTAGCTATTATAATATCAAAATGAAAATAAATTTGTTTAAATGATAAAAATAAAGCTTTATAAAACAGTAACATCATTATATATGTTGTGATATATAACGCTATTATAAAATAACATAAGAATGCACAACATATGCTTAAAATATATTAATATCTTGTCATATTTAGGAAAATTATGGAAAAACTGAGTAATGGAACCCCTCTTTTAAAACAGTATACACTATTTAAAATTGTATCTTACTACTTTAATAATAACACTACATAAAAACATAATTTATAGGTTCCAATTAGCAAAATCAAGAAAACTTTATCAATTCAACAGAAAACAAGGAAGATTACATGGAGAATAAACCAAAAAATACCAAAAAAGTTATAAATAGGTCCAATATGAATTGTCACAGAAACTATAATTGTCACAAAAACCATAACTAATTTTTTCTCTATTCTAGCCTATAATCTGGCTTCAAAAACCTAACTAAAGCCAAATCAAACTGAAATAGTAAAAATAAAAAGACTTGAGAAACTATCCAAATATTAGTCTTGCAAAAACCTGTCACAACAATATTGACATCAGCCAAAGTAAGGTCAAAAGACATTAATCAAGATACAGAAGAACTCTATAAAGTAATAAAAGGAAGATATAATGGCCATTAACTTGTGTGTCCCTAATAGCATGGGCGTAGATATAGAAAGTAAAACTCTTAATTACTTTTATGAGAAACATACATTAAGAATGTTTCTACTGCTGCCTGAGAAACTGGCTTATTATGAGATCCTAGATAAACCAGTTAAACTCTTCCCTTTTTATGAAATGATGATGTTCATGCTTGTCTTACTAAACGCACTGTTCTCCTTTCTAGCTAATAAAGTTTAGCAAACATATACATACCTAAAAACATACACATTTGTATGTACGTATGTACTAACATTGTACTAACTAGACACAAAATAAGAGGAAAAGAAGAGAAAGCAAAAGAAATAAAGATCTGTTACAAAAACTTGAGTGTTGTAAGCCTCTATAGCAGGAAACAGATAAAGGGGCTGAAGGGGGGCTGAGGAGGCACAAAAATCATGGAAGTGCTGTCACAAAGATCTTGATCCAAGGGGATGCAAACAACAAACCAAAACACATTATTTAAATCATACAGGAAATAGCAAGTAGTATTCTTGATTTCTTTACAAACCAACGGGTCATCAACAGTAAAACAGACATAATACTTGACTTTGGAGTGTTTCCGAAGACCCCTCCGCATGTAAACAATAGCAATTCATTTCTTAGGATTCCGAGACAGAGCAGCCCACAATGGAGGCGTTGCAGGAGCAGGCCTGCTGGGGGCTGCTCTCTTCAAAGAGAGCTTTGTTGCTCCCTCCTCTAGGGGGGAGGAACCCTGTCTCCTCACAAGGACAGAAGGGCAGGAGAGTGCTCTCAGGAGCCCTTCCACAGGGGTACTGATCCCATTCAGCTCTGCTCCTCTGCTGCGACGCTAACAACAGGACCAGGCATCATGGAATTAAATTAAGTAAACACAGGAATGTTTACAAGGCTCTAAAATGAAAAAGAAATACTGGAAAAGCAAACACTTCTGGCTGAATTTGTGGAACACAGTAAGTATGTCCACTAACTATGGGGCCAGTGTGGTGTCCTGGGGAGAACTGTGAAGCAAGCGTGTGGAGGTCCAGACTGGCTGCTGACAGACATCTCTCTGCATCGTGATAGCCCCTTCCATGAAATAGTCATAACGACAGCTTGTCCGTGACTGCTAGGAGAATTACCTCATGCCTGAAACACACCTATATGACGTCAACCTCACAGGAAGTCTCCAATAATTTCAGTTTTTTCAATCCCATTCCCAACAAATACGACCTAACTTGATAAATCAAGTTAGAGGTCATGAAAATATGATAGGACTATAGTTACAAGCAAGAAAAGCAGAACAAATTTTGAAGATATTGTGAATGTAAAAACAAAAAATTTGGCAAATGAGTGAAAAGGACAGAAAATTAAATGTAACCTAGAAGATTTGGGGGTTTAGGGACAACAGTGATGATTTCTATCCTGATGTGCAAAATAAGCACAAACCATGTTATCACCTCATTACAATATTCCTGTCCAGAGTTCTAACGATGTAACTATAACGTTACTACTGTGAACTCGTTTATTAATCAGATTCTAATTCTCTGTTAGAGGCCCCATCTGTCTCTCCAATAAGTAATTGCCTAAATTAGTTGTCAGCATTGAGCTTATTGATAAACAATTAAATGACAACACACAGCACAGGGCAAAAGAAACTGCTGCATACCCAACGAGAGAGAGCAATTACCTTTGCACTTTGCAGATATCATTTTCCCACTAATTACCTGAAGTGCCAGGATTTCCTATAAAATTTCTACTGCAGCTTTATAATGAGGTCTCCTGACCCAACACACCAAGAATAGATCGAAACTTCAAAGTGAGGTGGAGGGTGAAACATCATGCAACATATAGACACGACAGATCAGTGAGCAACAGATCTCAGCCCACTGATCTTAAACTTACTCTGACAGTGCTTTCCACACAGTATGGGCAGGGCCAACAAAGCTCATGTGATCATTTGTAGATTACAGTGTCAACCATATCTCTGCTCAACCCACATAATTCATGTATATGGATCCAGACAGAGTATATCCACTTGGCTCTTTGATGAATGGACATTTCCAGAAGGCTGGCATATTTTGAATGTTGACTTTATATTTTAACAAACCTACACTCTTTTAATTTTCTTGGATGGAATATTTTTCTAAAATAAATCACTTACCTGAGTCTTTCAATGAAGAACATTAATTGTTCAAGTTTATCATTATAAGTAATCATTATTAAAGCCATAAATGTCTGAACTACTTCTAACAATATTTTTTACCAGGAATTTATCTCACAGTATGAGCATAAAAGTGCCCAAAGTCTACTAAAAGATCAGTTCCCTACATGATGATTTATTTACACAGTATATACTCAAAACTCATTAAAATAGTATAGACAAATGATTAATAAAATATGCAATACTTACAATATTTTTTACAAATGAAAAATGATGATGAACATCTCATGTCTTTTACATAAGCAGAATGTGTTATTATTAAATTAGTGTAATATTGTACAATGGTACAGTGATGCCCTCAAGACTGGAGAAACCACTTTGGTTCTCTTCAGGTCTTGAAATGTTTCCACCTTTCTCCACTTCTCCTGTCTGCCCTGTCTTCTCAGTATTGCCAGCACACCTATCCTCTCTCATTTCACAGTCACAAGATTGAATAGGGTGTCAGTGATCACTAAAACCAACCGCCTTTCGAATGCTCAAATCACCTGATTGACATCCCTGCCAAGACGCCGCCCAGCTGATCATATGACTGTCCACTTCTGACAGCTCACATCTGGCTGCCCATTGTTCCTTCCAGTTGTGTGAATTTCTTACCTATAGTAAATCAAAACCCGCCCCTTTACAATGTTCATCTTTTGATTTTAGTGCTAACATTTGAAGACATTTAAATTAAAATATCCTTCCAATTTCTGTTCTTCGAATATCTGAAAGTAACTATCGTGTACCCAGTCATCTCTTTTCCTTCATTCTTCATTCAGTGAATCATTGTTAAGTCCCCACTTTGTGCTGGGCATTACTCTAGATACTGGGAATAAAGCAACAAATAAGACCAGTAAGGTCCCTGCCTTCATCAAACTTACATTCTGGCGAAGAAGATAATAAATAAGAAATCAAATGAGCAGACAAGATAATTACAGATTATCACCATAATCCATCATCATCAGAAAGGCTTGTGTTCCAGAAAAGTACTAGGAGAAAGTAAGTACATAGTGCAGGCCCTCTGAGACCTGAAAGTTGAAGCTCCACCCAGGGGAAAAACCAAGAGAAAAGACCTTTAGGCTAAAAAAAAAAAAAAAAAAAAAAAGAAAGAAAGAAAGAAAAAGAAATTCACCATCAGATAAGAAAACTCTCAAAATGATCCAGGAACATTAAAGGATAGAATTGTGACTGGAGAAGTAAGGAACCGCAGGAGTAAAGGGCCTGGGGTGATTTGGGAGGGGCAGGCGGCGCCAGACCAGGTAGGGACTTGGTTAAGAGGCGATGGTGCAAGTGTCAGGCATGAGAGTGATAAAATCAGTTTTTTTAAATGATTCTGGCTGACTAAACATTGTAAATTCCTGTAGCTATTTCTTACAGGAATGATTGCATTTTAAAATCCTGCTCTGATGTTTTCATATTCCTCTACTAAAGAGAGCCAAAAATTGAAGAAAGCACTTTGAGCATGATCTAATCATTTACAGGAAGTTGAAATAGTCACCTCTTGCCTAACAGAATGGAACAAATCATCAAAAAGATTATACACTATGACCAAGTAGGAGTCATTTCAGGGATGCAGGGATGGTTCAACATATGCAAATCAATAAATGTGATACACCATATTAATAGAGCCAAGGACAAAAACCATATGACCATCTCAATAGACACAGAAAAAGTATTTGAGAAGGTCCAACACCCATTCGTGATAAAAACCTTGCAGAAAATTGGAATAGATGGTCTTTATCTCAATCTGATAAAAGCCATCTATGACAAACCAACAGCCAACATCATACTAAACGGTTAAAAACTAAAAGCTTTCACTCTAAAATCCAGAACAAGACAAGGATGTCTGCTCTCACCACTCTTATTCAATATAGTTCTGGAAACATTAGCCAGAGCAACTAGACAAGAGAAAGAAATAAAAGGAATAAGGATAGGAAAAGAAGAAGTTAAGTTATCATTATTTGCAGATGACATGATACTCTATATAGAAGACCCCAAAAGCTCCACCAAAAGACTTCTAGATTTAATAACCAAATTCAGCAGCATAGCTGGATACAAAGTCAACACTCAGAAATCAATAGCACTCCTGTACACAAACAACACACTCACTGAGAAAAAAACTAGGGAAACAAAGCCTTTCACAATAGCATCCAAAAAAATGAAGTACCGAGGAATCAATCTAACAAAGGAAGTAAAAGAGCTATACATTCAAAACTACAGTACTTTGAAAAAGCAGATTGAAGAAATCAGAAAATGGAAAGATATCCCTTGCTTCTGGGTGGGAAGAAGCAATATAGTGAAAATGGCCATACTCCCAAAACTGTTATACAGATTTAATGCAATCCCAATTAAAATACCAATAGCATACCTCACAGAATTGGAAAAAACAATCCTCAAATTCATTTGGAACCGAAAGAATCCTAGAATAGCAAAAGCAATTCTGGGCAACAAAAGCAAAGCAGGAGCCATCATAATCCCTGACCTGAAATTATATTATGAAGCTACTGTAATAAAAACAGCATGGTACTGGCAAAAAAACAGACTCCAGGACCAAGGAAACAGATTAGAAGATGCAGAAACATGTTCAAACACTCTCAGTCACCTTATCTTTGACAAAGGGGCCAAACAACCTCACTAGAAGAAAGATAGCCTCTTTAATAAATGATGCTGGAAAAACTGGCTCTCCACATGCCAAAGTTTAAAACTAGACCTATATCTTTCCCCATGCACTAGGCTAAAATCAAAGTGGATCAAACATCTAAATATTAAAACAGAAACTAAATCTTTTGGAAGCTAGAATAGGTAGAACTCTTGAAGACATAGGTGTAGGCAAGGACTTCATGAACAAACCCCCAGTTCCCCAGGAAATATCACAAAGAATCAACCACTGGGATCTAATCTTTTATTAAAAAGCTTTTGCACAGCAAAAGAAACCACCAACAGAGCGGAGACAATCCACAGAGTGGGAAAAAATTTTTGCCAGCTGTTTCTCCAACAAAGGACTAACACCTTAAATATAAAAGAACTCAAAAAAAATCAGACCCCCCAAATTTAAAGACCCAGTCCAAAAGTGGGCAAGTGAAATGAATAGACACTTCTCATTTGAAGAAGTAGAAACAGCAAATAAACATATGAAAAAATGCTCAACATCACTGGTCATTTGAGAGATGCAAATTAAAACGACCCTGAGATTCCATCTCACTCCAGAAAGAACAGCTATTCTCAACAAATCAGCCAATAACAATGCTGGAGGGGCTGTGGAGTAAAAGGAAACCTTCTCCACTGTTTGTGGGAGTGTAGACTGGTGCAACCACTATGGAAGTCAGTGTGGATATTCCTCACAAAACTACAACTGGAGCTTCCATTTGACCCAGCTATTCCCCTTCTTGGCATCTTCCCAAAAGAATTAAAAGCATCAAACCACAGAGATACATCCACACCCACATTTATAGCAGCACAGTTCGCAATAGCTAAATCTTGCAAATTGCCCAAATGCCCATCAACCATGGAATGGATAAAGAAAATGTGTTTTTTTTTAATACAAAGATGTACTACTCTGCCATAAAGAATGATAAGCTTGAGGTATTTCAAGGTAAATGGATGCATCTTGAGACCATACTCTTGAGTGAAATAAATCGGACACACGTTTAAATACTGCACTGTTTCTCTGGTATGAGAAACTGAAAGTGCAAATAAAGACTAAAATGTATTATATTGAGAAAGGGAAGAAAATGTCCAAATGGGAAAGGGAACAATGGAGGGGGAACGGAACAGAGGGACAAGAGAAATAAGAAATGGAAGGAAAAAATGGAAACAAATCTTTTGTAAATAAGGAGGGAAGAGGGGGTGAAGGGAGGGGGATGGGGAAAAAAAGAAGCAACAAGATATATTGTCTACAGGCACAAATCCCCCATCATGAACGTTATCACTATGTACATCTAAAATGTACCATTAAAATAAATATTTTTTTAAAAAAAAATCATCTCTTGCCTGTGATGTCCATCTTCATTTAATGCAGCTGAAGATCAAGATTTCATTCAGGGTTTCCAAGGTTAGAAACCAAACAGGAAAGCTTCTTAGGAACGAAAGTAAATAAGTCCTGTTTGACGGCTTAAGGCAGCGATTCGCACTCTCGCCTGACCAACAAAAACACCTGGGAAGGTTTTTCTAAAAACCTTGGTGCCCAGACACTTTCCCAGGACAAACTGGAATCTCTGCATGGATTCTTTAAAAGGTCCCCAGGTGGTTTCACTGTGCGCCCCAAGGTGTTTCATTATGTCCTCCGAGGCCAAACAACTGTGACAGAATAGCTCAGAGGATCGTTTCAGGGTCTTGTGGAAAGCACCTTCCGTAATGGAACCAGGAGCCGGATGGAACCAGGTGACTGCAGTTCAACAGTGCTTCCGACTTTCCCGCAAGTGCTGTGTGGAGGCCCAGCCTCCCTCAAAGCTCAGCTCAGGACCTCGTGGAGAAGGAGCTTTGGCTCAGTGCTAAGTTGAGTCAATGGCAGTTTCAAGTGCTGTGGGCGTACCCAAAGTCTGGTGGACCATGCGCGGGAGCGGTGGGTCTCACAGCTACCGTTGAGTACTGCCGGGCCTCAGGGAAGTGCTTTTCCTGGGCGGTGGCCCGCCCAGACAGGGGCTCACCGGGGACAGCGAGTGTGATCCAGAGTGGTTGGATACTGAAGGCCTGTGCTGACACCTCCCCGATGGCATGCTACTAGTACTGGACTGCAGTGCCCACGGACAGAGTGCGGGGCTCTGTGCACACTGCTCTACCTTGGTGTATTTACACAGGGACTTCTAAGGTCATGTTTGCTGTTTCAGAGGGAATATTTTTTGTCTTTTGTTCTTTACTGACGTGCATTAATTGCACATAGTAATGGGGTTCAGGCTGGTATTTCCACACATGCATGTGGCATGCACTGATGGAATCCAGCCTGCCTTTATTTACCATCTTCTATGGCTTCCCCCTTCCCAATCAGAGGCAGGATTTCCAGGATCCCTCCTGATCTTTACAGAACAGCTTCTATTAGCTTACCCCCTTCCTCACAGGGACCGGGACAAAGCATGGGATGTGTGGTTAACAGTGAAATTCTCAGACACTCAGACTGAGTTACAGGAAGGAGTCACTATGGTGAGTAGGAAAGTCAGAAGATCTAGATTTTCATCCTAACTTTGACATTTGTGGGCTTTCTTTTTTCTATTTTATTTTTATTTTTGTGGGTTTTCAATTTTTCTTTTTGTGAGACTTGCGAACACTTCAATGCACAGTAACCTTTCTAAGCCTCGGCATTCTTATCCCAGAGCTAGGGAGGCCTCCCTCCTGGGGTTGGTGTGAGGAGTAACTGAAGTAACGCATGGAAGTCACCTGCAAAGCCCTGGTACACAGTCACTCACACATTCTCTCCTTGCTTTCCTGCCTCCAGATTGCAGAACTACTCCACTACAAAGCTAGCTCCTCTCCGTTCAAGACTTTGCTGGGGATGAGGCAGAACAAGTCTCCCCCTGGGACCCGCGTGAGGGGCGAATTCTAGTTCTGCCAGAGGTGAACCAATGGCTTCATGAAAAACCCAGTCTGTGATTCTTCAGTCTAAATATTAAACGGCCATCAAACTTTTTTTTAAAAGGCATATTTTGATTCACTGAGTCTGGAGTAGGGCTGAAGAATCTCAATTTCTAAATAGCTTCCAGGAGATAGTGTCGTAGCTGGTTTGAAAAGCAAACTTCTAATCGTGAGAAGTCCAGCACAAAGGTTTTCATAGCACGCACCAGAATCACTGCGGGGTGGAGGGTGTTGCTTAAATACAGACTGCTGGAGTCCACCTTCAGAGATTGTGTCAGAAGGTGCAGACTGGAGCCTGAGAATTTGCATTGCTAGCCAGTTCTTAGCCATGGTAATATTATTGGTCCACAGACCACACTCTGAAATCCAGGAGGCTACCCACTGGGGAAGAAATGCATGAACTGTGGGCTCTTGACTTTGGAACACAATCTTTATAATTTGACTTTCATTACACAGAAGGTTTTTCGTCTCTTTTCCTTCCCCCTGATTCCATCTAGGTAGGCTGTTAGTGTACACTCGCCCCAAGAAAAGAGTAGCTAAGTAGCATTCTACTTTGAGAAAGAGAACTTCAACAATGACAGACCAGCAAACATGCTTTGGAGGAGGAGAAGAAAGTAAACCCAGAACACAGAAGCAAGGACTGAGATGTCTTACCAATAAAAGAAGCTTGTGCTAAATTTCCAACCATCTGTTTTTCACAGATATTAGCAAAAACCAGTTTTCCTACTTAGTAAAAACTTTAATGTTCTGAGTTCTTTTATTTCCACTGTGTGTCAGCCTACCTGCTTTCTTGTTTGCTTTGTTCTTATGCATCACTGTATCTCTTTCTTCTGAACTTGCATCATAACGCGTACTAATGAAAACATATGCTACTGGAGTGCAAAGAATGGAATATGATAAATAAGAAATTAAGTGAATTGTTCTTCCAGCACCAAGTGTTTATCTCTAAGCATTTCCTAAATAATATTTCTCCCTCAAGATCATCTGCATATGAAAAAGGTGACAGATATATCCAATGAATTATATATTTCTGATATGACAGTGCTCATTTCCCTTTTATTCTAGGACAATGCCTTAAATTATTTTATTAATAAAATACGTTTACAGACAGGGGCCTAGGGGCATGGCTCAGAGATAAAGCACACACTTGGCATGCATAAAGCCCTGAGTTCAATCACTAGCACAAAAAATAAAATAAAATGTTTAAAATAACAAGCTAGAAGTTTCTATTTTTCCGATATACTTATTTATTGGGTTCAGAATATAACTCACTGGTGGAATCCTTGCCTAACACATGCAAGATCCTTCATTTGGTCCCCAGCACCACAAACAAAAGCATATTCATTCAACAAATAATTAGTTCTTATTGTTGTCCAAAATCTCCTAAGTAGCATTTAATAAACTGTCTATAAAGTAGATATTAAAAACTACACAGCATTCATAAGAATTTGTACAGCTGTGACATAATCAAAGACTTAAAAAAAATCTGAAATAATTAAGACACAATTCATCTCAAAGTAGCATGGATTTTTTTACAGGTCTCAATTGTGGTATGAAGATGCTAACTGCACACTTGTCAAATCAGAGGGAGGGTAGAAAACTCCAAGTGTTCTATCAATTACCTGTTATTCTCAGAACAAAGGGCAGTAATAAAAAGTACATTCAGAACACAGAACATCAGTCTTTCTCTTATTTAAACTCTATCACTATTTAACTCCCCTGATTAGAAAGATCATCCTACTTTTAACAGAAAGTCTCTTCAAGTTGTATTTTGTTGAGTTATTTTTAAGAAAATAGAATCGAAAGATTGACTTGAAAACTTACTTATAATAAATCCACCCCAGCAAAAACCCAAACAGAACTTAGAAGTTTCACATCAGAAAATGAGATTTGACTTGATATTTGATATCTTGCTTGATCTGGGTCTTGAAAGTTTAGTAAAATCAGCAAGTTAACATAAAGTGTAATGCAAAGTATAGAAAAACCAAGGAATAAACCAAGGCTCAGATTCCACGTGTAAATGTTAGAAAGCTAATTGTGGGCAGCAAGTTCAGTAATACATTGGCATTATGCTTTTTTCATTGGCTTACTTCCTGGGGTTACCCAGGATTGATGAGCAGCCGCAGGACCTACAGCCGGAAATGCACTCCCTAAGTCACCAGGCTCTGAGTATTGCGGGCACACACAATCTGGTTTGTTCGTTCGTTTGTTTGTCTGTCTGTTTGTTTGTTTCTAAATGGGTTTGTCCTTAACAGCAGCTGTTGGAGACATCTAAAATGTTGGCAGCTCAGAAAGCAGCATGACCAACGCAATCATATTCAAAATAGTTTTACACAGAAATCATAAATTAACCCAGTACTAAGTCTGTGTGATTTTTTTTCTGTCTTAGATCCTGGAAATGGGAGAGACTAAAATTACACTAGAGCTTAGATAATATTTCTATAATGCAGCATGCCATTTGGCTAAAAATCAAACCTAGAAAATAAATATAAATGTAATCTAGGGGACAAAATGATATTTAGAGTTCCATGGAAGTGCTTTAGAAGCCAGTATCACTCAACAATTTCATGAAAAGCTTTGAGTGGAGATGGTAATACTAATCAAATTTATAAATGATTGAGAGAATTATGTTGCTTGAGAATTAAACACGAAATAGTATATAAACCTGTGAAGTTGGATAAACATGTTAAAATAAATAAATGTTTCCTTTTTTTAAAAAAAAAAGAAGGAAATATATGAAATGGTGCACTCAGAAAATAGTGGGTACTACAAAACACAAACAAGAACAGAAGACCACAAAGTATGAGAAGAATGAAAGAAGTTAATAATGTGTCCTTGATATAACACTGTCACACTACATTTATTCTTCATTAACATAATATTTAACACATTTGAGCGAATTTATTTGTATTACTTTGATTTAGTACCAAATGTAACTTGAAGTTCACTCTGACAGTATTATGTAATTAAAGAGACAGACAAATTATATCACCCAGAAGA
Source organism: Hystrix cristata (assembly GCA_004026905.1). NCBI lineage: Eukaryota > Metazoa > Chordata > Mammalia > Rodentia > Hystricidae > Hystrix > Hystrix cristata. The sequence continues at coordinate 185,105 of PVJO010000391.1, read as the reverse complement.
AAATAGAAGAATTAATAAAAGATTAAGAAATACCGCCAATGCAAAAGTTACTGAAATTTGTTAGTCCAGAAAAAAAGAAGGCAAAGGGGAAATGATATAACTATCAAGTAATGTATAAATGGAAAGTAGTACAACGTAAAATGGTTAAGGGACTTTTTAGGGTCAGATGTGGATTTGGATTCTATTTCCTCAACCTCTTACTGTCCACAGAAAATAATAATGTAGTTCATTAAATAACCTCAACTCTCTAAATGTCTTCATTTGTAGAGTACAGAAAATAATAGTATCAAGGACTATGGGATGGTTGTGAGAATTAGATAATACATTTAGTACAAAGTTTGCACTGGTTTGTCAGTCTCATTTCCTTATAAAGAGAATTTGGTAAAATGATGCTTTTATAGAGCCAAAAGGGCCATATTAAGACAAATACCAACTATGGGTTATTTTTAAACCAAGTCGTCTTTTCTCTCCAAATGAGGAGACTGGCCTAATTGAGATTCACATACCTATGAGAGAAGCCTGTTTATAATATTTATTATATTTCATGAGCACCATTTTTCCTTCAACTACAGTTTACTCTTGGCCTTTATTATCATTTACACCTTAAATTTAACTATGGCGATTTCTAATTCAACATATTCTTTCTTACTAAAACCTCTGTATCTTTACTCTTTCTCATTCCACGTACTTTTTTTTCACAATTACACTTTTTCCACTCTCCTGTAAAGGTCCATTTTTCTTATCACTTTTCTGACCACTTTGATCAAACCTTAGCTATCAGAAATGTCATACGAAATAGGAGGTGCTCCATGCGTTATTTCAGGAGGACTTTGGGGAAAACCTAGAACAAAGTGTCTGTAATCTATAACCAAATACACCGTTTCATGTATTTCACATAGTATGAAATGTATTTCACATATTATGGAATCATGAAATTTTATATAGTTATGAAAAAGATTTTCTTGTAGCTCTAGAAGAATTTACTAAAGAAAGATATGGTTTTTGAGATCTACTGCACATGCGAGTGCCTAAAAAGGAAAGAACATATGATATACATGGGTAGGTGTAAATAACAAATCAGTCACACCAAGTACCTAGTAGAAGTCCGTAGAGATTCATGAATCCTACCACAGAGATACCAGATAACTGATGTGTCAGATGAAGGCCCCAATTTTAATGAAATAGATCATTTAGTAACATGCAGGCTATTAAAAATGAAACTATTTATATAAAAATAGTTCATGGACTTTTCCTGTCTGCTAAAGTGAAATAAATTTGATTATTCCAATCACACATTTTTAAACGCTGCAGTGCAAGAATTCAGAAGTGAGCATAACAAACATCTTGATAGCAGGCAAGGAAATAGTTAAGGAATTTTCAACAGGAAAACTAACAGTAATCATTTTATATTTTTCCTTCTGGTACTAGAGTTTGTACCCAGGGCCTCAGCACTGAGCTACATCCCTAGCCTTTTTTTCTACTTTTTATTTTTGAGAAAGGGTCTCAGGGTTGAACTGGTGATCCTCCTGCCTCAGCCTGCCTCTCAGAGTGCTGGCATTACAAGTATAAATTCAAAACTAAGCTCTTACTATCCATCTGACAAATTTTGACTTCATCTTAGCTCAGAATCTTCAAACTTTTGTATTCAAGGAAGATGGCTACTCACAGAGAACCAGAATGGGTATTTTAACTCCAATGTCTCTCTCTGTCTCTCCCATGAGGCTCTTTTCCTTATTTTTGAGATCAACTCCATAATGAACATTCTCCCTATTGCAACAAGCTGAATAAAGCCATCTCCTTAATTGCCTGGTACGTTTTGTCTTTCACAGGCCAAAACCTATACCAACTCTTAGCTTAGTTGATGGCTATTCTGTCTTGGTTGTGGCTCAAAAGTCTGAAAGAATCAGAAATCCTTTTGGTCTAACTTCAGAATGTATCCAGAATATGACCACTTCAAATCAATTCCTATTTTGCCACCACGGCTTGGACAACAAATCTCAGAGCGGCTTTTTCTCTGCTGCTCACCACTCTGCCATCTTCCCAGAAGTCTGCCACTATGGCTTGAGTCACTATCACTTCTTGCATAAATTTTTTTTTTATTTCCAAGAACATGTATTGGTACATTGTATACATGGTGATCACATTCATCATAGTTAATTTGTATCTGTACATGATACATCTTGGTTCCCCCACTTCTTCCCCACACCTCCTTTCCACTCCCCCCCTTCTCTTGCATAAATTATTGAAAAAATAATCCCACTGGTCTCTCAGCTTTCACCTTTGCCTGCCTTTAGTCTATTCTCAACAAAATGACATGCAAAAACTTCTGAAATTCAGCTCATGACATTCCTGTGCTCAAAGTTCTCCAAAGGTCACCAGCTCTAGTCACAGTTCTTAAAATGACCCAGAAGTTGTCCACAATCTGGCTCCCCCATGACCGCTCTGACCTCACCTATCATTCTCATTACAATTGACAAAACTCTCCTCTTTTCTTGTCCTAACTATGTAAGACATGTCCCACCACAGAATCTTTAAGTTAGCTATTTCCTCTGCCTTTAAATCTCCTCCCTTCTAATAGCTACCCGCGTCACTCCATTACCTCTTTCAGTGTCTCCTGAAATACTTTCTCAGTGAAGCCCACGGTAGTAACCCTATTGAAAATTACATATCCACATTCTGTATCCTGTTACCACGCTCCATTTTTCACAGAGCACTTTATACTTTTTTACATATTATAGAAATCCTTGAGTCTAGCATTATTAATTCTTTCCTCTGTGGGAGGGAGAAGAATTTTTATTCACTGGTGTATTTCTTAGTATCTCTTTTCTCTTTCATTGATATATCCCTAGTGCCCAGAAGAGTGTCTTGTACATATTAGGTGGTTCAATAAGTATTTGTTGGAAGACTGACTAGCCAAATACCTGACTGATTGAATGAATGAATAAACTGATGTAACAAACTTGCTGTCTGTTCAAAGTAATAATGAATGCTAAAGCTGCACATTGATGACCTGCATTACTTTCCATTGTGGATTCTATTGAACTTTTCCACACCATTACTCCCAGTTGTCTTTCTAGAGTTTGAATGTGATAGAAACCACTAGTGTTGTTTAGCACTATAGATACCATGTATGTATTACCATGATCACACAATTCTAAAGAAACAGAGAGCAAATGGCACAAGAATTCAAAAGTATGTGCATAATTCTAATTGTGAATTCATTAGAAACTAGAAATCTCCAAATGAAGTAGTTATCAGACCTTTACTCCCCAAATAAGTGACCAGGCATTTACTTAGGCCAAGAACATTCACTCAAGTTTAGACAAGTGCTATGTAGAATGATAGAATATGAACTAAGGATATAAAAGATTCTTTAGCTCTCTGCACATTGAAGAGACATTCTTTATTTGAGTTAAAAGAAAACCACAGGTTTAATTTAACATTTCTAAAAATAATTCTTAAAGTTTTTCTTCCACCTAGGTCATTTCCAGTACCCATAATAATTATACTTTTTTATTTGCCATTGACTCAAAACATTTACAACAAGTCTCTGTGTGGTCTACCATCAGAACTGTCCCGTACTACACAGAGCAATGAGGCCTAATGGAAACAACCGGATTTGGAAATCAGAAGGACAAGGTTCAAATCCTGGATAGCAATTTATCATGTGTCTTTGGCAGGATTTTTTAGTGTGTTGTGGTAAAATCATATAACATGAGGTCTACCTTCTAATCAATTTTTAAGTGTGCAGCATGGTTTTATCAACTGTAAGTACAAAGTTGTGCAACACTTCCTTCAAATTTATTAATATTGCTCGACTAAAACCTCATACCCATGTATCCATAACTACCCATTTGTCCTGCCTCCACCTCCTAGAATCCACATTCCACTCATTAATTCCATGTACTTCATGTGAATAGTATCATGCAGTATTTGCACACCTGTGATGGGCTTATTTCATTGTGGCATAATGTCCCTACGGCTCATCCATATTGTTATTTAGTGTAGAATTTTCCTCTTTTTAAGGGAGAATAATGTGTTTGTACATACATATATATCATATGTTTTTTATCCATTCACCCACCAACGGACATTTATGTTATTTCCATATCTTGGCTATTGGACTTGCTACAGTGCTACAGTGAAAATGAGAATACTATAATCCCTTCAAAATTCTGATTTTAATTATTTTGGGTAGAAATCTAGAAGGATTCCTGCATCACATGGAAGTTCTATTTTTAATTTTTTGAGGAACTTGTGTACTCTTTTCCATAGGAGCTGCACCATTTTGCATTACCATCAACAGTGTACAGAGTCCCAATTTTCCCACATCCTGGCCCATATTTGTTGACTGTTTTTTCTTTACAACTATCATCTGGACAGGTATGAGGTGACATCTTGTTGTAATTTTAATTTACATTTGATTAGTGACATCCAGCATCTTTTCCTTTGTATGTTTGCCATTTGTGTGTCCTCTCTGGAAAATATCTGTTCAGTCTTTAGACTATTTTAAAATCAGGTTTTAGGGTTTTGTGTTATTGAATCACAAAAGCATAAAATTTAAATATTTTGAAAATTAACCCTGTAACAAGTATACCTATTCAAAAATGTGTTCTTCAATTCCATCTCTTGCTTCTTTTCTCTGTTTCCTTTGCAGGGCAAAAGTTTCTTAGTTTGATTATAATCATGCTCATCTGTATTGCTTTTATTGCCTGTGCTTTTTATGTTATATCCATGAAATTATTATCAATACCAATGTCATGGGGCTTTTCCCTATATTTTCTTCTAGTAAATTTATAGTTTCAGAAATTATACTTCTTTGAGTTGATTTTGTAAATAGTACGAGATAAAAATGCAACTTTATTCTTTGCACATAGATAGTCTATTTCCCCAGCCTCATTTGTTGAAGAAACTATCTTTTCCGCATTATGTATTCTTGGCCCTCTTTTCAAAAATTCATTGAGTCGGGCTGGGGATTTAGCTCAGTGATTAGAGTGCTTGCCTTGCAAGCACAAGGGCCTGAGTTCGATCCTCAGCACCACAAAAAAAAAAAAAAAATTCATTGAGTCTATATTTCTGACTTTATTATTGAGTTTATTTCTAGGCTCCTTTGTCTGTTCCATTGGTCTGTATTTCTGTCTTTAAGTCAGCAGAGCTTGCTCTACTCTAAATCAGTAGAGGTTTAATGATTCTGGCTTCCATATAGATATGTGCATATATATATATGATTTTTCAACCTGTGCTCCAGAGAGAGGTTGTAAGGGTTCATGCAATTAGATCCTCAAGAGCCAGGGTCCAGATGAAGCTCCTGATAGTAATGAGATAAATGCTACTTTTCTTCTTTTTAATTTCCACAAGGTTTGGGAACAACCAAGAAATCTCCCTCTTTGAAATATCAGTTGGAAATCAAATGACTCTGCCTTAGATTTCTAAAAATTTTTCTGGGTGTGGTACTTTGTGCTCCTATTTTTGTCTGCTCCTGGAATACCCAAAGTTGTTTCCACCCTGAGTCCTTGATTTCTGCCTGGAATCCTCTCCCCCATTTCTTTACATGTCTAAATTGTGTTAACAACTTAGTGCAGTATCTCAAAAAAGTCCTTTCCCCGAGTTGCGGCTCTTTCTTACCTCTTGTTACTCTCTATCATAGTTCTCTGTTCCTTAAATTATGGCATTATTGACGCTACTTTGTTTGTTGACTTATTTACCCATTTATCCTCCCACCACCAGAATGTACATTCATAAGAGCCTTATTTTAATTGTTTGCCGCAATATCGCTAGGATGTAGAATATTCCAACCTCATTAGTGGATGTTCAAAAAACATTGCTCAATGAAAAAAAGTCCAGGATTTCTATATGAGCATGGATGGGTGTCAGATTCTTTCAGAAGAATGCTGATTGCCTACCAGGAGGTTTGGGGATAGGCGTCCCACCTCCTCTGCCAACTCCAGGCCCCCAAGAGGCAGGAGAAAGGGAAACTTCATCTACAGTATTTCACAGAGAGGCCTCCCCCGGCCATGCATTCCTCACATTTTTCAATGATGGACAGTCACAGCTGGGACAGCTGACAGCACATTAACAGCTCAATAGCAGAAGCCTGGACCTCTAGAATCCCTCGCCTCTCTCAAACTATCTTCTTTTGAAGCAAGCCTCACTCCTGAATTTGGCCAGAGAGCTTTCATGTGAACTTCTGATGAACATGCACAGTTTCCATCACTGGGTTGTTGCTTAAATTGAGTCCAACCTTGCTTCCTTGACTATATGTGGCTATAGACTATGTGACCCAGACAAATGTGAAAAAAATAGAATGATGAGATATGAGAAGCAACAGGAGAATGTTGAATATTTTCGTACTTGTAATAATTTGAACACTCATTTCTTTGGTCTTGTTGCTTTAATATATTAAGTTGAGCTAAAATGTATCTTTTGCAGTTTTTGTTAGTATTTGGTGAATATAAATATATTTACTCTCTATTAGATTATATCCAATTCTTTTCTTAATTTAAACCCATAATCGGCAGTATTCATTATTAGAGGGTATCCAATTTCCCACTTGCCTTAAATTTCACATTAAAGGACTGTAATATTTCTCATTTTGCTATATTTTTATGGCGTTCTTGCTACTGTGGATACAAGTGAGTTTGAGGACAGAGATTGTTGTCTATAAAAGAAACGATGAATTATGATAATAGCTCTAAATTGGTTGATAGATAAGCACCTTTACAGTTATTTGACTCACTAAAAAGGTTCTTTACCAAGTTGTTAAAGTTCATTTACAGAGAAAATATAATGTAAACACATGAATATCTTTAAAATATATATTGTCTCTTAAGACCTATAAAATCTAAAAAGTATTGTGTATGAGTGTGCCTATAATTACTGCAATTGTAATACACAGATATGATAGAAAAATGGGCAACCTTCACAGTTTTATATTAGGCTGTTGTACAATGCTGAATAGCTAATAGTAAGCAGAATTTTTTAAAACTGGGTTTACTTCTGGCACCTCAAGGATGTTAGTGTCAATTTTCCTTTTTACTCATATATTTATAAATATTGACTTTACTAATTAAATATGCATTTATTTACCTATTTTATTGTACACCTAAGTGTAATATCTATATAAAAATACTTACACAGAATTAGAGGATATCTCTTGAAAACCAGGCTTATATTGCCGATAGGATGCAAAATTTTCACCTTCTAAAATTTTTTCTTTGTTCATTGATTGTGTGTCCAGAAGTTTCTTTTTTAACATTTGCAAGTTACCAGAATTCCTTACCTTCACCATAACATGAGGTGATGGTAGAAGACAGCTCTTTTGTCCCTGTAGATGGGGAAAAAAAGTAAAGCAAATCTTTTCTGTTTTCAAAGTCGAAGTAGGTCTTATATCTTTTCATTAAACACTAATTTTATAAAACAAAAGAAGAATTTGACAGCCTTTATGAGATTTAACTAAATAAAATACTACATATTTAAAGTCACATTTAAAGTGGCATTTTTTCCTAGTGTTATTTTATAAACATTCTATGCCTTGCTAACTGTTATTAGAACTAATATTTGGAATAGTACAGTTTAATAGCAATAATAATTCTGAAGCATTATGATGAGTTACTAAGTTGGGCATCTGTCTAAAACTGGTTTAGAAAGGAATTTCAACAAAACATGGAAGAAAAGCAAAACAAGAAAGACTAGGAAGTGGATCCATGTATTTCTTGATAACTGAGATGACTCCCACAATTTGCAAAAGAAAAAACTTAGAAACATCAAAAGTAAGCAAGCTGTGACCTTACCAGCTGAAGAGTTGAGGTGTACGTTAGCTGAACTTATTAAAAGTTCACATTTTGCTACCTTTAAGTGGACATTCAAAAGACAATGCATAAGCACATTGTATGAGCAGGCAGTTTCTTCACGCTTACTAGAAAAGTGGTCAGCGAATTCTACCAAAAAGTAACCTCTTGTCTCTGATATTTCCATCTTGGGTTTGAGTTGAAGTAAGGGGGGAAAAAAAAGAAAGATCAAAATGAGATAAGAGAGGAAAACTGTATAGTACTGAGCAATACGAAGAATTTGGAAGAAAAAACAAGCCCTGTCCTCTTCCTAATAGACCATTTGAGGTCTAATTAGACATATGAACGTTTCAGCATATACGAATAGGGCACTGGGAGTGTTAGGTTCATACAAATGAAAGCAATAGCCTACTGTACCACATGGTGACTATAGTTAATAACAATGCGTTGTATTCTTGAAAATCACTAGAATTGTTCTCACCACAAAAACTGATAAGTAAACAAGAATGCATATATTAATTTAGCCATCCCACAATGTACACATATTTCAAAACAGCATGTCACAACAAATATATTCAATTTGTATTTATCAATTAAAAAATAAAAGCAACAGAAGTGAACAAGCTCACAATATTTTTTCAGCATTATTATTTAAAGAAACTTTTTGTTTCCCAATAAAAACATACTTAAACACGAAGTAATGAAATGTCAATTACCCTGATTTGATAAGTATATATTGCATACATACATTGAAATATCATCCTGTACCCCATAAAATGTACAATTATTACACGTTAACCAAAATTTTTTTTAATGTTTGAAGAAATATAAATGTTAACTATCCTAATTTGATCATTATGCATGGTACTTGTGTATCAAATTATCATAGTCTACCTTATAAATTTGTATAATTTTAAAATCTCTTTAATGGATAACATTTTAAGATTTTAAAAAATGTTTATTAGTGTATAATAGAGAACACTGAGGTTCATTTCAAGAAACTAGTATGTGCACATAACATATCTTGATTATTTTGCATCCCATTGCCTCCCTCTTCTTTGCTTCCCTGTCTGCCTGATGACTCCTTTCCCCATCTCCAAAAGTTTACTTTCTAGTCCTTTCTTAACAGACAACTTTTTTTTTTTTTTTTTTTTTTTTTTTTTTTAATGAGACTGGGTCTCATTAAGCTACCCAGGCTGGCCTTCTGCCTCAGTCTTCTAGAGTCCTGGGATTGCTGGCAGGCACCACCATGCTGGGCTCTTAACAGATCATTTTTAAAGTGCGCATTGCTAATGAAAACTGAGCAATTCTCAAATTTTGTTGTTGAAATTGAAGAAGCAAGGGATTTATGGTTTCAAAATCAACACTTCATTATGAAATTTCACCTTCTCTTTTTGCCTCACTCAGAGAAGCATCTACAAAAATACAAGACATGGTTGGCCACAGAAAGAACAAAGGCTCAAAGTTCCAAAGTGAGTGTAGAATAGAAAATTCTGAGTATCGTGAGAATGAGGAAAATTACACGATAATTTGATGAAGTCATTTACTAATGATTGACAAGTGAATATCCAGGGGAGTCAGAAGAGGCATTCTGGCAGCTTTTGCCTGCATTTCATGTAAGGTCCAAAGCAAGCTTAGCAGGGAGCCGTGAAGGACTGGAGCTGCATTAGAAAACAACCTCTAGGCTGGCTCTCTGGGCTTGCTTTGAACTCTTTTTCATCATTATTTTATGCTGCAGCTTGTCTTTGTGTTTGTAGAAGGGAAGGAGAAGACACAGGAGACTAGCCTTTAGTGGCTAAATCAAAGCTCTGCTTTGCTGATTGCTGAAGTGGCTTTTCAAAGGCAAAGCAAGCAGGGGACATTAACATTCCTTGTTTCTGTGGACCAGGAGTTGAGGTGCTTTTTTTTTAAATTTTCTTTAACTTTCAGTTGCAAAAAGAGTATATTTCGACGTATTTTGCATTTACCTTGAAACATCCGCAGTTGTTTTTTGTTTTTCTTTTTTTCCGTGTAATTGGCACTTGAGGAATACAAAGGCCGGAAAACACAAAAAGGGAACCTGTAAAGGGTGCAAAAAGGGGTCTATGGTCATAAAATTTCAGAACCGGAAGGGTCTGGGCCACTGCCCCTTACGTACTCTTCTCTTGTAGTGACCCCGAGGGTCAAAGACGTTAAATCCGTTGCCTCTGACCCAGACTGAGAAAGTCAGGACCCTCGCTAGGTTTCTACTCCCGCCCTCTTTCCACTGTTCTGTCTCTAGCGTTCGATGGAGAAACTAAAAGAAAAGGTGAGACTCAAGGGCTGGAGAGAGTCTCTGTTAGCCAGCCAAGAATCTTTGCTTCAACTAAGAGTGGCAGCTCCTTCTAGGCACCGAACGCGCCGAATAGCTGCGGCTGGGTGTCTGCGAGGCGTGGGTTCAACTCTGAATATCAGCCTAGGGAACAGAGTTCATCGATTTCCTCTCGCCTTCCACACTTTCCAGGCTGATCCAGGCGGCTCTCGGCCCTCCGACATTACGTAGGCTTGTTCTTTAAAACATACACTCTCTCACCTGGGAAGGGTTTCTTTCCACCCGTTCTGCCCTCGTTATGCCCACATCTTTATCCTGGGTTTACTCAAACTGGAAGCTCAAGTCCTATTGGCACCTGAGGTAGGCAGGCAAGATCGCTGCATTTATTTCTGCAGGTTTAGGGACCCATTCCGGCCCTCTCCCATCTTCAGACACCAGGGAGACCTTCCAGGATCGTGGGTGGCAGCGAAGGGGTGCCTTCCGCCGCGCTGGTGAACACCTTGGGGGTATGGCGGGGGTGGGGGGCGGTTCTGCGATCTGTAGCCTGTGCCGGCCGCCGGAGTGGGGACGACCCCCGCGGCGGGCACCAGCCCCCCGGGAGTCGTCGGTGCCGGGTGGGCAGAGGCAGCGCGCAGCTGCAGAGAGGCGCGGAGGGTGGCGCCGGCTGCGTGAAAGGCGTCTTTGTGCGAGACCCGGCGTGGGGCAAGGAGAGAGGAGAGCGCGGAGCCGGGCTCTGGGGCGTCCCGCATGCCCACTCCGGCCGCACGCAGCCCGCGGGGTAGCGCCGGGAGGGGGCGGAGTGGCGCTGAAAAGGTCGCTGTGCGGAGGCGCGCAGGGGGACTTGCAGGCTCTCGGGGAGGCAGGAGTGGGGCGAGAGCAGTTTCGAGGAAGTTGGGGGTGGGGAGGAGGGTCGAGGGATTTGGCTCCCCGCCCTCTCCTCTCGGTGGCAGAGAGATCGCGCGGGCGGGGAGGACGCAACCCCAGCCGGGAGCTCGCACCCGGGCGTTGCGGGGCTGGGGGCGCGGCCCCGAGCGGAGCCTCCTCCCGCCCCGGCCTGGCGCCCCCCACCTGGGCGAGAGGGGCGGGCGCCGCGCTGCCTTCCCCCGCGCCCGGGCCGCGTGGCTTGCGGCTTATTTTCCCAGCTGGCAAGCGTCGTGCGGCAGACAAGGGAATGCCTGTGGTGAGTTGTTTATTTTGTTGAAGTTTGCGGTGGGCCAGGGGGAGCCTGGGGGGGCGAGTGGCCGGCAGCGACTGGGACTGTTTGGTTTAGGTCTCCATCCACCTGTGTGGCATAAATCTGCCAGCCTGGGGCGGCGGGGGGCTGGGGTGAGAAAGCCCCGCGCCCCCAAACGCCCCCTCCCCCGAGCGCGCCACTCGGAGCCCTAGGACCGCGTCTGCGTCCCCGCCGCGGGGACCCACCAGATCGTGCCTGCGGACCGCGCTGACTGCCTGCGGCGGTCAGAGCCCGCGACCCGGACCAGCCGGCTGCTGACCTTCCCCGCCAGTGCCCAGCCCCTTTCCTTCAGCAAGGCCGACCTGAGGCTCGGGCGGGAAGGGCACCCAGGCAGTTAGTTCGGGAAACTTGTCCTGGAGGCTGAACTTCTTTCAGGGGTGTCGGGACCGCCTGGTGCTACACACTGGGATCCCGGGTCGGCGGGAGGTTCCCAGAAACTTTAGGCTGAAACGAGCTGGGCGGCTGGCTCCTGGGGGAGCCCGGAGGAACCCCGGGGTATGCTGTTAGTCTCTCGGCGCGGCTGCGTTTGCCTGGAAGGAAAGCCTAAATACATTAGTGAGCTGGTAAAGCTTTTAAGGCCTTCTTGGGAATGAGTGGCTGGCTAATGAAAGGTTAATTCTGTTTCGAAGGGAAGGCTGCGCTGGTTTCCTGAGATAAATGGACAGGAAGCGCATTACCTCCGCGCGCTGGCAAGCGACTCCCAAATGCTTTTTGCACCTGCCGCTCGGAGCCGTGCGAGCCGCGGCGCAGCCCGCAGGGAGCGCGGGGGCCGGGCGGGTGCGCGCGGCCATGCGCCCCTCGCGCGCCCCGGGCTCTCCTCCTCCGGGGGTTCAGCTTTCACGCCGAGCCCCGCGGCTCCTCTCTCACACCCAGGTCCTGCGCGTTCCGGAGCTCGGGGGCTCCCTGATCCCGACGAACCCCCTGCAGGAGCGGAAGGGTTAAGAATGATGTAAGTACGAACCACTCTCTGCTGGCCGCTGGGATGTCGGACCCCGGGCTGTTTTAGCCCCTGCTTTGCTCACCTGGCTGGGGAACAGCGGGGAGCCCTGACTCTAGAACGGGCTGTAATCGCACCCCCGGGTCTGATTCCTGCCTGCAGTGTCCTAGGTGATCTGTTAAGCAGGCAGTGATCCTCGTGTTAGATTTCTGGAAACGGAGACACAGTAACTGGGGAACAGTTAAGACATCACGTACGGGTTCAGGAAATGAAACCGCATCTTATTTAGAATCCATTAATGTTTCTGGCATGTGTTTTAATTCTGTCCACTTGCACGTTCATATGGTGATGTGCTTTGCTGGGTCCCTTAAATGTACTGTTCTGGTCTCACCTTTCCTTCCTGAAAACAAAGAGGAGGGAAGAAAGAATACAAGTGACAAGAAGCAGGGTGGATTTGTCAGTTGTACAAGTTGTCAATCTCATGTTTTCTTCTGATTAAAATGTAAAACCTTTACAAGTCATCAATTTTATGTTTGTGTCCCAGCTCCTCTACCAGATTTTCATTTGTAGCGTCAAAAACCCTAACTTGCAGCCCACAGGCTTGAGGAGCGGCTGCACTATGAACGACCATTCAGCACGCTGTCGATTTCAGAGCTGATCCCAGATCTTGCCAACAGTCCACATTTACCCGCAAGTGTGTCAACTGGCCTAATGTCATGAAAATAGGAACCACCTTGCGGTTTAATTGCGAAAATTAGCATTTTCCTCCAGCGGCTGAACACTTAAGCAGCAATAAAAAAGTGAATTGTTAGGCTTATAAATCTTGAGCTTGTCAAATTTTACAACAGCGGAGCAATAAAGCACCTTAGAAGAGATGAAGTTTTTCCTCTAAGAACAGCTCTGTTTCTTGACAACAGGATTTGCAGTGACTCGAGGTCGCCCTCTGTTGATAAAAAAAAAAAAACTAGAGCACCCCTATATTTAAGGAACAGGTTGGAGAACAAAAACAAAAATCATAGAAAGTTACCCGCAGAAAAACCTAAGCCAAACTAATTTATTGATCATTAATTTTGGGTTCTGTATCCTGAAGAATGATTAGCACAGGGGGATGCTTTTACATAGGGATCAAATTAAATCCAGTTAAGAGAAGGAAATGCCCCTACATTTTGCTGTTAAATCTGTCACCTAAACACTTAAAGCCCAGTGTCATATATACTTCTTAAAAAGACATTTAATAGTATTATATGAACTTTATTTCATGAATTCTATGTAGTAGTTGCAGGAGTAAATTTTTGCTTCAGTATTTAGGCCACGGCATTATCTAAAAATATCAGCTATCCTCCACCCACCCCCATCCTGCTGCCAAAAGTCATTTCTTCAGGCAACTCTGAAACTGTTATTAAGCATGTTAAAGATAGACACAAGGCTTGGATAATATCGTGGAGAGTGAAAGGTGTGTTTACCACGTGAGTCATCATACTATGAAGTAATGAAAGTTACAGTAAAAACAGATATTTGTCCTTCATTAGGGACCCAGTGGTTTGAGCAGTTTACAATGTGTCTAATGAGTAAGCTGGTGAGACCTAAGGCTTGCCCCCAATTACTCGGGTCCATTGATTAGCACGTTGTAACGTGGACTATTCACGTGTCTGTGGTTGATACGAAATTCCTCATTAGAGACTCAGACTGCAAATTGGATAGAGTAAGTGGATTTAAAATGGCAGCCCTGAGCGGTTTGGGCGACTGCAGAGATCAGAAAAGAATGAAGTGGCCCCGGCCTTGAGGCCATTCCTGAGAGGAGCTACTTCACACTTAGTGATAACAAATTGCAAACTATCATCAGCCTCACAACTGCTTTCCCCTATCTCCACTGGGTAGTCCTTTCTCTTGCAGACACTTTTTTTTTTCCGGTTTGAGACCCCTCCAATCTTCAAAAGTAGAAAAAGATCCATCACTGAATTAACCTAATAGACTGTGGAAATTTGTGGAAACGCCACTGAACAACAAATAATCGTGGCACAATTACCCTGTGTAAAAACTCCTCACTCTCATTAATCTAATTACACTGTAACCCGAACACGTTGAAGTTCGCCCATTCAGACCCCTCCTCGCAACTTCGAGGCAGGGAAATGTCAAGGAAATCAGAACCCCTGAGCCTCTTTCGCAGCTGCCGGCCGGGGGCCCACTCTGCCGGGGCCCGCAGGTGCCTCCAGGCCCTCCGAGCTGCTCGGCTCCCGGCTTCCTCCGCAGAGCTGGATGGAGGGCAGCACGGAGAGGAGAGACGATTTCTAACCAAACTTGGAGGCGGCCGAACCGATCGCAACCATCCTAGGAGAGGTTAAAGGCTGGTCCTCAGTAGCGCCGACGAGAGTGAGAGTTGCCGTCGCCGGTTTCTATTGGGTGCGAGGAAACAGTAAATCGCGGAAGGAGGTGGAGGCGGGAGCGGGAGGGAGGCCTGGGCCAGCCGCTGCACAAGGACCCGCAGCCGGCGAACACAGCACTCGAATTACAGCTCCTGGCGGGCGGCGGGAGGCGGGAGGCGGGGGGCGGGGCGGGGCTGCGGACGCGTGCTCCTGGCCAATGGGGAGTGCCGCAGGGGTGTGGCCGAGGGCAGAGGCGCTGCGGATTGGCGGGCGTGGGAGGGGCGGGGCGGCAGTGCGGGGCTGAGATTGAGCGGCCGAGGAGCTGCCGCGCAGAGAACTCGGGCCGCCGCCGCCGCTCGCTCGCCGCTCCGCGGCTGGGGTCCGCGCGCCCGGGCTCCTCTCGGCCCGCGCTCACCGTCTTTGTGTCTTCTCTCCCGCCCGCCGCGATGCCTCCGCGCCCCGTGGCTGCCGCCGCCGCCTCGCTCCGCCCGCGGCGCGCCGCTCGCTCCGGCGGTGGCGGCCGCCCTGCTCCCGCGCGGGCCTGAAGGAGGAAGAAGAGGAGACGAGGCGCGCCCGCGAGACCTGCATGGACGGGCATGGGCTTGAGAGCAGCACCTTCCTGTGCCGCCGCCGCCGCCGCCGCCGCCGCCGCCCGGGCTGGGCAGCGCTTCCGCCCCCGGCTCGGCCCGCCGCCGCCGCTGCTCCTGCTGCTGCTCAGCCTCGGGCTGCTCCACGCAGGTACGGCCCGCGGGGCGGGGGCGGCTTTGTTCCCGGGGCGGAAGCGCGGCGGGCTGCGCGGGGGAGGCCTCCCGGGGCGGCGACCCGCACCTCGCGGCGGGGCCCCGCCCCCCCCGGCGGACCGCTGATAAAGTCCCCCGCCGCGGCCGCTTATCAAAGACTCCCGGGCGGGGGCCGCGCGCCCGAGACAAATGTTCCGGACGCTTTATTGCTCTCCGCCGCGGTGTTTACTGGAAGGCGGCGCGGATCGGGTTTCCGCCGCCGCCGCCGCGGAGGGGAGACGGAGCCTGGCTGCTTCGGGTCGGGGGCGGCGGCCGGCGCGGCAGCCCGCCGGCCGGGAAGGTTTTCCGCCAGTTTGTAAACCTTGGACTTGCGCGAGCGGGGACTGCTCTCGGTTCGCGGGGCTGGCTTGGCCTCCGAGCCCGGCTGCAGCGCGTGTGTCGGGCCCCGAAAGGTTGACAGATCCGGGCGGCGTGGCGAGGCGGCGCCGAGAGCCTGCGGGCCGGCCACGCCCGCTTTTCTCTTCCAAAAATTCAGTGCCAGTCCAGGATCCTCTCCTCAGACAGAGCATCAGTTCTTTTTAGGAGTTTGCCAAGACAAAGAATTTTTCTTTAATGCCAGGTTGGAAAGGGGTTAATCTCTCAGTTTGAGAACAGCGAGGGCCTTAGGTGACTTGATTTTTAATGTGAGACAACTATGTTTACATGACTGCAGTCACAACGTTGTGAACTGGAAAATGCAGAACTTTGGGGCCGCCCAACTGTGCGGAGAAATTTCTGTTGTTTAGTTAATAAAAGGTCATACTAGCTGCACTAAAAATCTTTTAAGTCGTGGAGGAAATGTGGCATTTAAGGAGATGACTCAATTTAGGCCTAATTTTGCGTTGTGATGTAACAGCTGCATTTAACGTTGTCACTTGGAAATAGACTGAAGTCAGTAAGAAGTATAATAGTGAGGGACTGGGGATTTAGCTCAGGGACTGGGGATTTAGCTCAGGACTGGGGATTTAGCTCAGTGGTTAAAGTGCTTGCCTACCAAGCACAAGGCCCTGAGTTCGATCCCCAGCACCAAAAAAAAAAAAAAAAAAAAAAAAAAAAAAAAAAAAAAAAAAAAAAAAAAAAAAAGTGAGTTTTAGGGTGATGAAGGCTTTCAATTAGTAGCTTTAAAACCTGAAAAAAATACCAGTCTACATTTAATTAAATGGAAAAATTTTCCTCACACACCAGAAGATGTAGTCGAAAGTGTCTTTCGTGAAGCAATTGTATTTCTGAAGTGTGTGTTTGATGAAATGGAAATTGAAGTGCTGGGCTTGGCAGTGTCCCCTTGGCTGGTTGGATATTGTTTCCCCGGCATTGCCACAGGGTCCTAGGACAAGGTTGGAGTGTGGCTCTTGAAGATTTCTTTGCTGACCGGTGAGAGGCATAAGTAATTGGTTTAAAGGTTTAGGAAACCCAGCTGCCTTAGTTTAAGAATTTTGAACGTGAAGCTCCGTATCTCAGTGTGTCCTCACTAATGTCACTATTAGATAAAACAGAGAGTGCTGTGGGGTTTGCTTTCTGGGGACCACTTGTAGGAGCAGAGCGGCTGATCTCCTTAAGGAAAAGAGGGCTCCCTTTGAGACATCTCTGAAGAGTGGTGCTGTTGAAATGCAGGGGTTGTTTCCTGGAGCAGCGAGCCTAGCAAGTGCTCTTTGCAGATGGATCACCATATGTTTCGTGTCTGGGTCCATATCGTCTGCCTCAGCAGCCATATGCCTCTGCAGTTCACTCGATTCAGCCTCAGCAGATCTCATTTCTTTTATTATAAACTGGTAATTGTGCTGCAGATTCACACATGCAGCCCTGATGTTAAGGAAACTGTCTCAAATGGTGAGGCCTTTATGTCTGATTCGTTAAAAAATGATGAAATTAAAGCTCTAGGTTCACAAATCCTTTAGCACTTTCAATAACTGGCATGAAAATACTGGCATGCCCATTACGGATTATCTGACCCTAAAATAGATGAATCTAACTGCAAATTTTGAACTCTGCCCCTGGGAAATGACTTTTATTTATTTATGTATACACATACATATATTTACTTTTCTTGGTTTTATTTTAAGCAAACCTCTGCAGTTCCTGCATGGAGCTCCAATATGGGAGTTACTTGCTTACTCATACACTTCATGGCCTTCTTGGCTACATCCCTGAGATTGTTTCTGCTCTGCATTGTCTTGGCACTTTGACAGGAGGCTTACTTTACTGCCTGTAACAGGCAAAGTGTGCATTGTCATTATAAATTCATGAAGCCTGGATATTTCTGGGTGTATGCTACAAATTAGTCATTATACAGGAGCCTGCCATGGAGCTGAAATTGCTGACCCAAAAGCACTTTCTCTCTAGTTTGCCCTCCTCCCCCAGTCATCTTTGTAGCAAAAGGCTGTTAGAAACCCTACCCAGAGCAGAGGAACTCCTGTTTTGTGAGTGATTTCTCAAGGCACTCAGCACCTACCTGCTATGAAAATGGAAAAGTAGAGAGTGGGGACTGAGGAAGAGGGAAGGAAAAGGTGAGGAATCTAAATTTTGCTTTGTTCCCCTCTGAACAGTTGCATCTGCCTCACCATGCTATTCTTACTTTTGATATTTTATGACTATTTGAAATAATTATAAGTAAATGTATGCTTGGATAGATTTTATAGACCATAAAAAGAACAAATAGGCACTTCGGGTTTAGTGAAAGTTCTTGTGCTGTCATTTATTTGTAGTCTCAAGAACTGTTCATTACTGGGTGATCTGGCCCTGTTTTTACTTCTTGCTTTCTACTTACTGTGAATCCAATTTAAAAAGAAAAGTGGTACAAGACTTACTCAATCCCTTTTTCAACTATCAACTACTAGTGTTGCTAGAGACAGGTCCTGTGGTGGGAAAGAAAGAAGATTTGAGGAAAATTACCATGTCCTGGCTTAAGATACAATCAAGACAAAGCCTTTAATGGCTCTTTGCTTTGGTTTTCCCATCTGTAAAATGGCTGTAAGGCCTTTTGCAGTTTCATTTGGTTGGTGTGGTTTTTTTTTTTTTCCTTTTGTTTTGCAGTTAAAAAAAAATAGCTGAAAATGGCTACTCTGGAGAGCAGAACCTTGTGAATATTGGAACAGCTTCTGTTGGCTCTAGACTGAACACACATGAAATAGGCTAAACACATGAAGATGATTTTGCGGGCTTTTGAAATGTGATTTAGTGACTGCTGTAAAGTCATAACTCCAAAATACTAACCTAATTCCAATGTTCTCACTTATTTAAGTTGAAGTGAATATACAGTGTGGGTTACAATATTTTTTCTCCTTTGGTCTCTGAAGTTTAACAGTGATAACACAATTGTCATTAGAGGGTGTTACCTCCCACTCTTTCTCCCAAGTAAAAGCCACAAACAGAGATTACAGGATATTTAATTCAAATTTAAAAGCAGTTACTAATAAAAATATAAAACCCTCTTTCTAAAACAATATTAGGATTAATATCTTGTGTTTTTATCAGAGAAGCTACTGAATCTTGATATTTTCCTGAAATTTGCTGTGCTCACTGATTGAAATAATTGTGTATTTCAGAATAAGTAGTCAGATATAGTAACACATGCCTGTAATCCCAGCCCTTTGGGAAGCTGAGGCAGGAACATCTCGAGTTTGAGCAGAGCCTGTGCAATTTAGTGGCTTAATGAGACCCTGTCCCAAAATTAGAAAGGCAGAGTGGGCCTGAGGACACCGCTCATTTAGAATACAAGTAAGACAGCCTGAAAAGGTCAGCACAAAGCTTACGTTAGAACAGCTTCATTTCTCGAGGAGGAACCCAAGACTTAAAGAGCTCCAGACTTCCTCCACAGCTTTCACAGATCCATAGGGAATTTTCACATGAAAATGTGTTAAATTCATTTCTACAAATTTGAGATTGATAATAAAGAAAAGTATTTCTCTTCAGCAAGTCTTTTGTTCCCACTTTATGGAACTGAATATTAAGTTTGATTGGCACATATGACCCACCTGGTGTTGCCAGTTTTATGCAGTTTGTCTGTGTGCTTTGAGAGATCTTATTAATTGTCATTTGAGAGGCTAGGGGCAAAAAAGATAATTCGAAAATGGATTTTTTTTAAAAAATACAAGGCAGTAATACTTGAGTTTTCATTACTTTGTTTCAGTTTTGTTTAAATCATTAGATTTATATGGATTGTTGGTTTAAGGGGGACAGTAACATTTTATGTACCCTAAGGAATTCTGTACTTTATAGTTCTGTGATTTTTTTTTTCTGAAAAAAAAACATGGCTGGAGTCATGTATCTCTGCAGCATAATTTCAGCATTGTGTACTTTTTCATTTTGTGTACTTGTCCTTGCAAGCTGTTTCAGCACTGGGATCCTCGGGGCAACAGATGGCTATTAAGGGAGAAGTGAATTCATTGTTCAGCCAAGTAAATTCAGAGCTTGTACGTTTTGTAGAAACTGGGATATTGTGTCTGTTTATGCCCAGTTTATTGGTAACAGGAAAGGCAGAATAACATAGCACCTGGATGATTTCGTGATACCAGTACCCTGTCGTCATACTAAAGTCAGGCAAAAGTGTTTGAACTAATGGTGCTATAATTTAGGATTTTACCTCTTCCTCAGCTGTGGGAGCTGTAGTCACGGTTTTGTGCACACTGCTGCTCTTACAGTGCTTTCCAAAGCAAATTACTCATGCAGTTTTCAAACTCAGAGAAGCTCATGCCTTGGCTTTGCTGTACGCCAGGAGGTTCTTTCTCAAAAATCTATAACCCAATAGACCTGATAAGCTGTTGCACTTACTGCTCCCTTGCATTGCCGTGTTCACGTGCCTTGGCTTGTGCTTTGAATTTTACGTTAACCAGTGGCGGCGTTTTTCCTAGTGGCTTAATTTGAGAAACTTCCGGGAGCACAATATAACCCTGTTTCTGAAGGCTTATTAAAATAGGAGTATACGAAATAGAGCCAGCAGTTCCCAGAGGCAAAGGTTGTTTTCTCATTTAGCTCAGCAAGTTCTGAAGCGTTTGCGTTTGGTCTTATCTCCTTGCCCGTAGGTGACTGCCAACAGCCGGCACAGTGTCGAATCCAGAAATGTACCACGGACTTCGTGGCCCTGACTTCCCACCTGAACTTTGCCGTTGACCGCTTTGACTCCGAGTTCTGCAAGGCACTGCGAGCTTACGCTGGCTGCACCCAGCGGACTTCGAAGGCCTGCCGGGGCAACCTAGTGTACCATTCTGCTGTGCTGGGTATCAGCGACCTCATGAGCCAGAGGAACTGCTCCAAGGACGGGCCCACGTCCGCTGCCAACCCCGAAGTGACCCAGGACCCCTGTAACTATCACAGCCAGGCGGGAGCCAGAGAGCACGGGGGCGGGGCCCAGAGTCCTCCCAGTTACCTGTTTTGTGGCTTGTTCGGAGACCCTCACCTTAGAACTTTCAAGGATCACTTTCAGACCTGCAAAGTGGAAGGGGCCTGGCCACTCATAGATAATAATTATCTTTCAGTTCAAGTGACGAATGTGCCTGTGGTCCCTGGATCCAGTGCTACTGCTACAAATAAGGCAAGTGTATTTTCTTTTTTCCTCTTTCTACTCATAACTTTCAGAAGTTTGATTTTTCAGACAACTTTTGAAATGTGGTACAAGAGATGAGTGTAGATGAACCTTTTTTGTCTTCTTGGGAAGCAGTAACAGAATTGATAAAGGGTTAAACAAAAGCTGTTTAGTGAGGTACTTGTTCTGCGATGTAAAATATGGGTTTAAATTTAAATAGGCAACGATATGAACAATAGAAAGGAAGCAGTGAAATTGAGTGCTCCACATAGAACAGGTAGGCCTACTGAAAGAAAAAAATGGGTGGTTTGTTTTAGCCTTGTCTTTTGAGTGGGTATGCGCGCGTGTGGGGGTGTGTGTGAGAGAGAGTGAGAGATCGTGAAGAAATCCAAGTTCAGATTCATCGGACTTCGGAAGTGAGTGTTCTAAATAAAGCAAGCTGTGACCTGAGACCGTGACCCTTCAGGAAGCACAGTTTATTGGAGATTTGGAAGCTATAGTGAAAACAATGTCTGTTAACCAGTGGCATACTCACACTAGTGTGTTAGTTACTAACCTCTTGGTGAGCAAGGAAATTAAGAATTGGATATTGCAGAACAGTGATATATTTAACACCAGGGCCTCGGCTTAATAGTTTTAAGTCTAAAGCTAAGAGAAAAACTGGCAAAATGAAGTTACAGTTTCCCTGCCTGCCGTGGAGTTTTGTGGAAGAATCATCAGCTGGGTTTCCAATTGCCAGACCGTGCTAATTCAGTCATCAGTAATAAAATCAGAAAAGAATTTTCAACTGAAACTGTGTCCCAAGTAAAACACCTCCCTAACTATCATCTCCAACCACAAAACCACACATGCAATCCGTCTCATCTTGCTTTTTCTGTATTTATTATCTCTCTTCATAAGTTGGTTTACACTAAACTATAACCGACGGGGTCAAGCTTTTGAAATATTTATGACTCTTCTTTTGATTCCAGGACAACCTCCCTTGCCACCAAACATGTGTGACATTTTAAAAATGAATTTAACTTATTTTACTTGGCATTCTTTGGAGGGAATTTTACAGCGCCTCGAGATGCCTAGAGACACCCAGGGGTGTCACAAATCTTAAGATTAGAAGTCATCGCTCTGAACAAAGGAGACTGTTACACTGGTCCAGACATCTTAGGGGATCTCTGAAATGGTTATACTTCAACTCCCAGTAAAAGTGCAAGCTTGCCTTTTGACTTACAGAATCGTTCACCTCAAAAATAAATGTTTCTTCCTCTGGTTTTTCTATGTATGCAAATAATTTTTTCCCACATGAACCTCAGAATATGTGCTTGCTATAAGTTAAATGCAATGCTAAAATTACAAGATTGAGCATGGCCCAGAATCCATCACTGGTGCAGTCGTAAGGCACCTAAGGCCTGAGCATTGTCACTGACTTGACTGAACATGCAGGAAAGCAGTCTGTCGGGAATAGAGAAAGCCAGCATTGGTTACTCTGATCATCCAGGAGGCGGAGGAGTCGCCTTCGCCCAAGACCGCGGAGACTAAGCAGAGCTGTGTGCATGGGAAGACGGTGGTTCTTTTCACAAGCCCAAAGTTGTATTTACTGTGCCCTCCATCCAATCGTATCATTTCTGTTACTCAGCTTTTCAGAATTCTGTTTATTTTACTGTAGTGAGGATATTAGGGGATAACCAGTAACCGTATGAGAATTAATATTACATAATCAGTGTACACTGAAGTTAAGATCATTCTATTTCAGTTAATTTGTCATAATTTTTAGCAGAAAAAAGTGCAACTCCGTTTTCTCCCTGTTTGGTAAGGATCAAAGGTTTTACCCATTCTAAGAAGGAAGGGAAGAAAGTCATCCTCTGACATAAATTATGTGGACGATGAGAGTGTGTGGTTTTTTAATTGCACTATTGAAAAGCATTTTGCCACATCTGGTGACCATGCTGTTCAGCAGCAAATTACTTTGTAGTTTCACAGCCTCTCATAGTCATTGGGTTTCTTCTTTTCCTTTTCCTCTTTGTAACTCTCCAGAGCCTACATAAGCATCCAGAAGGTTATTCTTCATCTGTCTCAAAGCTGGTATGACATGTGCTAGTGAGACCAAGCAAAGGCCTCAAATCCTGCAGTACAATCTCCCTTCACCCACCCAGGTCCAAAATAAAACCCTTCTCAACCCTAAATAAGAAAAAATGGTGATAATGAAAATAAAAAAACAATATGAGGCGAAAAGTAACACGATCTGATTTTTTTCCCCCCTTACCTACCATAGTGCTTTTTTAAAAAAGTTGTGGGAGTGTCCAGCTTTACTGAGAACTTGCACACTAAGTGGTGCTGTTGTGGAGGGCGGCTGGCCTGCTGGCTTACAGAAGCCCTTGTGTTCAGACATCTGTTCCTTTCACTGCCTTCCCTTCTGTACTGCGGGCCTAGGTAGGACTGGAGTGTTTTGTGCAGTGAGGTCACTAAGACTGCTCAGTTCTGGGAGCCTGGCCTCTTGTGCAAGTCGTCTCGAAGCTAACTTAGGGAGCTCTACCTGCATGTAAGTATCCCCCTTTCTCTCATCACAGAAAGACATGATGGAGAGCAATCTAAAAAGAACGAAAGAAAATGAAATTATCCCTACTCACAGGACCATTTATTATCTGAGGTTCTCTTTCTTGCATGACAAGCAGGGAGTTTTGTGCAGAGTGGCCTGAATTGTGATGCTGCCTCAGCGCCTCTGCTGCTCTCTCCACTGCCCAGGAGGAGTGGTCACGGTGTGCACAGGGTGCTTTCTCAGGGCCTCCTCAGCCTACTGTGCTCCTGCGCTCAAGGAGCCTGCATTGGTTGGCCAGCTTGCCAGGTAGATGTGCTCCTAAAGGGGAAGCGGGTTGGTTTTTCATCTCTCCAGCCCACGCTGCAGGGGTTTCTGGCACTGCACCACACCTCAGCTGCCATCCACATCAGCTCTGGGCCATCTTCCCCACCTTGAGCTGTGAGGGCAGCTGCAGGCATGCAGGCACTGGGGAGAGATGAGAGGAGCAGCCTTGGAACTGGCAGGCTTAGCTACATGGAAAGGAAAAGCAGGTTTTTCTTTTTTGGGGTGGCAGGGGAGGATTGGGAGAGCCCGTAGTAAAGGTTCCAGTACCTTTCATACTGAAGAAGACCTAGTTCATCTATGTGTGAGGGTGGCTGGCTTCTGCTCCTCTTCCACATGGTCATTGCCACCCGCTCAGTAAGGACCTCTGTATGCTGTGATCATAGAAGGTGCTTGGGGACAACATTCTTCATTTTAGGGCAGGATTCTGTACTTTACAAATGCATTCCTGGTAGCATAGGTTTAAATTGCCAGGGCTAGGGGTATAGCGTGCCCAAGGCCCTGGGTTGGATTTCCAGCACTGCAAGAAGAAAAAAGCCTCCCAAGTATATTTAAAATGATTTTTTTAATTTCAGAAATTATTACGTTGCACACCTGAACATTGGCAGTATTCTTAGTGAGTTTTCCATTTAGTGGTTTTGCTTTGGTTTTCCTTTAGTTTTAATGTCATCACATTCTTCTCTGCCATTCTAGCTTTCTTATATTCTCAATCTTAATTAAAAGGAGAGAAAACTGAAGATGGCAACAGGCCCTGTTCAGTGTCTTCTGCTGTGTATCTTACCGGGCTTCATCCTCAGGTGGAAGGCTTTCCCCTGGGGCAGTCCGTGTCTGGCAGAGGGGTGTGCTTCTGTGTTGGACCAAACCAGGGCACTGTCCGCGAGTGCACGCACACCCCGAGGTGCCTGGTGCCCTTCTGCCCTGGGCCCCACGGCAGCACCCGGTGCCTGTCCAGGACACAGAACGCAGCCATACCCGTGGTGGGAGTGGGGTGAATGCTGCTGTTTTTTTAATTCCATAGTCATCCTTAAATCTCAAAGTTTGTAGCGACTTTCTAGACGGTTCCTGGAACTATTCCCCAGAAATGTAGAAAATTGCAGTTTTCTATCTGTCTGGTTAATGTCTTCTCCACCATGTAGAACCCGGGATTTTCCACCCTAAGTCAGTCCCATTTCCGTCCGCTGCTCTCTGATGCCCCGTAGTTTGTAGGTGTTTTCCCGTAAGAGCATCTGGGCGTGTAAACCAGCGTTCTGGCTCATTCTCTGCCGGTTCCTACCTGAGAGCCAGGTGAGCGTCACTGCAGAGACTCTGAGCTGCCATTCTGAGTCTGCCTCTGGATCAAGCTCAGAATCTGTCCTCTCTGACTGCAGGCCTGGTACATTCTTTACAGCCAAGTTTTTCCAACACATGATTTTGGTATCTCTGTGAAGAGCTTGTGAGCTACACAGCAGTGATCCCTTTTATCTGTATAGACTAAGAAAGATGCTTCCTCTTGCCATTGACAGAGTTATAGCTTGAATGTGTGGGCACTGTTCCCGCTTGTGGTGTCACGGGGTCACATGATGTTTTCTTTGGGAATACAGCATTTTCCCTTCAGAGACCACAGACTGTAACTAGTCCTTAATATCTGACATTTTTATTTGTGTTGTGATTATATATGTTATGTAGGTAATTCTTGCCGTCTCTTTGAGATTTATTCCTTATGATCTGCTGTGCTTTCTAAAGATGCTAAGAAGTTCTAAAGCTGGTTGAAGAAAACAGCACAGAGGGGCAAGCATTTAGTAGTCCCAGCTCCTGCCCAGTATCATCATGTGTCCAATGAGATGTATGATTACTTTGGTACTGTGTTCACAGCACTGAGTATTGAAGGATCCGCTCTGTGTGGGAGATAGAGGACTGGATGTAGCTTCTGCCTCACTCCAGGCATATAACTGAAATTGGCAGCAGTCTGGAAAAGTGTGGGCTTTGTGCATAAACCCAGCTACTTTGAGCATTTCTTTGTAGAACGTTGGTGAACTGCATTCCTAAGCTGGTTCTGAGAGGTTGGTTACAAGTTGACACACGTGTCTAGAAGGGCCAGGAGAGGCTAGCGAGACCAGCTGCTGGTCCCGTGCTGTCATCCAGGGCACACCCATCCCTGCCTTGGTTGCTTTCACGAGTCACAATTTTTCCTCCTGGGGTTTGGCACAGTTTCTCTTTCCCCTTCCCACAGTCGAGGTGGATTCTGCATCTGTGTTTTTGCAGTCACTAGTTCTTAATTAAATTCATTTTTCAGGGTACCATCTTGTCTTTAAAACTGTAATGAGAGCATATTTAGACAGTCTGTCTTAAATGTATTTATCATAGAAACAATTGTGAGACATTAAAGAATAGGTTTTAGAAGAGCAGAAATGAACGGTAATTCCAGGTAGCAATGTTCGTATTTGTCCTTTTCTATTTCCTGCAAACTTTGTTTGTACTGGATTATAAGGTCTTAGGCCCAGGAACTATTCAACTTTAGTTCATATAGTTTCAGTAAAGCGCCTAGAGGTAAAAAGATTGCTAAGTACATGTGGAGAAAGACAGGGAAAGGAGACATGAGGCACTGTATGAGAAACCTGCAAGTGTAAAAGTTCCTTTTTGTAAGATCAGTGGGCTCACCTGGGTTATTCTTTATACTTTACTTCTCCAGCAAGATGTACTTTCGTATTTTCCATAAGTATTAAAATAATTTGAGTAAGAAATCTTTTACCATCTTTCTAATCTTCCTGACTGTACTACTCCCTCTGCTTCCCCTGTGGTTTGGAAGAAGTGGGGAGACCTTCAGAATCCCCCCATTGGTAAGTGAAGTTAACCCGAAGCCTGTGCTAGCCAGGCAGGATTCAGGCAGGATTTGATTGAGGGGAGCGTGGGCCTCTGCCGCTTTAAAACAAATCCACACTCCTCTGTAGCTGAAACCAGAGGCAGGAGGCCAAGTCTGATACACAGCTGAGAGTTAGAACTTGTTTTCCTGTCACATTTCCAAATGTCTCTCTCTGCTCTGTTAAATTTTCTTTGAGTCAACATTTTGAGGGGAAGGGGCAAGAATGAAACATTGGATGGTTGGTTGTTTTTTTTTTTTCCTGTTGGCCTCAATTAATGCTAACCAAACAGTTTCTGCCTGTACAGAATGTGGCATGTAAAAGAGTTACCTACAGTGTTGAACAATGAAAACTGCGATGTTACCCACTTTGTCTTTGTTTGTTTTGACTGCAGTAGAACTCGCTCTGCCACTGCTGTGAATTCTGTGTTCTCGTGGGTGGGGTGACTTAGAACTTTCAGACTGCTCAACTTGTCAGTAAGTGATAGGTAACCAGAATAGCTAACCATATCTGAACAACTACAGACCTTCCCAGGACAGCCTTCCCATAAAAACATGGTGCTGTTGGGTCTAGGGAGGTCACCAGTCGAAACTGGTTCTGTGGAGAAGGGAGTTCTGTGTGCGCCACCGGGCTGCTTATTTGGAGTTGGAGCCAGAGGAACACTTGGCTGATTCTGGCGGGATTCTTTGATGTGGAGCGTGGTGTACTGCGAGTAGAGTTGATCTGACAGCGTTTTAGCAGTGAGTTCTCATCTGCTGCGCATGTGCTTCTGAAACGGGGGTGGGGGTTAACCCAACACACCATGTAAGGGTGTGCGCACAGGAGGTACTGACGTCTTCTCTCTCCCTGTCCTGGGAGTGCAGACAGGAGCACGTGAGGTCGCCTTCTAGTTAACTGGCTCCCTGAAATTCATGGTCACTTTTGTTTGGTAGCCCCGGGAGCTTGAAATTGAACCTTGAATTGAACACAGTGTTGAGTATATTGGGAAGACCTTCATCCCTTTTACTTTCTTGCTCACTTCCCCAAGCAGAAGTGATTTTCCTCTTCGCCATCAGCTTGGGGAGCAGCTGTCCTGAACCCCGAATGTTCAGGTCCCCACGCAGGCTGCAGGAGCTGTGGCCTGGCCCTCAGCCCATCAGGAGGAGCCACCTACAGGCAAGGCCTTCCGGGCCGATCGTGGCCTGTCCGGCCTGGGTGCTCCGCTTTGAAGACACTTCTAACCTCTGGTGCGAGGCCTGTAGGACTGTCCACACGTGCTCGTGACCCTTGTGTCTAGAAGCACAGCGAGTTCCTCTGTTCAGTGCGGTCTACACACAGCAGACAGGCTGCGTGAGGAGCCCCCTGGAGTTTGTGGACTAGCTGAGACTTACAGGCCTTATGAGCCTTTTTTCCTTGTGCTCAGCATAGCGTTGCTCTGGTGTGTAGAGGAAGCTGGCCGCTTTCCCTGTGTCTGTGCCAGTTTATGTTTCCAGCCTTCCTCGTTTTAAGTATATAGAAATGCCGATTTTAAAAATCGGCATTTTTGTGCCTGTCTTGTTCATGGGTCATCCCTGGGCCAGCTTCCCTTTCATTCTCGAATGTTCTTTCCAGCCACTGAACTGGATGCTTCTCTGGACCACCCTAGCAGCCTCGGCTGTGGGTGTCCTTCCCCTCCGGTTTGGCTGCTTCTTTTTCCATGTGCTGCCAAGCACCCCTCCAGCAGCCAAGACAGCCCCTGCTCCTACATGTATTTATTACTGGGGACAGCACGGAAGGAGTGTGACCCTTTCCATCTCTCTGTATCCTGTGAGTGCTCCAAGCATACAGCTCTGTGGAAACAGACTTGAAGGTGTGGAAACCTGCAGTCTGATGCCTGTTTTGAAGGTAGTAGGTCTTTTAAGTTGCATAAGTCTGGGGTGAAATTTTTTAATCTGCGACTCACCTTGTAAACAAACTGTCTCACTGTCTTCCCTCGTCCAATAAAACTGTTTAACAACTTGTCCTTTCCTAAGTCTTTAAGGTCAGCTTTGTAAGATATTTGATATATAGGCTGATTGTAAAATTACATTCCAGGTCTTCGAGATAACAGCTTCCTTCTAGACTGTCTTCCCCAGTTTTTGTAGGAAAATTGTCAGCAGCATCACATAGTTCAGCCCCAACATTGTTTTGTTAAATGTGGAATATACAAAAACTCTTCTGGGTTTTGCATGAAATCATTCAGACAGTAAGTTATTTTAAATTAATGTAGTTTGTTGTTTTTGTTACTGCTCCACAAAAAAAAGAAAGATGGAGCTTTTCCCAGGTTTATGTAACTGGGAGACATTTGCCTGCTGGTGTGGCCTCTGTCCCAGCCACAGTCTACACTCCTGGTTTCCTAGAGGTGGCCCAGGAGGACCGGGTCCCTTCAGAGGGTGCTGCACCCATCTGGAGCTTCCGAGGCTGTATGTGCTGTGCCTGCCTGTGATCCCCACACACTCAGCCCACCCGAGGCAGGTCAGTGGCTTAGGGATGGCCTGTCTAAAATGGAAAGGTAAAAGGGCTGACTGGGGTGTAGGTCAGTGCAAAGGACCTGGGTTCCATACCTAGTAGCACCAAAAACAAAAAAAAAAAAAAGAAAAATTTTGACCTCTCCGAAGTAGAATTTGGCTCTGTTAGGGATAAAATGTGTATCTTTTTTTTCTTCTTCGAATCATGTGCTACTCTTGAAATGGTTTCATTTTTCTCTGTAGAAGACTGAGTGTCCAGGCTGCATGCCACTCACATATGTAAGCGTGAAGGGCTGTGAGCACAGTCTTAGCTCTCTTAGCATCTACTGCTTTTTAAACCTGTAATTATACCTAGAGAACGTAACAAAATAGGTGTATCAGGTAATTATTTGAAATAAAATTTGCTTTAACTTCCTTTGACTTAAGCAGAATTTTAACCAGGCATGTATTAAATGTTTCCATATGCTTCAAGCTAATTTCTGTGACTACCATTTCGTTTTCAGTCTCACCTTAAGCCAAGAGATAGGAATTCCTCCATCTAGAAGTCTGGTATTTGAGGCTTCCAGAAAGGTCCTGCACTTGCAGTGCCATGTGGCCTAATTCAACACTGAAAAGTATTTCTTCCGAAATACAATGTGCACAAATAGTTAAGCACACAGCCTTAGGGCAGCTCTGCTGTTTGAAAGCCTGGGTGCACATTTGTGAGGCTGGTGTGCCTTGGGAAGACAGCTTGCTCCTTCTTGGCTAGGAAGCACCTGAGTTTTCCTCGTTGTGGGCTAGTTCATATTTTTTCTTCCTAGTAAAAGGGAGAGGCAGGTAGTTCTTACATTAGTCTGTACTCCACAACAAGCCATCTTAGGTTCTTGTTGCCTTTTAGGTGTGGACAGGTTGATTTGTAGCTGCTATCTTCCTCTTCCTAATAGATTTTGTGGGTGGTAAAGATCTTAGGGAGAGAAATATTAAAAATGAATGAGGAGAGCTAGAGTAGTTTGTCTAAGGTGGGATTGAGAGGGACTGGGCAGGGGAGGCTTAACAAAAGACATTGATGTTTTAAATGCACAAGAAATGCCATGCATCAATAATACATGGTGTGGCATAGAACAGATGTGCCAAAGTGAGTTATTACAGCATGTGGATCTGTTCGTAGAGGGGAGAGGCAGCATGGCTGTGTTTTCTCTATGCTGTGTGAAAGCCTTTTGAGCACAATTTTGAATTTTCTGTTTTTAAGCTGATAGCTCTTTAATGGAGATTTTTTTTCCCCCTATTATCTCCAGGATCAAACCCAGGACCTTGCACATGCTAGCTAGGCAAGTGCCATACCACTGAGCTCTACATCCCCATTAAAAAGTTTGGAATTTTCAAAAACTCAATTAAGTTGTGAATGTGTTTGAAGGAAGAATTGTTAAGGATGAAGGAATTTTGCTTTTCAGGAGAGGAAGACAGACAGAAAGTGGAATTTTTGCCCTTCACAGCTGAGCACTTGCTTTTTAAGAGGTCATGTTGTAAGTGTTCTGCGGGATGAATTGCATTAAAAGCTCAAGTCGTGGGATTACCCAGAGTTTTCTGCATTTATGTTGATTATATATCTAGGTATGAAGTACAGACATAACCTCCAAAGGACCTCTCTGGAAATCTTACTCATGCTGTAGGATCAATTCATCGCCTCAGCATTTTGATTGAACAGCTAATTCTCTACTAGTGCTCTGTGTGAGGAGTACCTCACCTCACAGGGGAAAGAAAGAAAACATTACTTTTCTCACAAATTAAATCACTCCTGGCAAGTGGAAAAGAGAGACAAAAATCTGAGACTGATGTATAGGTATACATACTAAGGAAATCAGACATTCATTGATCTTGCAGATACGTGGGTTATCTGTTAATGTCATAGTCATAGCAAGGAGAAAGCGTGCACGGTGTTTGAACGATGCCTGAGTTCCTGAGGTGGAATCGATGTGCTTAATGAAAAGGCAGACTCGACAGGACCTGTGGAACTAAGCTGTGCATCTTAATGCTGACCCCGCTTGCATTTTTGGAAACTTGCTTGGAATTGGGTACCTCTGCTTTGTTGTCTTAACAGAAGCAATTTCTCTTTCCTCATAATGTGAGCAAAAAGGTACATCGTTCTTGCAGATAATATCAAGTTGGCTTAAACTTGAGGTTTGTTAGACTGGAAAGACAAATTACTTAGCTGTCGTGGAAGTTTGTTTAATCTTTGAGTGTGAATGTTAGAGTTGAAAATGAAGATGGTGATTATACAAAAAGTCTATTACTAGCTCTTACTTTAGCTGTCTATATTATTAACCTTCAACTTTTTCAGGTTCAGAATTCACTAGAATTGATCTTTCACCTGCCAGGGGATCCTAGTGTGCCTTAAAAAAGCACTTGTCAAACTGACGTTAGAGCCACCAAATAAATCTCCTTTATGGTGCTATTAGATATCCAGCTCTGCACTCCCACCCACTCTGGAAGGCCCTCTGGTTGGGTGCATAGCACGTTTCCTGCAGTCATCTCTGGTATGCCTCCTCCAGTTGTTGAGAAGGTGCTGAATGTGCGAAGCCGGGTAGTGAAATCAAATTGTGGCTCCAGGTGATTAGGAGGGGCGAAAGCCCAGCATTTCACAGCACATTGTCTGGCTTTTAGTTGCAGCTGCAAACAACGGATATGAATTTAACCAGTTGCTACAGTGCAGCTGGTTCAGATCTGCCTTTGTAACTGGCTGAAGTAAAATGAAATGGCTGGAAAATTCCAGTCAAGTAACACCAGTGGGAACATGTGGAATTAAATAGTGTGAGCAAATGCCGGCTGGGTTGGGGAAAAACTTTAGACATAAACTTGAGGGTGATGGTAAAGACTTGGGGGGGCATTTTCGGGCCTTTCCAACAACAGCCTATTGTTTTGATTAGTTCCCTTGCAAGAGCTGGAAGGTTCTCTCCATCCAAAACAACTCTTGGAGTGCTTGACGTGTCTGCCTTCTTTCTTGACTGAAGTCAACTGATATTTTTTTTTTCCTCAAAAGGGAAGAAAGAATAAACTGTTACCTTATTTATTAACAATAACACAGATCTTCAAATATAATCGTTATTTCTTTAGAGTAGCTTTCCTGTCTTACATAACACAGAAGCCCCTGTCTCTTCATACTTAACTTTCTTCTGATTCCACTGTGTGTTGGAGGCCACATGTGGGAAGGTCAAGATGGAGATACTAATATTTGTGTGTGTGTGTGTGTGTGTGTGTGTGTGTGTTCTAATTAAAAGATGCTACAGGGAAAAAATGGGTTTACTAAATGGAGACTTATATTATCCATATGTATTTTTTTTCTCCCAAAATTCTGTGCTTGACTGGAGAATTGTGAGTTTGCTGGGGAAAGATCTGAGGAGATAAAGGACCCTTTTGTGCTATAGAGAAAATGTTTGTCGTAACTACATTAGGGCTAGGTACTCTGCCGGTGCTTGGGAGCTGCGCTTGCCACAGAGATTAGACAGTGATGTGCAGCATTCGGTGAAGAGACTTAGATCTTTCCTGAGGCACATGATCGGTAGCCATTGCTGGGGAGTCCTCCTGACTTGCTATTAAGTTTGTAGTGAGTCATGGAGCATATGGTGATGGTCCAGTGAATAATCTTTTTCAGAAAGCAAAGTTCTAATAGATATATTACTAATTAAGCCCCTAAAAGTTTTTAGGTAACTTAGAAAGGAACTTTTTTGTGTGTTTCTCTCGGAGCTGTATCTTTTTCCATTTTGGAGGAACACAGATGTAAACTGCCAATAAAATTCCCTTCTTTCCAAGAGGAATGCTATTCTCTGTCTTAGGAAAGTTAAGTTTGTTTGTTTGTTTTTTGTTTTTTTGGTTTTTTTGGTGCTGGGGATCAAACTCAGGACCTTGTGTTTGCTAGGCGAGCACTCTAACACTGAGCTACATCCTCAGCCAAGAAAGTTCTTTTAATGCACATTCCCTGGGTTTGTATTAAATTGTAATTCCCAGCGCGTGGCACTTTGTTTTCCCCTTTCATTCGTGCGTCAGGAGATGGTGCATTTGGAGGCTCTGTCCCCAGCAGTCCGGCTCTGCCATCCACTCCCTTGCCCTTGGGTTAAACTGTGCATTGCTTCCCTCAGATCACCATCATCTTCAAAGCCCACCGTGAGTGTACAGATCAGAAAGTGTACCAAGCTGTGACAGACGACCTGCCAGCTGCCTTTGTGGATGGCACCACCAGCGGTGGGGACAGTGACACCAAGAGCCTGCGTATCGTGGAAAGGGAAAGTGGCCGCTATGTGGAGATGCACGCCCACTACATAGGCACAACGGTGTTTGTGCGGCAGCAGGGTCGCTACCTGACCCTGGCCGTCCGCATGCCTGAGGACCTGGCCATGTCCTACGAAGAGAGCCAGGACCTGCAGCTGTGTGTCAACGGCTGCCCCGTGAGTGAACGCATCGACGATGGGCAGGGCCAGGCATCTGCCATCCTGGGGCACAGCCTGCCTCACACCTCCTCGGCGCAGGCCTGGCCCGGTTACACGCTGGAGACTGCCAGCACTCGGTGCCATGAGAAGATGCCAGTGAAGGACATCTATTTCCAGTCCTGTGTCTTTGACCTGCTCACAACCGGTGATGCCAACTTCACTGCTGCAGCCCACAGTGCCTTGGAGGACGTGGCGGCACTGCACCCAAGGAAGGAGCGCTGGCACATCTTCCCCAGCGGCCGCAGCAGGGCTGCGTGGGGGGGCAGCCGTTTGTCTGTCAGCCTGGGACTCACGTGCTTGATCCTTGTGTTTTTGTAGGGGTTGTGTTTGGTTTTCTTGTTTTTTTTTTTTTTTAATGGTTTTTTTTTTGTGTGTGTGTGTGTATAACAAAATTTTAAAATATATATTGTCATAATATATTGAGTAAAAGAGTATATATGTATATACCATGTATATGACAGGATGTTTATCCTGGTTTACCACCAGACTGTACATACTGTGCTTGGCTGTTTTCACATACGTTGGATGTAGTGTTCTTTGATTGTATCAATTTTGTTTTGCAGTTTTGTGAAATGTTTTATAATGCCCCTGCCTGGGGACCTGTTAGAAAGCACTTTATTTTTTATATATTAAATATTTATGTGTGTACCTGTTAATATGTATAGTATATATACACCATACGCAATGTTCCCTTCGAAGGTGACCAGTTGTAGCTGTTCTTGGCTGTCCCGCCTGCCCTTTTTCACTGCTACTTCGCCACAGTGTGCAGTTTTCACTGGTCACATCCTGATGGCGCTGCCTCCTTCTCCTAGAAATATGTCCTTCGTCCTCCCTCATTCTGTTAGAAAGGACGGCTCGTTCCTCCCTCGTGGGCTCTTGTGACTCTCCTAAACACTGAGCCCTCTCTAACAGCTGTCACTTTTTCAGAAGGTGAGAAGTACTGCTACAGTTCCTACCACTCCTGCTTCTACTTACTAGATTTGAACACATGGCGTGTTAGGTTCAACGTGTGAAAACTGCTTTTCTGTATGTAAAAACGGTCTAGCGATGGCAGCTTCCTAGACAAGTACCAGACATCTTGCTAGACCTCAGTGGCTCTCACACTTTTTCTCATCCCATGCCCCAGTTTAAATTGTAGGTTTTCCTCTTCTAACTCAACTCATTAAAACATGAGACCACACATTTAGCAATAATCATAACTCGTTCTTTGTGTAGTTTGCGGAAGCCCGTGTTCTTAGCTTTCTCTTTCTTAGCCCTTTGAGCCCAGAAACAATCCCCTGTCTCCAGCCTCGCTTCAGTGAATCCAAGTGTGGGGTTTGTCAGAGTTTTCTCTGATGATGAGACCCGGCCTCCATCCCGGAAGTCCTCCGTTCCTCCCCACCCGCCGCTCCTGCTCTTCACCACTCTTGTGTCTTCGCGCGCATAATGAAAGGGAGCAGGGCATTCCTGGCAGAAGAGCTGCTCTGGCCTGACCCAGTGTGCGCTTACCTGTGGCTGCCGATGAGTGCTGCCCGAGTCAGATGCTTGCCCTCTTAGCACCTGTGGTCGGATAGTGACTGCTCCTGTGACTTGGTGAAATAGCTCTACGAAAGTGATCTCTCCATGCTTCCTCCGTCCCATTGTTGATCCTCTCGCGACGGGAGGAGCCATGGCAGAGGCCGGAGCAGTGATGGGAGTGGAGTCCAGGACACGTAGGGCTGCACCGTCATGTCCGAGTAGGAACTTCTGTGGCTCTAAGAACTGATACAACTTGTACTCTAATAATTCAAGTTTGCGTAAGTGTGAATAAAAGATACAAACTTGAATACCATTGTAATTTAGGCCCAGGTTGTGCTTAGTTCTAGTCGGCCACCTGAGATCTTTGACTATGTCCTGTTGACTAGTGGCGCTGCCAGAGACCCAGAATGGCAGCAAAAGATGTCACTTTGTGCAGTCGTTCCTCAATGGACTGACTTAACAACCAGTGCACACTTGCTTCTGGTGTATGAAAAAAGAATCTTGGGCAGTGCAGGGTAATAATGAAGGCTCTCTGCTGCCTCAGGACTCAAGTCCAGATCGGAAGCCAATTCCGTCATCCTGGTACAGAAGCCAGACTAGGTACCTGCCGGCCGTCACCTCTGGCCTGGCTGCCTTTGCTCATCTGTGGAGCCATGTGCCAATTTCAGAAGCTGCTGGAAGTTTGTAATTGAGTAGAACACAGAAGGAAAAATACTTAAAGATACTTTTAACCACTATTTATTAGGCAAATAGTATGAAAGCAAAGTAAAAGCAATAATAGACGTTTCTACAGGACGTGGGTTTAGAGTGTATGTGATTAATGTACCTTTGTCCTTTTCAGGGAAAATAACCATTCTAAGAGTTGGGAAAAGAAAATCTGGTTTTGTCACATCACTTAGCTGGAAAGGATGCTAGAAACACCCAGCATCACTGGTATTCATACCGGTATGTTCATTTAATCTCTCTCTCTTTTTAATCAGTGTCCCTGTAAAACCTTCACAGGTACCACAGGTGACGTACGAGTACAAGTTTTCCCCCAGATAGTAATTGTTTGGGAAGGTTTATTTTCTGGAGGGTTTTGAGAGAAAACGCTGCTTGCACACATTGGTTCACGAAGTCCTCAGAAGAGTTCGGGTCATCCGACACGTGGACAGGCTGTAGCTGTTCACAGGCCTCCTGCAGGAGCTTGAACTTGAGGGGGACACTGGTTTTCACAGATGCTCCACACAACTGTCTTTAAAAGACTCAGAATATTGCTGTCCTCTGCTGTGCTTGGGAACCCCCACAGTGTGTCGAGTCTTTGCAAAAAAACTTTTCGATGTGGTTCATAGGAAAATGAATACGTATCTGTGTAAAACAGTGAGTGTGCAGTGTGTAAATACTTTAAATTATGCTAGAAAAATAAAGTGACATACTATGCTGTGGAATGTCTGTTCCGTGATTACAGGGACACCTGCTGGAAGAGCTGAGAAACGGGCAGAAAAAGGGGGAGGAGTTCGTACAATCCCTAACAATCCCTGACACGTTTCACCAGCTGCCCTTTACTACTGCTGTAGTTTTTCCTCTTAGAAAATCTAAGCAATTACAAATAAACCTGTGTTTGTCAGACACACCCGCCGACGTTGTCCCAAAGTCTGTCTGCTGTAAGTGCTCCCTTGAAGATAAACAACCTGCCCCCGCCCCGCCCCTTTAGGACAGTGTGGCCTGCAGCAGCAGGATTTTCTGGCTCTGGAAACTTGTCAACCCTCACTTTTGGGGTTTTAAAAAGAGGCATCACAGAATCATAAGTCAGTCTTCATTCAAAAACATACCAAAGGGTAGAAAAGCGTAGGAAAGTTAAAGGCGCAAGAAAGTGCTGCTGGCATTACCAGGTAGAATACCGAGTGGAGTAGATTCTGAGTACGGGGAAAGTACACACCTAGTTCTTAGATAGAAGCTTAGCCGTTGCACCTAGTGTTGGTGTGTAGCAATTCAGAACAAATACGCGGCAAATCATGTGAGCTGAACCACACAGAACAGGAGCACCTAGTGCACGTCTGTCTGTATCACTATGAAGTCTCTGCTTAAAAGTCAGAAATAGTTATTCTCACCTAGACCTCCAGATTTTCAAGGATCAAAACTGAAACAAACCCAAAAACCTAAAAAGGAGATCATTTTCTTAAACAGCATTTTCTTAAACAGCAAATGACACAATCCCTAGTAACGTTCTTGGTTATCTGATTTTTTCCTTTTTCCCCAGCCACAGCAGTGGTAGCATTTTATTGTTTGAAGTCAGCCGGGACAACACAATCTTAGATTGCTGCTATACTTTCTGACCAAAGATCCCTGCTGCAGATGTGTCCCCTATTTCCATAAACATTGATTTGTATGTTTATGAGGAACATGTCCTTCCCCCACGGAGAACATAATTGAGACGCTAAAGAAGTGTATCGTGGTTCTTCCTTATTTCACATTTATTTCTGCTTCCGTCCCTTTTCTGTATGTCTTCCAAATGGACAAGTCGTATTGACAGCATTATTATTTAGATGTTGTTTTCCTTTGACCTTGTTGTTCTTGCCACATGCATCTGTAGTAAGCAAGATGTCTGACCGTATTAACTAAATGGTGGAATAATTATTCCAAAATTCATACCAAAATGTGAAGTCATGTGTTTAGAGTCGTCAGTGGTCCAGGATGACACACTAGCACTCTGCAGAGCTGCTGTGTACAACTTCAGCCTCATCACAGTGACATTCAGACCAGGTGTGGTGGCGCATGCCTGTAATCCCAGCCCTCAGGAGGCTGAGGCAGGATTGCCGTGAGTTTGAGGCCAGCCGGGGCTACATAGTGAGTTTAGAGCCAACCTGAACTACATAGACCCTCTCTCAAAAAAACAAAAATAAAAGAATGATGGTCAAACAACAAAGACAAACATCAACTGGAATGTATTAAAATAGGTCCATCAAACTCCCACAGGAAGAAAGCAGTGGGCAGTGTGCTCTAATTGAAAGTTTTTCATGGATGATATTTCCTATGATCCATCTTTTAATTCAATAATGAAAGTGCCAACTCCAGGAAAAAATAATCATTTTGCTACTAGATTATTGAATATACAAGACCAACCACAGATAATTAACCAAGTAGAATTGTACCTGTCGTAACATTTTTTAAATAGGATCATTTCAATCAATAATTAACACTGCCAAGGGAAGTAGTGTTATTTTGACAACCCGGATGGCCTCCAAAGTCACCTAACAGGAAGTAGTAAAGTAGGATTCACTGAAGGGGGAGAACAAGTTTATTTTCTAGTGATGCCTGAGCTGCTAGATTCTGATGCCTTTAATGCGCCCCCGGTCATCAGGGCATTTAGGACTGAGGGAATATTTATTGATCAGCTGGCTGTAAGTGCAGGGGCAGGGTGATTCTGGACCTGAGTCTCCTCATGAATATTCATTTTCCTTCTGGTGAAAGGGGAGGGTTTATCTGAGAAGCCAGGAGGAGGGTGGCAACACAAAGGAGGAGCTCACAAGGCAGGAACTAAGCCTAGAAAGCCAGGGGGGTTTTCTTATTCTGTGAATGTTTTCTTCTTTCTCATTCTGCAGACCGATCTCTCTGCCTCACAGGTACTCTGGGTGGAAACTGGCCGGGTTCCATCCATTTCAGAGCCTTTACACCAGGCAGAATCTCAGCTTAGGTGAGACAAGACAACACAGCAAAATAGGCAGCAGGCAGCTCCCTGGCTTCATCTGAAATGCTTGAAAGTATGGTTTTAAAAAGCTAAATATTGTACAGGTACAAAATAACCATGTTGATTATGAACATTATGTATACAATGTACCAATACATGTTCTTGGTAAAAATAATAAAAAAATTTTAAAAAAGCTAAATATTCCTCCTACAATCTTATCAAATTCTTGTTTAATTATAAAAATTATATGAATCCCTGGGGTTACAAAATCAATAGCTTTTCTCTAACGAACTAGCTGAGACAGAAATCAGGAAAACAGTTTCATTAACAATTGCTTCAAAAAAGTAAAAAAGAAAAAAAAAATATATATATATGAATGAACCTAATCAAGGAAGTGAAAGACCTCTACAGTGAAAATTGCAGAACGATGAGAAAGAAATTGAAGACACTAACTAGGAGATTTGAAGACCTCTCATGTTCATGGATCAGCAGAATTAATACTGTTAAAATGGCAATATTACCAAAAGCAACCTACAGATTCAATGTAATCGCCATCAGAATTCCAGAAATATTCTTCACAGAATTAGGAAAAATAATCCTAAAATCTATATGAAAACACAGAAGTCTCAGAATAGCCAAAGCAATCCTAAGCGAAAAGAGCAAAGCTGGAAGCGTTACAATACCAAGTTTCAAATTACAGTATGCCCCTACCCAGGAGTCTCGGTTCTTGCTGCCGATCAGCTGCTGCCCTGTAAACCATCCAGCAGGTGCACCAGCCTTCCCACATCATAACGGGTTGCTGTACCTCGTGTAGCTATCTCCAGTGTTTTTGGTTTTGTTCTCCTTAAATCCCTAAGATCCCTAAGATGCTGCCCAAACACCCTGCAACTTCTAAGGCTTTATTATTACAGTATTCTATTAAATTACCTAACCACAGGAGATGTAGCATATTTAGGGTTTAAACTATAAAAATAGGCGTGTATAGGCATTTTTCTGGTCATATCTGAAATTCGTGGTTTTCACAATTCTTGGGTGTTCCAGGAATGTAACCCTCTTGAATTCCGGGGGTCTGCTGTATGTTACAAAGTCATAATAACAAAAACAGCATGAAAGTGACTCAAAAATAGGATAGTGACACAGAAACAAACCACCCAACTACAGCCATCTGATTATGGACAAAGGAGCCAAAAATTTATGTTGGAGAGAAGACAGTCTCTTTAAAAAGTGGTGCTGGGAAAACTGAATATCCATATGTAGAAGATTGAAACTACATCCCTATCTCTCACCCTATAAAAAAAAAATCAATTCAAAATGAACCAAAGATGTAGGTATAAGACCTGAAACTTTGAAACTGCTAGAAGGAATTAGAGGGGAAACATTTGAGGCCATATGCACAGGCAAAGATTTCTTGAATAGGACTCCACATCACAGGAAGTCATAGTAAGAATCAACAAATGGGACTGCACTGACTCAAAAAACTTCCGCATAGCAAGGGAAAAAACCAACAGCAAAGGAAAAGCCTAGAATGGGAGCAAACCTTTCCAGCTGCTCTTCAGATGGAGAGTGTTATGGCTTGTATCTAAACGTCCCCGCGAAGCCTTACAAAGTCAGGTGGGGCTTTTCAAAAGTGGCTGGATCAAGGGTGTGATGCTGGGATTAGGGTGTGAGTGCTACCTTTGTCTGGATAAGAGATAAGAGACAGAAAGAGAGCTGTCATTTGTCGCTTGCTGCTTGCTGCCTTCTGCTTTCTGCTTACCATGAACTGTTTCCCCTCTGTGAGGCCACCCTGCCTTGGAACCAGCCAATTATGAACTGAAACCTCTATAGATTGTAAACCAAACTGTAAACTTTTCTTTCTTTAACTTTGGATGTCAGGTATTTCGTCTCAGTAACAAAAAAATGTAGGACAGAGGGTTAATATCCAGAATATAGAAAGAACTCAAAAAAATTTAACACCAAAAAATCAAACAGTCCAGTCAATGAATGGGCAAATGAATTAAATGGACACTTCTTAAAAGAAGTACAAATGGCCAATAAGTATGTGAAAAACTGTTCCACATCTCTAGTCATCAGGGAAATGCAAATTAAAATTACAAGGAGAGGGGCTGGGGATTTGGCTCAGTGGTTGGAGTGTTCGATCCCCAGCACCAAAAAAAAAAAAAAAAAAAAAAATTACAAGGAGATTCCATCTCACCCCAGTCAGAATAGCTATCATCAACATGTAAATATATACAAACGCTGGCAAGGATGCAAAAGAAAAGCAACCTTTCTCCACTGCTGGTGGGAGTGTAAATTAATACAGCCACTAGGGAAATTGGAATGGAGTTTCCTCAAAACACTAAAACTGAACGAGTGTATGACCCACTTACAGCTTTCCTTGGCATCTGCCCAAAGGAATTAAAGTCAGTATACTATAGGGACACCTGCGTACCTGTATTTATTGTGGCACGATACCCAAGAGCCAAGATACAGAACCAGTCTATATGTCCATTAAAGGGTGAATGGGAAAGAAAATGTAGAGTATTATTCATCTGTAAAGAAAAATAAAATTATGTCGTTTTCAGGAGAAGGGATGAAAATGGAGACATATTTCACAAAACAAGTCAGACTCAGAAAGAAACATATGTGGAATCTAAAAAATGATAACAGTAAGGAAATAGGGGAAAAGAGAAGGAGTGTAAGGAAGAATAATGGGGGAGAGGAAAAAAGAATTATTAATTATATCATTATAATGGTGCTGACATGAATTTATTGAGGTGAAATGTGCCCACTGTACTCTATTAAGTGAAATGGCAGGTTACAAAATAGTGTGTGTGGCATGCCAATTTTTTTTATATTCAAAACAATCTTTATATATATAAGTATCAAGAAATCATGTTCACTTAACTCTTAATCTGTCTCTGGATGTGAGATACTGAGCACATTTTTCCTTTTGACTTGTGATAGTCTAAAATGTTTAAATAGATGAAATTAAGAATTGCTATAAATATGTGAGGTGATGGATATACTAATTAGCTTGATTTGTAGTAACTGTTTCACAACATATATGTATCTTGAAACATCATGTTTTATACCAGAAATACATGATTTTATTTGTAAGTCATACTAAGTAAATTTGGGAAAACCCTACTTGTTATTTAGTCTGTTCTGTGTGTAAGCCTCTGTATACACACCTGTGTATATATATCACACCTGTGTATATATATCACATTGATAAAGCCTTATGTAAGTTTCAGCATTTTAATCACTTCATAAGAATGTGCTGAAACTTGTATAATCATCAAAATCACATTCTTTGGCAATCATGAGATAGGTTTGTGAATTCAACTTATAAAACAACTCACTGCAGCTGAACAGGGATTTCAGTGAGTAGGAAAATCAGGGTGAGTTTGAAAGAAAAGTGTATTAGTTACCTTTCTAGAGCCAATAGTTTGCAAGAGAGCAGATTTAATACAAGACATTTACAAGTTACAACATTCACCCATAAGTCAAATACAGGAAGAGTGCCAAATGTCCAATCTATGCACTGGGGACCCAAAAGATCCAGTCAAGAGCTGGGAGCCCACAGCAATGCCCCGTGTAAGTCCGTGTCTGCACTAAATGGCTGAAGAAACCTATACTGGAGCCAGGATATGATGCTTGCAGCAGAGATGAAGACCAGAGCGCCCCCAAAGCAACAGCAGTCATCCTCGATGACACCAAGGACCCGAGCTCCTCCTGAAACAAGAATAGCTGGGGAGAACCAGCTGCAACAGAGCTTCTCCTAAGAAACCAGGGGCCCCTATCTTCTGCTCCCATTTTCTTTTATGTTGTGTTGGCAACAATTGTCAGGTGGATCTTCTGCACCCAGAACCACACCAACTCAGTCCAGCTGGGCGTTCCTGCTCACATTGACCCTATCATTCCACCACTAAAAGGAAGAGTCACTGATTTAACAAATATTTTTTGAGTACATACTGATTCAATGTAGAATTACCACATTTCCTTTTCCCTTTTGTGTTTTCTTTTTTGTTGTTTATTTGTTTATATTGAAGCTGGACTCTCACCGTGTTGCCCAGGCCGATCTCAAACTCTCGATCCTCCTGCCTCAGTCTCCTGAGTAGCTGGAATTACAGGCACCATATTGCCTTACCTAGAGGAAATTAAAGTCTAGAAACAAATATTATGTTCTGCCTTCAGTACTCAACTTAGAAATGTTTTTGAAGGAGATAATGCAGTTTTTATATATGAAGTGTAGTTCTTCTCTGTAATGTCTACCAGCAATTCTAACAAAATAAGCCACTTTCTCCTGTGGTCTGTGCATTGGCTGGGCTCAGGTGGGTGCATCTCCCTTGGGATCTCTCATGCGGTGGGGATTAGAAATTGCTGGGGGTGGCAGGGATCTGAAGGCTCAACTGGGCTGAACATCCAAGACGGCCCACCCCAGTGCGTCAGGGGTGACCACTGAAGTCAGTGTGCACTGTGAACTAGGGCTCCTCCATGTGGCTTTGCTGTGTGACTTTGAGTTGGGCTTCTCATAGCATGGTGGCTCTGAGAGGGAGCTTATCAAGAGTGAGCACAGAGCAGAAGCAGTTTATTAAGAACCAGGGAAGATAATAAATCAAAGGTAGATAAGGGCTACAGCACAATGAGTAATAGTATCACTTCTATGTGTGCTTTTTTCTTTTTTTATTAGTACATGTTCGCAGTACATAACTTTCACATTCCTTGTGGAGAGTTGGTATATTTCTGTATTAGTTACCTTTCTAGAGTCAATGGTTTGCAAGACAGCAGATTTAATACAGGACATTTATAAGCTGTAACATTCACTCATAAGCCAAATGCAGGAAGAGTGCCAAATGTCTGTCTATGCACTGGACCCAAAAGATCCAATCAAGGGCTGGGAGCCTATGGCAATGTCCCCTGTACATCCGTGTCTCCAGATGATGGCTGAGAAATGTTTACTAGGACCAAGACACAATGCTCAGAGCATAGATGAAGACCAGGGCTCCCCTGAGGCAACAGCAGCCATCCTTGACGACAGCAAGGCCCCGAGCTCCTTCTTCAACAAGAACAGCTGAGTTTCCTTCAGGAAAACCAGCGCAGCAGAGCTTCTCCTGGGAAACAGCTGGTCCCTGTCTTCTGCTCCTGTTCTCCTTTACGTTGTGTCTGCAACAACCCTCAGGTGGATTCTCTATGCCCAGAGCCACATCGACTCAGTCCAGCTGGGCGTTCTGGCTCGAGTTGACCACAATAATAAGTTCACCACAATGTACATAACACATCTCAATTCCTTTTTGAAAATCTCTTTTCCCTCCTCCCTCCTCCATCTCTTGATCCTCTTCCCGTTTGAGAAAGATCTATCTCCCTACTTCCTATTATCTTTTATTTTGCTATTTATTTATATTTTGGGTTTCTACTATGTTCTGTTGATTAAAGTACTCACAGAGTTTATCCGAAGTCACAGACAAAAAGAATAAAATCCACCTCTTGATGAAGGGGCTGCATTAAGATCACATGACAGAAGGCAGTGTAGGATTAGAAATTTGTTTAGATATCTTCAGAAAACAGTATCATCCACAAACTTTAAAAAGTTACTGTTTTGACCAATGTTTTATTTCAAATTATAACCTATTACTAACACTTTGAGATACATGAATCACTTTCTATCTAACAAACAAGAGGATCTTATCTACACTTTCCTATGGAAAAGAAGGAAATCTCTCAGCTGGAGAAGGAAATCCTCCAAAAGGAAGTACTAGTTCAAGTCCAACTCGTACACAACACCCACCCATACTCCTTACATTATTGAAACAAGTTTTTAATGTCCAGTGCAAGATAAATCCAAACATAGTATTTAGTGATGATAAATCTAATGCTTATTTCAGGGTGGTTGTATCCTTTCAGCTTGTCATCAATTCAACAAAATTTATCTATCAAAAACAATGCAAATGATATTGTTAAGTGTTTTTGGTTAATATAAAAGCATACAAGCCAGAAATCACGTCTTGCTGGAGCTTACAACCTGTGCCAAATAGCAGAAAAATATTAACCCTCAGGGTT
Source organism: Hystrix cristata (assembly GCA_004026905.1). Taxonomy (NCBI): domain Eukaryota; kingdom Metazoa; phylum Chordata; class Mammalia; order Rodentia; family Hystricidae; genus Hystrix; species Hystrix cristata. The sequence continues at coordinate 140,378 of PVJO010000391.1, read as the reverse complement.
AGTCTCAGTAAGCGGTGACACTTCTTTATTGTTGAGTGTCCCTAACCCCTAAAAAAAATGCCTACCAGAATAAGTTGCACAAGATACAAAATTAGAGTTGAGTAGTCTACCCTTTACCTTGTATTTCTTTAGAAACACAGCCAAGCATCTCTTGACCATCAATAGAGACAAAATTACTTGGAAAGTTAATGTGTGGGGGCTGAGGATTTTGCTCAGTGGTTAGAGGCTTGCCTAGCAAGAACAAGGCCCCGAGTTTGATCCCCAGCACCAAAAAAAAAAAAAAAAAAGAAAAGTCAACATGTGTTCCCTACTGCCCCACATAAAAGAGCACTTTGAATAGTTTTTATAATAATAAGCATAAATGAAATTTGGGAAACTCGGTAATTCTTCATATTTGGTAGATTTAGAAAACCCTCCAGATAGTTGCTCAATGCCTCTAACATTTTCTAGCTCTCCATGTGTTTTTAGTCTTCTTAAAAAGCCACTTTACTATCAGGCATGGTGGCTCATGTCTGTAATCTGAGCACCCAGGATGAAGTAGGAATGGGGTGTGGCTGAGGCTGGTGGCAAGGGGGCGTGACCTGGAGGAGAGTTTGGACCTGGCATCAGCCCAAGGCACCAGTTTCAAGCACTGGCCCTCTCCTGCAGACGGCAGGGAGTTCTCCAGAGTTTCCAGAGGAACTCCATTCTATAGATAGAAGCGACACCAGAAGCAAGCTTTCTTCCTTTCTACCACTCCATCAGGGAACGCGCTCTCCCTTTGCCCTCCCATGGGAAGATGGTGTCTGTGCACCCACAACCAGGCCATCAAGCCTTCCCACGGTAACCCCTACCGTGCCTTTTAGGCGCAGTACACATTTTGCTGTTTCTATTGTTATGCTCAACTTTCCTTTTCTTATTTTCTCTATAATTTTAAATAAAACTTTAGAACTACTTTTTGCTGCCCTCATTCAATCCTTTGTTTGAGGAGGGTAAGAACCCAGGAATATTGGAAACCTACCCAGTAACAAGGAGGCTGGGGAGGAGGATCATGAATTGGAGGCCACCCTGGGCTACATGGCATGGCCCTGTCTCAAAACAAAACAAAACAAAATGATGACTTATTTAAGCAACCCCAGGTAGTAAATAACATGTCCTGATATAACAAGAAAAGCAAAAAGCCTATTAGAAGTCTCAGTTGCTGTTTTCCCTGACAAGAACTTCTACTCCTTCCTTGCCTTTTGTTACAATGGGAAGAAATGCCCCTGCACTCACATTCTCCGGAAGCTGAGTTGTAGCCCCTTCCCAGCTCCCTTCTCCAACAACGTCTTGCTGCCATTTATCAGCATGGATGAGCCTGATGACTCCCACGCTTCCCAAGTGATGAGACTGCAAAGAAAGATGCAGGAAGCTGGCACGCAGGAGGGCAGTTGAGTGGACTGTGAACGTGTGTTGGATATGTGGGTCAGTGGCTCCTGCACACAGGCTCAGGTGGCTTGAAGAGGAAGGTTACTTCCCAGCGCTCTCTGATCTCAGTTTCAGCAATCTATTTATAGTTAGGACTATATAGCTTTTGCATGATGGTAAAGTAAATTGAAGAAGCCAGTGACAATGTGAAGATTGTCTAATTTGACACCTCACCCTCACCCCAGCAAAGAAGTGTTGCATTTAGATCTTTGTTAAAAACTTAACATGGACCAAGATAATAAACATGCAGAAAGATATTTCAGAAAAGACCAATGGTTTGTGTTTTAGAGGAATAAATGGATCAGTGTTCCAAACACTCCATTTCATTAGTTAATTTTATAGCACTATAAACAAGCTCAATTGCTAGCAAATGATTTTCTGATTAAAATGGGAAGAATGGACCCCAATAGATAAAGTATAGGCCACACCTTTTTTAATTTAATTTTTTTAATAGTGCATTTTAGATGTACATAGTGACAACATTCATCATAGGGGATTTGTACCTGTACATGACATATCTTGTTGCTTTTTTTCCCCGTACCCCTCCCCTCACCCCCTCCTCCCTCCCTATTTACAAAAGCTTTGTTTCCATTTTTTCCTTCCATTTCTTATTTCTCTTGTCCTCTGTTCCGTTCCCCCTCCCTTGTTCCCTTTCACATTTGGACATTTTCTTCCCTTTCCCAATATAATACAAGGAATATGTAGTGTGTAAAGAAAAATCAAGTCCTTGAGATTTTATTTTTCTAGAAAGAAAACTTACCCACAAGGTCCAAAAAGAGCACATTAAGAATATTTTAAAATCTTAAGAATCTTTAATTCTTTTATTTGTCTTAAGAATTAAAAATATTCTTAACGTGCTCTTTTTGGACCTTATGGGTATGTTTTCTTTCTAGAAAAATAAAATCTTAAGGACTTGGTTTTTCTTTACACACTACATATTCCTTGATTTGTTGAGAATCTTATACTTCCCAAGCTCACTGAAATACACTGACATACTTAAAAAACTGAAATGACCCAAGTTGTCCTTATCCATGCCTTCTATTCTGCCATTCCCAAGTATTTCCAGGTACTTAAAATGTTTGGAATGAACAACAAAATTACTGAATGAAATTTTAAAGCAACATGCCCAAATTGCAGAGAAGCAAGGAAAAGATGTTCACAGAATGTGAATATAATAAAGGTATGGACGAACCCCTAAACCTTGCTGTCACCTCGGGTAGGTGATGGTTCAGATGGGGTCAGGTGAGGCTTCCGGCTTGGGGTCTTCAACACCCATATTGGCTGACTTGGATGACTCATTTCTACAGTTTGGTTTATCTGGTGCCTCCTCAACTGAAACTCTTACTGAACTAGTGTATTATGTATAACAAGATGAATTCCCCAGCAATACTTCTGTAACCTCTTTCTCATGAGATATTTTGCAAGAAGGCTCTGCCTTTAATGTGTAACTCAGCATATTATATAATGTGTAGATTAATATTACATTTGTCCCAAAATCAGTTATCTGCCAAACTTGACTATCCAGAATACATCCAACAGCAAACAAGAAGATGACAAGTTATGTGAACCACCAGAGAAACCTTACAGACTATTACAGAAGAATCTTCCTTGGCTATTACTTGGGAGTTATTTACTTTGTTTTAGAGATAATGTTTACATGCTTAATGAACTAATTTTTACCCAACCAACTTTCTATTCTACCAGAGGAAAAGCAATAAACATGCAGATGGAAAGACAGGAGGCTGGTAGAAGCAGAAAGACTTGGGTTATAGAAACGATAATCAAAAATAAACCTGATGCTGGCTTTGGATGCAGAACAGAGAACTTCAAACACACATCAGAAGACGACATATCCTTCTAAAGCTGGAGTGCAGAAGTGAACATGCTTATTCATCTCAATGTCCCCCAAGGCTATCAAAGAGGTATCTTATAATGGAATTGTGTTATCAAGAAAAGGTTTCATTATTTTTTGAATTCACCAAATAAGACGCCAGAAGATGTATTACCACACTGTAAAACTTATCAATAAAAATGGCTGAAATGAAGAATTTTGTTTGTTCATTTATTAAATAGATATTGAATTCTTACTAGGTGCTAAGCTCAAAGCCCATAACCTGCCTTTTGTTTTTAATTTTAGATAATGGGGGCCTGGAAGATAAGCAATCTACTTATTCTTTTATCTTTTCAATTTTTTCTTAGTACATGTTTGTAGTATATGCTGTTTCCATTCATCTCAGGGTTAGGTACATGCACTTAACATATTTTAAGTTTTTTAATTCCCCTTCCTCTCTCCTGCCTCCCCACTTCCTCTGTCTCTGGATCTTCTTCCTGTTTGCAAAAGATACGTCTTCCTATTTCCTATTGTCTAGCTCTTATTGGTTTGTTTTTTTTTAACTATTTATACTTTGGGTTTCTCGTGTAAGAGAAGTTATGTGACATTTAAGCTTGGATGTCTGATTTACTTCTCTTAACATTTGTAGGAAAAAATTTTATTTATATGTATAGCCTCATTTGCCAACAGTGTCAAGTATACCAGGGTGTGTGTGTTAACATTCAAATGATTTCGAAGTGTTTTTCTAATTCGTAAAGCCTTGCGATGCCCTGTGACCTAACCAAAAGCCTCTGGGGGATAATCATTGCAATGATTTGAAAGCACACGGTCTACTTCCTCCTGGTCTTCCGAGGGACACTTCTCACACCCTTGTTGAGCCGTCCGTAGTCCCGTGCAACGTCCCGGCAGCGTGTGATGCAATGAACTGTACTACCACTTGCCGAATGGCCCCAGTTGACCCTCTCACTGATTGAAAACATTCTCACCTGAATGAGAATTAGTACGCCAAGCCTTCACAACGCCTGAGCACACCGGAACTAGCCTAAGACACCTTTTCTGTGATTGTTTCAAGGATCGTTTTTCAGGTCTTTTAGTGTGGGATGCTATAAATCATTTCTTGAATTACTGGAAATCATGGAATATCTGAGTACATTAGCCGAGTAAACTCAAAGAAGTGCTTTTCTTTCAAAGCTCAATTCTCCTCATCTCTCAGGTTGATATTTCAGCCTTGAGTTTGGCTCTTGAAAATTCAGAGACTGCCTGAGAGGTATCATCAGTTCAGACAAGACTAATTTCACAGCCAGGTACGAAATGGCAAAGAAAAGTCACTTTTAGATGATCTCAGAAATGAGACCAGGAAAGAAGCAGAAAGACAAATTTTGATGGCACTACGGGAAATCATATTTCCTCAGTCTCATGTATGTAAATAGGAAAATGGTCATTCACCTACCAGAATACAGAAATTGCAACACAGGTGAAGCAGACACCAGGACGCCTTCCGTGAAAGAGACGGACCTTCACCCCTCCACGACTGAAACAGAATGCTGAGGGGGACAATGTGTGGGGGGTACCCTAAAAGACAAAAGATAGTCCATGATTAAGGAATTGGGGATTCTGGGTTTTTTTTTTTTTTTTTTTCCCTAAATGCTGAGAATGAATAAGGAACTCTTGGATATTCAAAATATATGATGGCAGAATTAAACATCTCACTATAAGAATAGGAAAATAAGTCAAGGAAATTTCCAAAGTGACAAAATAGTTGTAGACAATGGGAGAGAACAACTTTGTTATTTGTTACAGCTTGTATCTAGATGTCCCTCCAGAGCCTCATATGCTCAGAGGTGAGGCTTTTTGAAGGTAGCTGGAATATAGGCTGTGTGAATATGGATTAAGGGTGTGTGGTAACTAAATGAGTCCACTGATTGGTTTAGCATAGTTCTGGGTGTGCATAATGGGAAGGCACCCCATGGGTGTGAGCGGCACCATCCAATAAGCTTGTAGCATGATGGGATGAAAGGGAAAAGAAGGCTCGCTCCTCACTGCCTTCTGCCATGCCCCTCTGCCACCATGAACTGTTTTTCCTCTGCCACACCCCTCCACCGTGACACCCTGCCTTGGAGCCAGCTGACTGTGGACTGGGATCTCCACAAACATTGAGGTTAAGTAAACCTTTCCTCCTCTAACTTGTGGGTGCCTGGCATTTTGTCCCAGCAATGAGTAAGTACCTGAGACTATTATTGTTTTCTAATTTACTGTATCAAGTCTGGGCATGAGTATGGACAATAATTAAAGAGTATCTAAACTTTAAAAAAATGTAGAGGAAGATATCTGAAGAATGCCAAGCAAACGAAAATATGAGATGATTAATTGAAACAGTTGCACAAGTTTTAGTGCACTACTTGGTCTACTGAAGAGAAATATTTGTATATACAGTACAAATAGAAATGTCATATGAATGTAATTTAAAATTGTGTTAATACCATATTGGGAAAAAGAAGTAGAGCAAGAATATGAGACAGCAAAATTTATTTGCTATCACAAAAATTAGTTTAAAATGCTTTATGATAAAATAAGAAAATATGTGTGTGTGTCTTTAATTCCATAGGAACAAAATCTCAAAGTATGTTTAAATTTATGTTTATTTGTATTTACATTTATATGAAAGTAGAATACCAAGGGAATAAAAGCTCAAAGTTCAAAGTGGTTGCTTTTGGGGAGTTCAGACGTTAAGAGTCAGGAGAACCACTGTATGAGTTTTTAAAAAGTCTTTTAGTACTTTAAACTTTTAAGACCAAAAGTGTGATTACTTTGAAAGATTAAAAATATGGTGAAAAGATCTACACTAATGTCTCAAGTCTTAAAAGAGAACCTGTCTCAAAAAAGGAGGAGATACCTCAGGGCTTGGATTCAATCCCTAGCAGTGCAAAAATAAACAAACAAACAAACAACAACAACAAGGCAAGACTGTCCTTTGAACAATTGCTGGGTTCACTGAAAGCATGTGGAAAGTGGGGTGAGACATCATGGGAGATTTCTTGGGCAACAGAGTGAAGGTCAAGGTAATAAATGTCAGAGTCTAGATCCGGCTACACTTGAGGTTCTTATTGCTCTTCTGTCAGCTTACGGTTCTCAGATTTTTAAAGTTCGACTTCTCCGAAGCACCGAATACACAAAGCCACGCAGCTCAAGTCAATGCCTGAGGACAGTGTTTCTCAGAATGTCTTCCTCATAGCCTGGACGGTCCCTTGTCGCCTGTCCGGTCCCTTAGTCAGTATAGCAATTTAAGTTTTTAAAAAAATAACTTCCAATTGTGTTTCACATGTTTCATAAATTAGAAATGTAAAATTAATTACATTTTTGCTTAAAGTTCATTATATTCTAATAATTTCTAAGTTATTAGATGTTGGGCAACGTTGATCAGACACTCTTGCTCAGCATTCACGCAAACTACAATATTGTCTGGCTTTCAAGGCAGCTGGATATCATTGCTTAAGCTGGCTATCTTTGCATTTTCATCGCCATCATTGCAATTTAAAGAAAATATACCCACAGCTTCAAAAGTAGTTTATTAAAGATTAACAAGAGTGATTAAAAGAGGAATGTATTCAAATAAACCTGGAGGTATAAAGAGCAGTTCTCCAATGTGAACATAGATGGTGAATCTGCATGAGCAGAAGGAAATAAATCTAACAGTGTAATGATTTTACACAAACAGCTAAAGAAGAGAAGTGTGGCTAAGTATGATGACGAATATAAGACAAATGAACTTCATTGGGAAATTGATCCACTGCCACCAGTCCCAGTCCATTATCTGTTAAAACACTTGTCAGCAGTGACATATGGCCCCAGAGGGTCCCATGTGTGGTGACTCTTCTTGTAAAATCAGTCAGTTTTTCGAAACTACACAAAATCATGCCCTTAATACACAATTATTCGATTATTTTTCTGAAGACAAATGCATGATCAATTAGACTCTGAGACTCGGGTTTTACACACCTGCTACACATGTTATTGTTAAGCTTTAAAAACAAAACAAAAAAGTCAATGTTACAATGTTACATTGGAGAGAGAGCAGAATAATCTTGAAGAAAAAACACATCCAAACAACACCTCTTACCAGGTATCAATAACTTATACATAACAATCGAAACAATATCATATTGCATTAGAATCAGAAAAATAAGCCAGTGAAATACATATATTAACTATCATATATGTAATATGTATTAACTATTGTATACGTATTATATATACACAAAATCTTGATATATAATGAAATTGACTATTGAAATCAGTGGGGAAATAAAAGCTTATTTAATAAATTGTGTTTGAACTGCTGCTTATCAATATGCAAAATTTAACATTGTATCTTTACCTCATACTACGTGAAAATAAACCAGATGGTTTAAAGACATGTCAAAAGAAAAATTTCTCAAACAATAGAATAGGTATAAATTCATTTGTTTATATCTGACCTTAAATTAAGGATGTTTTAAACAGTACAGTGAAAGCAGAAGAAGTAGACTACATGAAGAAAAGTTTGGTGTATCTGATTACATCACACTGTGAATCTCGTTAGTTTGGGAGAGGTGGGAAGGGGGATAGATTCAGAAGATATCTAGGAGATTTCAAGTATATCTATATGTGTGTGTCTGTGTGTAACTGTATCTATATTTCTGAAAAATATTTATAACAAATATATATGCAAAATGCTGTGCTTTCAAAGATGGTTTATGGGTGTGGAATATATTATTTTCTGTAATTTATCTATTTTATGCTTCACATAGCTTATAATAAAAAGTTTAAGAATGTTTAAAAGACATGGAAGATAAAATTTCCAGCCCGTCATACAATAGTATGATCTCCAGAGGGTATTGGAGAATCAAAGCGTGGTATGTTCAAAGAAATAATGGCTGAATATTTTCCAAAATTGATGAAAGACATAAATCAAGTTTAAAAAATGCACACACACACGCCCTCTCATGAGTACATGTTTCTTTTAGAGAGCAATTGAGCTTGAGCTGGGATCTTTTTGACCACAATTTGTACAAAAAGAACAAAAGTTTCTAATCTAGAATGGAACAAATTTACTATGAAACTTAGGTGTCACAAATTGTTTTTATCAGCCTACTGATGAACAAACAAAGGAAAATTAAGCCGTTAGTGAAATGCTTTCAACTGGCACTATTAGACACTGTGTAATGTAAGCAGCATACAGTGTGTAAAGCTGTGTGATTTTCTATGTGCTGGCAGTAACTCACTGCACTATTATTCATCGATGATCAAGTTATGGTTTCAATCTGAGCATATATGCAATACGTGTAAGGTGGAGGCATTTGATGATTTTTGTTTATCACTGAAAACCCGGACTATACGAAAAAGGACTTTTCATTTGATTAATTGGTTTTCTTTCTGAGGCATTATATAGGACGTGGCCCAGCAAGCCAAATCTGGCAAGATACCTGAACACTCACTAGTTCATGTACAGATTTACATTTTAAGTGGTTGGAGGAAAAAAACAAAGAGAAATATTTTCTGACACATGAAAATTTTGTGAAATTGACATTTCAGCATCTATAAATAGACATTTTTTTAACACAGTCACATTGTTTACATATTGTTTATGCCTGTTTTCATGCTAGAGTAGGCAAGTCATTGCCAAAGAGACCAGAAGGCCAGCAAAGCCTGAAATAATAACTCTCCCATCATTTACAGAAAAACTTCACTGACTCCTGACACAAACTCTAAATAGGTAACTCAAATGCTTTGTTTGGGTATGAAGGAAGAAAAAGAGCCGAACTGGAAATAAAATACTGTAGTTTATATTAATGCCGATTTATATACAGCTTTCATCCCAAAGAGGAGTTAGATAGAAAATATGACACCTGATAATGAATGGCTCAGAAGTAAATGAAACTAAAATTTATTAATATAATTAAATGGTGGTAACGAGTCTAACACTTTTTTCATGTTACATGAAGAAATAGTGAATAAGTAGATGATGGTGCGTCTTCACACCACACTCTCCCAGCTTTTGAAGGGACATTTTTTCCATGAGTCTTGTAAAGGAGACATGAAATTAAAACACTATATCATGACACTGAAAATTCCAGTAAAAATCATGTTTTAGGTTTTGTGTCATGCTAGTCTTCTGGGAACGATAGGCATCCAGCACTTCAGAAGCAAAATCTCACATGTTTATGTTGAAACAAGATACACACATTCCCATAAGAAGATAAAATTGTGGTTTGAATTTACTACATTGCTGAGTTTTATTCTTGTCAAGCACTTGATAGTTTTTCATTCTTCAGAGAATGGAATGAATGATATATTATTGTGCAAAATTTAAATCCCCTGCTCCGCCAGATACTGAGACAGAATAAATGTTTCGGAGCTAAATGAAACCAAAGTTCAGCCTAATGTTGCTGGTATCGCTGTTTCAGTGTGTGAACTCATCTACACATGTCCAGTAGAGTGATGAAAGTCATTCTCAGAAAACTCTCCCTCTTAACTTCCAGGTTCACGTTGAATAAAAACACGGAAAACTCTATCAGATGGTGCTCCCATTTTCAGCGATACATAAATGTCATTTTCTGATTCATTTGAAATAAAAATTAGGATACAAAATTGCTTAGATATGGAACCTCACTGTCCTACATTTAGGAAGACTGCAGATACTAATTTCTGTTTGGGTTTGAAACAAAAGATGATTAACACTTTAAATGCCTGCTTTTCTTTTTTAAAACTGCAATGGCTTTACGTTTTTTTATCTGTCTAAAATAGGGTGCTTTAACTTTACATATAACTGGACAAAGGCACTGGAATAAACTTTGATAACATGTTTAAAAAAGAAGACTACATTTTTTGTTAGAAGTAAATGGTGAAAAAGGAAAAGAAGAAGTAAATGGTGAAAATGTCCTGAAGAAAACAGGAAATCAAGTGGAATTTGATGGACAGGTAGTACTCTAACACAGATATATTTTTGAGCTTGGGAAGCTATACAAGAAGAGATATAGAAGTGTGATACTGAAGGAAGTTTGGGGATTGTTTGGTTTAAATCTAAAATGTCCCCAAAGTCTCATGCATTCAGAGTGGGGCTCTTGGAAGCTAATTAGATCATGGAGGTACTATGCTCATCAGTGGATTAATTAACTTATGAATTCATGGCCAGGTGTGCTATAAGCAGGGGTCCTGGCTGGAGATGTATCACTAGGGGGATGACCTGGAAGGGTGCACCTATTCTTGTTCTTGGCTCCTCCCTTTAATCTCTGATTCCTGATTGCCATGAAGTAAACAGCTTTCTTCTGGTACCATGTGGTTTCTGCCCTGGAGCCAGCTAACCATGGATGGAATCCCCCAAAACCATGAGCCATATTAAACCTCTCTTCCTTTACATTATGGGTGTCAGGTATTTTGTCCCACCAAAGTGAGCAAACCAGTTGTTAGCAATAAAACATTAGTGTAAATGAGGTGGAAATTGACTACAAAGGTAAATCAAAGGGTATTTTTTTGTTTCCTACAATGATGATATATAAAATTCCATTTATTTTTGAAATTCAAGCTTTTTTTCCAAAATTCTACCAAAGGTGAAAGCATTTATTTTAAAGAATTTCCAAGTCAGATAGAGTACCTAGCACAGTGGATTTTTATAAATAAAAAGAATGTTCTATGAACTGTGGTTAAGCTTAATTTTGTCAACTTGATCAGCTTGGTAGCCATCTTGAAGATTAGTAAGGCACATTTCTGAGTGTGTTTAGATGTGTCATGGAGGCATGACCTTGGGAACTATATATGGTATCTGCCCTCTTCCTCTCTGGTGCTGTTCCCCTGCTCTGCTTCCTCTGTGAACTATCCAGTTATGCTCCTTCACACTCTTCTGCCATGATGCTCTGCTTTGAAGCCAGCTGGCCATGGACTGGATCCCCCAGAACCATGAGTCAAAATAAACCTTCCTCCTTTAAGCTGTGGGTGTTAGGTATTGTTGTCTCAGTGTCATGAAAACTGACTGATACAATAGTAATAAAAAGTAATATATTCTCATAAACACTTTGACTACATAAAAAAGATAAGCTATTTCCAACCCAGAATTTGAGAGTCTGGTATCATTAATGTGGCATTATAAATTAAATGAGTGAGTAGATATATACTCAAAAAAACTTAATATCTATTCATCACTTCTCAGAATACGGTTGGATTACTTCTCAGACTTTTGGCTAAGATCAAGTGCATAATGCTATTGGAGACTATGCTCTACCAAAATAAGGAAACAAAACAAGAGGGAAGATATGGGATCCCAGAACCAAGGGATCCAACACAGGAGGGAAGCCAAAAAAGTCTGTTATGAGGTAAGGGAAGATCCCAATTCCGTGGTTTGTGGCAAGCTACAGGCATAAAAGTCTTGAACAGAAAAGAACTTTGGCACAGTCTTCTTACACAAGATTAAACTGATACAGCACCTAATGTGTTTGCAAATATTAATTGGAGGTTTATACAATTAGAGGATAGTATGGAACCAAATTAAGTACATAAAAAAACTAAACAAGTGGAAAACAGATTAATTCCAAGGAAGAAAAGATATTTGTAGTTGAAAATAAAAGTTGTCACAGTGTACTATACAGCTTAGCAGTAAAAATTTAAATAGTTATCATCATGTAAAAGCCAAACACTGTTTTTATTAAAGTTATATCAATACAGGAAAGATAGGGTCATGGAAACTGTATCAAGTGTGATGTATATAGAATCGAAGTAGATTTTCAGCTTTCATAGTGGAGATCTAATTGTTATTTTATAAAACTAAGAGTGAAAAGTAGCAAAGACACATTTTACATAGATGTGTGATGGTATAACCATAAGGATCAGGCAAGAGTTAAAGGGGAATTAGACAATAGTAAAGAGGAGGTAGCAAGGGCCTGATATTTTCATGGCAGCATTATTACTGCTATTGTTATTGTTATTATTTGGGGGTGCTGGGGATTGAGCTAGGCCAGCACTCTAACCACTGAACTAAACCCCCAGCCCACAGGAGTGGTGTTTTTGCAGGTATCTCTGTCTTTATGTTACAAGTATGATTAATTTATTAAAACCAAAAAGTATGTTTGAAATAATTAAAACCAGAATATCAAGTACCAACTCTGATGATATGAACAAAAATTAGCAGATATAGACTAATATACAAATTTAGTCTATAATTGATTTGCAAAAAATTTGATTTGCAAAAATGTTTCTTCTTCAATCACTAATGTGCTAATTTAGAAAAAACTTAAATTTGAAGCTTATGTAATTTTAAAACCTCATCACATATTCTCAACTCAATTGATTTCAAAGAACTAGAGGTGTGAAAAGTCTTTTTAATTATTCAGGATAATGATTTTCCGACTGACTGAATTAAGACTTTCTCTAGGGTATGTGCACATTATTTCTAGATCTCCATGTTTTGTTGGTGGTATTTCTGAAGAAGATACTGATTTTCCTTGCCCGGTCCCTTCTCATAATCATTCTGCTTCTGATTTACAAGTGAAATGTGCCCCCTCATGCACCCCTAGTCTGACCACAGAATGAGCAAAGCCCCGAGAACTGAAAAGCCGCTGGAGCATCAAGCCAAGAGAAAATTCAGAACATTGCCGAAGCACATGAAGGACGTTATTAAGTGGATAACCATCACTTTAAAAAATCAATTTCCTGTTCTTTCTTGCTATGAAAAATAGCAAAGAAAATACAAACAGCAAACCACTAACGAAATATTAGGAAAATGTACTGTGATCGATAACTAACAGATTACTAAAATATTTCTGATGAGCAATCATAATGTGACTTTTGGCATATAACAAAAAGTGTTCAAGGACTTTTGTGATACTTTCTGAATGAAACTTCTATTTTGATCTGTTTATGTAATTAAGCTTGTCAGAAATAAAACTGATGCTAAATCATGCCTCAACACAGAACAAATGTCCATCTACCTAATATCTACATTTCAAGTATAATTTTACCAATTTAATAATTATCAACATGTATAATAAATTTATGCTGTTTTAAGTAAATGTTAGCAATGTCATAATTAGACTCCTATGTTTATCTGAAATTTTTACAAGTATTTTTCAACTAATACACATACTTTTCTTGCAGAGAAGTTTGAGGAAGTGATCAAAACTAAAAGTCTGTATTTTGTGATGGAAGTGGAATTTGTATGAGAGTTAGAAAAAAAGAAAGTGAAAGTTTTCCAGTTGCTAAAGCAAGCTTGTTTGTATATATGTCTTTTATATCTAAAAAAGGAGTGGCCAAGTGTGGTGGAGCATATCTAGATGTTACCAATTGTATTTTAAAATGTCAATATTCCTTTCTTGTCTCTCTCTCTGCAGGGCTGGGATGGAATCCAGGGCCTTGCACATGCTTGGCCACCGCTCTCACACTGAGTCACATCCCCCAGCCACCTGCTTTTCCTTCTTTTTAATGGCATAAAAACAAATGATGCATCATTAAAAAAAAAAAGTATTTAAAATATAAAGTAGAAATGTTAACTTTTCTTATAACGTGAAATAATTATGTCCTTATCTTGAACAATTTTAGATATGAACCTAGACTATTTGAGGGATCCATAATTTTTGAGATTACTTTAGGAAGTCTGAGACCAGATATTTTGCAAAACACCTATCAAAAGTGAACCTCTTTTCTAGTCAGTGTAATAGGTAGAGTCGTATCTCCCTCTAGTGGTTAAAACAGGAGCACACGCGGTACAAATGTAAACATGCAGCGTTCTGGAAACAGAAACTTCCCTTCCTTTTGTTGCATTACATAAATACCAAGTTTTATGGACTCTAAATAGAGCTAAAAGATTTTGAAAATTTAGAAAAGAGAAAAGGATAAAGACACGGATGGAGGGGCGAGAGAGAGAAGGGAAATGATGAAAAAACGGAATTAAGATATAACGTGTACATGTACTAGTTCCCCACAAGGAATGTAAACAGTAAGTACTACAAAAGTGCAAAAGAACACAAAAAAGAGTGAGTGCATCCCGTGATTCCAATTACTTGAAAGCGCAGTAAAGACAAATCCAACCTAGAGTCCTTTGAAGCAGATCAGTCTGTGGTTTCTTGAAACGCAGCTGATTGGCAGAGAAAGAACAGAAAACTTTTCGGGTAATGGAAATATTCTGTATGATGATGTTGGCACATGTACTTGCCCAGCCTTACCAAAAGTAACTCGGGATGTACAGTACACATTTTATTGTGTATAGTGTGTCTCAATAAAGTCGATTAATAAATGACTCACGGAAGTTTCTCAGGATGCAGGTAACTATTGTACAAGTGAACACTCATCCTAACAATGACAATAAAAAAAAAAAGTTGGAAAATCTATAGTCATAGATGTTTTTGAACCCAGTAGAGCAGAAGTCATCAGGCAACAAAGTCAGCTGGATTCCAAAGAATGACAACAACTCTTTTAAGAGGAGCTGAAATAAGTGAACTGTGTACTCTAAGTGGTACAACACGACAGAAAAGAAACAGGGCACCAGGTAGGTAAGAAAAAAATCAGTTAAATCTTAATGAAGTGTTAAAGGCTGAACATGGACTAGTGCTGTGGTTTGCAAACACAGTGAAAACAGGTGTGATGCCGAAAACTTTAAATGTTCAAGGGAAACACAACAATAGCACTCATGTATCCAAAACAGCAAGAACTGTCTACCAACTTGATTGAGATAGTTCGGTATTTTGTTTTTCCTCCCAATATCAGGGACTGAACCCAGGGCTTTGACTCTCATCTAAATCCCCAGTGCTTTACAAATTTTTAAAATTCGGAGACAGGATCTCACTAAGTTGCCCGACCGGGACTTGAACTTCTGATCTCCTTGGTCAGGCTCCTGCAGTGCTGGGTTGGAGGGTGTACCGCCACACTCAACAGCTCAGTTTCAACATTAGACCCACATTACCACGTTCTTGTTTGGCCATTTCTTTGATACAGAGCAAGTACTGTGAGAAAACCAATATGGAACAGGCAGTGATATGGCCATCTCCAATCTGTCCCCAAGATCTCAGAAGTTGTGCAACGAGTGCACATCACCCATAAATAAATACTTAGGGTTAAGAATAAACTGCAAATATTTTTCTTTTAACTCTCAGGAAACTAGAAGAGAACTTCCTTAACCAGATAAAGAGTATTAAAAACCATAAAACGAGCTAAAACAGTGCAAAGTGGTTTAAAGCTTCAACATGTCCATGTTGGATGAACAAGCTAATTTTTTTCAGCAGGTGCACTGTCACACTCCTGTAATCAAAGCACTCGGTAGGCTGAAGCAAAAGCAGATTTGACTCACGTCTGGTCAACTTACTGAGACCCTGTCTCGAAATAAAAAAGCTAGAAATGTAGCTGAGCAGGAAGACTCTGCATTCAATCCCTCGCACTGCATGTGTGTTCACACGCACACACAAATTCCAATCCTAGAAAGTGAATTAAGGCAAGAAAAAAGGTAGAGATTGTGAAGGTACAAATGAAATTTTTTTTCACAGAAGTCTTGACTATCTAGTGTGGAAAATCTCAAAGAATCTGGAACAAAGCTATTAGAACAAATTAGCAAATGCAGTTAGGACAGGGGACACATCATATTCAAAAAATATGTACCCAAAATTTTAAATTAAAAAATTGTAATAGCCTAAAAATATAAACTACGACTTAGAGATAAATCCAAAAATAGATGAGCAAGATTTGTACAAGAGAATACCACAACACATTGATAAGACAGAAATTTTTAAAAATGGAGATAATGTATTATGCGCATGAGTCAGAAGTCTCAATACTGTTCAATTTTCAGTACTTTACAATGGAATCCCAGCATGTCTTTTTGTAGAAATAGACAAGTTGGTTGTAAAATGTAGGTGGAAAAGGAAAGGAATTTACAAGAGTCAAAGTAATTTAAAGAAAGAACAAGGAATTCACATTACTTGATTTTACGGCTACTATAAATGGTAATCAAAATAGTGTTGCTAGCACAAGGACAGAAAAATAGGACAGAATAGAAAACCAAGAAATAGATCCACACATGTGTGGACAACGGATGTTCAGTGAACACGAAAGTGAAATTCAGGGGGGAAAAGTCATTTCAATAAACAGTTCTGCAAAAACTGGACATACAAACAAAACCACAACTTTACCTCACTTTTCACACCATATGCAAAAAGCCAACTCAAAATTAATCAGACTTAAATGCAATTTCTAAATGTATAATCCTTCCGAAAGGAAGAAAAAAAAAAACCAAACAGAAAAAATTAAAAACTAAGTGACCTCGGGTTAGGGAAAGATTGATAAACCAAACTTAATAAAAAATATAAAACGTCCGCATTTGAAAGATGTTATGAAAATGAAAAAATATGTCGCTGAGTATAAACAATTGCAAAATTTACTGATACATGATTGTATCAACAATTGTACTTTATAAAACTGGAAAAAATTTGAAGAGACTACACCAGAGACAAAAATGGAAAACGCATTGAAAGATGTTCAATATCATTAGTCATCAGGAAAATGCAAATTAAAATCAGTGCGGCACAGTAAGTTCCACACACAATAGAATGGCTAAGAGTTTCAGAAAACTGCCAGAAGGCGGTTCATACAGAGAGTTAATGTAAAATGGTACACGCACTTGGGAAAACAGTTCTTAAAGAGTAAAACATACAACCTGGCAACACCACTCCAAGATATTTACCCAAGGAAAATTAGAATAATACAGATTTATCCAGAGAACCATACATGAATGTTGTTAACATCATCATTCCTAACAGCTAAAACTGGAAATCTAACTTTTCCTCCAGTTGGTGAATAGAGGAACAAATTCTAGTACATTCAATACAAAGGAACACTATTGAGCAATAAAACAGAATGAACAACTGGAAAAATGCAACAACGTAGATTAACCACAAGAGTATCTTACCAAGTAAAAGGCAGGCTCAAAGTGCAGCACATTGGATGATTCCATTTAGGACAGGATGGGTAAAGTAAACCTACTGGAAGAAATCACTGCTGCCAGGAGCTGGTTGGGTGGCGAAAGGTCCGTAAGGCATGCGGGGTGATGGAAACACGTTCTCTCTTAAATATGGTGGAAACTGCACAAGTGCATAATTTATCAAAGCTCGCCACACAGTACACCTAGAAAAGGTAAGTTTAACTATGTAAATATGATCTAAAATTTTTTAGTGCAAAAACTTGATACCAGGTTAACAGCAAGGAAAAAAAAATTTTTTTCCTGTTTCACTTAAAAAACACTGGAAATACAAACTATTTCTCTTGCATTAGGGTCTTCACAACATGTGTTCTTTTAGGTAGAAAAAGTATGTATGCCACCTACAAATATTTCTTTTGCAAAATGTAAATAGACAAAATGTTTTAATTTTTCCTATTCTACGTCTCTGCATACATCTTTGCAAAGCATCTTTTCTAAGTAGCCCTTTAGTTACAGAAACACATCTTTCATTTATATACAAACCTAAGTATTACTTATGAGACTAACCTTTGTATTAATTATTCACATCAGCAAAATAAATGTTAAAACCCTATTACTTGGGGCTTCTCTCTGCACATTTTAGTTTCTGGAAATAAAACTTAGGTATTTTTATATTTCTCAAATGTCTCAGTAATATTTATCAGTCAAGTTTGAAAAATAAGTCAATAAACAGATACAAGTAATCATGAGATATTTGATAAGGCACACAAGTTTCCAATAATACTAATGGGTCAAGTTAACAATGGCAAGACATAAGTTTGGTAATACAAGTCATTTACAGGTCACAGCATTTCTAAGATCCTACAATGAAAATAATACGATTGCAATGAAGGACTATTTTAGGGTTGAAGAGACAGCAGTAAACAAAATAAATTCCTGTTCTAATACCATTCATTTTTCTACTGGGGAGGCAGACCACAGCAAATGAAAAAAAAAAAAAAAACAAATGGAAAAAACACATAAGGTCGAATAGTGGGTAAGTGCTAGAAGAAAAAAAGCAAGAGAAGAGATAATAAAAAAATGATGGCTTTATGATACTAATTTGGACACTGGAGATAACATTGACCTAAGATTTGAATTTCATGAAGGAACAAGCTTATAAAAGACAAATATTTTGTGTTCTAAGTAGTAGTAAAGCAAAAACAGATAAGGAGAAATGCTAAAGATAGGTCAAAGATAAATGGGGGTGAATATTTTAATGTCATTGGTGTTCAAAGTTTATTTAGTTTCATATATTTTAAGATTTCATATCTATTGGCTATGTAAGTAGAGATGAGGCTTATTGGTTTATTTAAGTGGAGATGAGGTCAGGTGTGTGGTTGAAGCTGGATACTCAGCATAAAAAAAGAGGCAGATATAGTGAAATTTCTGAAAGGGACAGAAATCAAAAGCTGTACCATAGAACCATAGAAATTCCAGAAAGTAAAAAGAATTGGGCAAAAGGCAACACCTGAGCAAAGAAAATTAAAAACAACAACAAAAAAAAACCCTACCAAACCTAGATCCAGTTTAATAAAACTGCAGGACAATTCAGTTCTACAGCTCGTTCTACAGCCTATAAACTAATAAAGTATACCATAATGAAATTATGATACAAGGCGCAGTAATCTGCCAGCTAACGCATTCATGTTATTATTGCAATCAATATCCTTAACACATTTAATAGAAACATTGAGTTTGAGAATGTTTTAAACTGGGCGTGGTGGCATACCTGTAATTGCAGCACGGTAAGAGGCTGAGGCAGGAGGATGCAAGTTCAAGTGCTGACTGTGTAACATTGTGAGACACTGTCTCAAAATAAAAAAGAGGTCAGGGAGAGGCTCATGGTAGAGCACCTATTAGGCCCTAAAAACATTTATAATAGAAAACATGAGCACAGATTATCTATAAAATAAAACCACTAGTCATTTCGAAGAAAAAACACAATTGCAATTGAATTATTTTCTTCCAAGTTATCTATAATGTCTACAAACTTTAGTAAAGTTTTGACAGTCTCAAGATATTCTTGTAATGTTCAACTACTTCCCCTTTAACACCATTCACTCATCACAGATCCTGTATTAAATGTTACAATATGTGAGTTATTTCAGCACTTTTGAACTTTGAATTTAATGTATGATAGAGGCATCTATATTAATATCCTTTTATATACCATTCCAGAAACACCTAAAAATATTTTTGCATAGCTTTCTAAGTAACAAACTATTCACAATTGCCACAACCTGTATTTTTGCATTACTGTAATACCTTGGTTCATGAATGCTTCTGTTTGCAAAAATTTGATTCACAAACAAAAGCATTCGGCAAAATTTTGCTTCCATTCAGACTCCACGTCAGATGACAAACACACCATCGCCATGTTCCCCACACAAACACAAACGCAGCCATCTTCCCCAAAGTTGTAAAACTAAGTTTGGAAACCGAGGTGCCACTATAGTTCATGTACAGATAAAGCTGGGAAAGTCTAAAACTAACAATCTCCAAATCCTATTTGAAGATTAGCTACTTTTCCAAACCCCCAAAGGTAATTTTCTAGTCAGAAAGAGTAATATGAAATAAAAATAAAAATCATGCATATTCTTGAACAAGTTTCAATTATTTTTATATGTATAAATCAGCAAATAAACCATTTGACTCTTTCATTATAAATTACAAAAACATTACCAAAAGAAATGGTCTCATTTGTAATCTACAGACGAAGTTTCTAATGGTTCTCACTTTACTTTGCTAACCATTCTAAAATGAAGGAAGGAAATCATTCAATTTCAGTTTTTCACAGCTTCTGACAGTCAGAAGTAATTTCTAACGTATCCTAAACAAACGCTATTTTCTTTATAAGCAGACAGGCCATTGCTTTTAGTAAGAATCATTTATTGTGTATTATTAAGGTGGAGAGTTAATTGTACAATGCTATGTATAATCTTATCCTTAAGAAATTAAACATAAATGGATAAAAATAGCGAAGCAGAATGAGCACGTAAAAGACCAAAAATAAGCATATTTTTATAGAGAATGTTTCCTGTTGTATCTGTGAATGTTCTTCTCTACTGTATCTTAAACTTATGGCTTTGCTCCTTTCCAACATAACTGATGATTTCTTAGTTAGCATTTCCAGTAAATTAATGTTTCAATTCCTCATTCAACTCAGCTAGTTGACTTAAATACCAGCACTGTTAATCAGACTACTCCCTTGTCTTCAAAAATGTTCTATGAAATTTTCACAGGATATAATGCAAATGTTTCAGCTACAAAGTGAATTAAAAAATGTCAACCCTGACTCCACTTGCTGTGTTAATATAAGTTCATTAGTCATAATTTTTAGTCAAATGCTTTTGTGGAATATAATCATTTATACTAAATGTGAGACAAGTGAAAAGGCTTAAAAATGCGTGCTAACACTGATGGAGTTCTTTCATTTTTATGTTTAATTATAAATTATTTACAATTGGGTTATTCTCTTACATGTTATCTTATATACCAGAAAAGAAACATCATTATTCTTCAGGGTACCAAAACACACACAAAAAATTTAAGAATGGAAAGATTTGTTTTGTACATATAGTACAAAATTTAGACTTAGTTGAAAAGGAAAATACTCAATAAATAAGTGTATGGATGAATTTTAATAGATTGCTTCCACAGCTGATCAATGGGGCTATGTATAGAAATATTATAGGAATATATCCATAATTGTCAGAATTAAGATTAAAATCTGTTACATAAAAAGCATACCAAAGATGCACGTCATATATTTAAATATTCCCTGTGACTATAACAAAATAAAAGAATCTATGAATACAAGGCACCCTAAAAGTATCTTCAGGAAGCCAAAGGGTCCGAAGAATTTTAGACCTAAGTTTTACCTCACAAAAAGATTAACAGTTTCCAAAACAGATTTAGTTGTAGTACTGCACTGCTAATATTCAATTGTTTACTAAAATATCCTTTTTCTGTCAAATGTTACTTTAAAAAAAAAGATTAAGTGCTTGAAGGAGTAAGAATGCAGAAAACTACAGGAGCCCACATATCCTTTTTCTTAAATTTAATTTGTCATATATAAGGTTTTTATATACAATCAGTGTGCATTGTAACAGTTTATATTAAAAGTCAATCAAGTTTGTCTAAAATGTTAACCTGGCTGCATAGCACATTTGACGTTATTGCCCACATGAAAAGGGAAAACAAATGGATTTACAGTAACTTTTGGCTGTTTGGATTCTGAACGTGTTATATACCTACCCTTTTAAACCAAATGCATCTGAAAAAAGTTTCCAGAGCATGAAGTTTAGATTTTCCACATTTATCTCACCGTTTTCTTTTACTACAAACATAATATTGACAAAAAAGGGGGAAAGGGAATAACATGTATCTAATAAAGTATTCAATATAAAAAGGACTAATGGAAATAAGTGGCCCTTTCCCCATTTTTACATTCTAAACAATGATTCCATCAAGACAAATCATTAAAAAGTGTTATTACACTGATTTTTTTTTTTTTGATAAAAAGGCCTGAGTTGGTAGAGAAAGGAACAGTCAAAAAAAGCCTGAGGGGGAAAGAAGTAAGGAAAGCTCATTTAATACATATACAATAATTTACAGCCATTTCTTTTTGTAAAAAGGCATAATAATAAATCACAAACAGGAAATTCCTGGCTATATTACAGATATAAGTACAGAATTTAAATATTCAAGCTTGTGATGAAAAGCGGCAAGGTGGTCGCAGTGTACAATGTAAACAAGTAGCTTTGGAGAGTGAACAAAGTCCTTGAGTGTTTTTCTTTATTAAGAAAAGAACTCTCTTTCATTCCTTCCTGAAACATGATCACAGGTCAGAGTGAAGTTCATATAAACATAATTTAAATGGAGGTCAGTCTAAAATAACTGACTTAAAACAGTTTCATCCAGCCTACATGGGAGGGCAGTGTTGAGGTCCCTGTTAGAGTAAACATTTTCCATTTCTTTAAAAAAGAAAAAAAAGTACTACAATATTTGTAGTACAGTGCAGCATAATCCTTAAATATAAAAATAGTTTCTCTTCTGTTGGGATAATAGACCTTGCATCCTGGAAAGTAACAATACTGCTACTGATAGAAGATCTGTTTGTATCTTTCAAGTCATGTAAGGCAATTACTGTGTTGGTTTATGATATATGGCTAAAAGAAAAGTCCAGAAAGACAAAGCATCAGCTTCTGTTATGTCTTCCGATTACTCCAGGTATGCTCAGGTGTACTTTTGTGTTCAACTGAATGTTCGAATGGAGACCTGGAGCCATAAGGAGACCTCTGATCCAGTGGTGACCTGGGGCCACTACTGGAAGCTCTGTGGTCCATCTGCCACTCTGAGTGATACCTATAATCCCTGGAAGATTTGTGATGTGTATATTCAGAACTTGACCGGTGGTCTGAATGCACCCGATGATCTGAATGAGATCGATGATCAGAATGAGATCTATCTTTTAAACTTCCTTCCAAATTTGACCTGTGATCTCTACTCCTGTGATCGTCCAGTTTTCTGTGTTTCTCTCTGTCACTATAATACCTGAAAGAGAGAAATTGTGTCTATTAATCAATCTGATAATGCAAATAAAAATGTTCCCAAGTAAAATCTTACTAAAAAATAAATGCTTTAAAAAACATTTTTCATTGTACACAAGCTCATATTTCATCTAATTTCACAGCCAATCTTAGAGAACATGCTATTTCTCATTCACTTTTTCTTCTTTTTTCATTTGTATTCATGTAACTTATCTGGCTGAAGTCAGAACGGGGTAATCAAAACTATCCAGAACATTTGTAAAATCAAATCCTTTTATACAGGAACTTCTAACCAGCAAAAACTTTAAATGGGAGAACAAAGTCTATGAAATGACTTATAAAGGAGGATTTTGATTGGATAATGATGCCTATTAAAAGCTTTCTCAAGTTTGACTAATTTCGTAAGTCTTAACACAAAAACTATGACTGAAAAATGTGCTCCATATATAAATGTGGCAAACTCCAAAAAAAAAAAGTGGCAAGTTTAATGAGAAAAATCTCTAAAATGTTTGCCTTTTCAAATAAAATACACTGAATGAGGTTTTATTACAAAGAATATAAATTATTTTTAATTAGTCTATGAAATTATAAACATATAACACTACTACAAAGTTTTCTTTTTGTTACCCGTCCCTTTCCAATATTACACTGTTCTACAACTGACGCTTCGGCAGAACGTGACGGAGCTTCTCACAGAAGAACTGATGCCACGAGCACAACCAACATGGAGCCGCCCTTCTAATCTCTTCTCCGGCAATGCTGCGGTGGGAGCCGGCCTCACACACTGGGGCGTGCACTCTACAGCTGAGCCACACCTCAGTCCTTCTAAATTTCTTCTGATCTTTACCTTTATTCCCCTCACTTTTCAAGTTTACATTTAGAAACAGTCATTAACTATTAAAAACACTCCTTTATCAACACGAGTTTATTATATAAAGAAGTATAACACATTCAAGATTACTCAGAAACTTCCAACAGTACAATTTAATAAACAGAGAAAGCTTTCTGGTTTCAGGATTATATGGGACTGCTGAGATTAAAGGTTATCCAAATAAATTTTTTTTAATCCTTCACACATTTCTTGTATAACATGGAATGCAGAATTCCCCCCCACACACCAAATTTGGATCATTATTCCAAATAACTATTCAAGCTCTTGTTTTATCCTACTGTATTTGAAGAACACAGGATCCAATATTGTCCAAAGCCAACTATAATGAATCCCAAAACTTACAACCTTCCTACATCAACTTCTGACTCTCACTGTACATTTTGACTTCAATTTTTTAATTCAAAACTCATTTTATAAATCTGAGTATGATGGCACACGCCTGTAATCCCAGCACACGGGAGGCTGAGGCAGGACTATCATAAATTCGAGGTCAGCCCAGGCGTCGTCATTCAAAGCCAGCCCCAACTGTATAGCAACACCCTGTCTCAACCTCCTCCCTAAAAACACCTGGTTTTATAAATTCAGTTATTACTAGTGATGGAAAATACTACAGATCAACTCCTTTGTTTATAAAGAAACAACACTGCATGTCCAATACAGTAAATAAAAAGAGAAAAACAGCTATAAAGCAAATTGTAAAGTAACTCAAGTTCACCTGCTATCTTGCTTGTAGTGATCCCACTCTCGGTGATCTTTACCATTACTAAACGAAGAATAGGGTCTTTTCCTGGAATCACTCTTTTTGTAAGAATCTCCCTGATGTCGGTCTTTATGATGGTCATGGTACTGAGATAAATGTCTGTCAGAAGAATAACTGTCCCTGCTGCTATCATCATGATTTGTACTCTCTTTTAATCTTTCCACATCTGTTAAGACAAGAAAGTCCAACTTTTGTTAATGATTTAAAAAAAAGAAAAGTGTGGTAAAAGTACTTTACTACTACATAGTAACTCCTGTCTCAACTCCTCCTAAAACAAAATCTCTTCTTAAATACAGGTAGATGAAAGCATTTGGAAATGGTCTAAAAAGATAGTTCTAAGATTTAAAAAGAGGTCACGTGGGCCTCAAGTGTGACAAATCACAACTGCAAGATATGGAGCCCAAACTGTTCTTAGACTGTTACTTTTGTGCTTCTTGTCACAAAACAGAAAGAATACATTATTCTAAATGATGTTAAAAATGAATATGCATTCATTTTAACAATTACCCTGTAATTTCTAGAAACTGGCAAAAGGTTAATTTATGGGAAGGATAGCAATAAACTAAAACATGAAGAGAACAGATTTTATCTAATAATGTAGGCATAAATGAAAATCACAGTATCTTCTCAACAGAAAAGTATTTTTAAGCAAGAACAACTTAATCTTTTCATAATTTTGTTTATCTAAGACAAAACAAAAAAAGGAAAACAATATTTAGATTTATTTTCCAAAATAATCAATAAGGCTTACTTACCTGGATTTCTAATCACATGAGCATTCAGGTTGCTGTTCTGCTCACTGTTTTGCTAAAACAAACACACACATGTAAGAATCTTTAAAGTGGCTTTAAATACTCTCAAACACTCATACAACTGGGGAGAGGACTGCCTTAACAATTCTGATACTGACTGAAGTCTGCATATAAAATACTGGAATGTGTAACATTTATAAATCTATAAACTATTCGCTCCATAGATGTCTTTCTAGGCAACTGACTGAAATAATTTTAGACTTAAAAGAAAAGTTGCAAAAGCGGTAACAAAAACTTCCACATTTCATTCCCTGGCTTTCTCCTAATGTTAATGTTTTACACAACCATAGTATAATAATCAAAACACCGACACAAGACTATTAACTGAACTCCAGACCTTATTCAGACTGCACTTTTCCCACAGGGCCCTTTTTCTGCTCCAGCATCCAATCTGGAGCCCTACACCAGACATAATTGCGATGTCTTCTGTGATAGTTCCTTAGTCTTTCCTGACTTCCACAACCTTGACATTTTGAAGAGTACCAGTCACTACAGACTATCCCTCCAATGTGATTTATCTGGTATGTTCTCAGGGTTACATCCAAGTCACATACACTTTTGGCCACGATTCCAGAAGTCCGATGTGCCTATCTCAGCACACTGCTATTACGAGAGGGTTTCATGATATTGGTAGGTCTTATTACTATGATTTACTTGTTTAACTTCATGTCAAACAAGTGTCTCTTCCATGAATTGTTTTCCTTCTGTAAGAAATCAACATCTCAGAGAGGACCTTTCAGACTATGCCAATATTCTACTCTTGCCCACTCATTTTAGATTCCTTCAGTGAATC
Organism: Hystrix cristata; assembly: GCA_004026905.1. Lineage (NCBI taxonomy): Eukaryota > Metazoa > Chordata > Mammalia > Rodentia > Hystricidae > Hystrix > Hystrix cristata. The sequence goes on along the minus strand of PVJO010000391.1, from coordinate 114,323 downwards.
CTGCCAGCAACAGTTATTACTAAAGTGTTAGAAGGGTGGTTTTGTTTCATTCGGGCCTTCTTCACTGATTAATTAAATTCTTCTGTAATAAGGAATGTATCGTAGTTTTAATGAAATAAAATAGTAAAATATAACGCAGTAATTTACCTGAGTTTCTTGTCGTTTTTTAATAGCATGCTTATATAACTTATGTAACTTTCTTGCATCAAACTCAGTAAACTTAGATACAAAAATCCACAGGTTTCTAGAGGAAAAGAGGCAAATTAGTCTGGTGGAAAATCTGCCCCCCTGCACACATACCCCAGCCATCTAGAGAACAGAGGTTAAAAAGACTGATTTTCATATTTACTTTTTCAAACTTCATATATGGATAAACTCCCATGCACTCAAATGCCTTCATTTTATAATCTTTGTAATGAAAATAATTCTAAATTGAAACGCACCAAAGATACGTAACTAACAAATCAAGAAGGGACTCAAGAGATTCACGATCCAAAACTCTGTACAGGACATCAGGTATATCTATAGTTTTGAGTAGAAAAAGCATAAGATAATACGGATTAAGCTAATGTAGAACGTTCTTAGCCAGGCATGGTGGTGCATGCCTGTAACCCCCACACTCTCGGAGGCTGAGGCAAAAGGACTGCAAATTCAAGTCTACTCAGGGCTATTTATCCAGACCCTGCCTCAAAAATTTAAAAGTAGGGATGTAGCTCAGTACAAAGGCCTGGGATCAATCCCCAGTAGTGCAAAAAGGGTCTTCACACATTGAAAACCAAGTGTCATTTTATAAATGATGTAACAGTCACAAGATGACTATGAACAGACACTATAATGCAGCCAAAGCACAACACCTCTATGTTTGTCTTTCCATCCAAATGTAGTCAAAACTAATTATAGATTGTGATTATTTCACAATGTGTAAATATATCAAATCAAATTATACACCTTTAATATATACATTTTTAAATTGTCAAACAGAGCTGAAAAAATACTGCTAAGTCAGTTGTCATCAGGCTGGCTTTGAGCGCACTATGTAGCTCAGGCTAGCTTCGAACTCACAGTGCTCCTCCTGCCTCAGCCTCCCAAGTGCTGGGATTACAGATATGCATCACCAAGCCTGGCTTAACATACATTTTGTTCTAGAAAACTCTAGTCAGGAATTAGATTCTGGTCCTTATTCTATCTATTGCACAATATCTCATCCTGGGCAAAGCACCAGATCTGGACAAAGAGTTGGCACTTGAACAAACCTAAAAATGAGTACCAGTAACTTTTGTTAAGTTCAGGTCTCAGGTGCTTCTTTTGTTATACCCCAGACCCAACCTAGCTCTATGAAGCTTCTCACCTTAGTCCTTTTTCTTTTGAAAAATGGAAGTAGTAGTAACTGTCCAGACTTCTTTACAGTAATGCTACTGAAATATCTATCAGAATATGGCATATGAAATTACTTTGATAGACAAGCAAAATACAAATTTTCTATTATTTTAGCCATCACTTAATTACAGTGATCTTTAAATTAAAATTAGTGTTCCATTTCAGTGGTTTTTAAGAGAGTTGGTTAAAAAAAGATCGCGAGCAGCTACAATAAGCAACAAATAAGGCAGATAACTATAGTTACGGTAAAAACATACTTAATGTCAATTGTTCTGTAAGTCAAGTCTTTATATGGTAACTGTGGTTGAGGTCTCTATCTTGTTTTATTCTGCAGAATCAGTACTCTCCAGGGACTTGGGGTGTTGGCCATCTGATGACTGGCCATTATAAGTTATGTATAACTTCCCCTGCTTCTGCATTAAAAAAATTTCTCCAAGATAGCACTAGATGGGATATTTGTCAGTTGGGGTCTTTCTCCTCCCCTTTCCCCTTTAAGAGGTTCTGGTATTACCAGAATGGCAATACCAGAACACTAAAGAATATATGAAATCAAGGTGAACAAGAACTAAACAGGAAAAAAACCAAGCGATAATGTGCCCAACTGCATAAAGAAAAGCAAGACCAGAACCAAGGCCTTTGGAGACAAAATGACCCTACAATGCAAAGGAGTAAGTCTCGACTATTGGTCTTTCTTCTTCCAAAGATTCCTTGAACTTTTCCTAACAACTAAATCTGAAACATCTATTTGTATTAGTCACTAATGTAATTTGAGTAAAATCTTCCTTATTTCTATTCTAGAAAGCAGGCAACACTCTGCAACCATGAAAATCTAAACCTTAGTTTTAAGTTTTTAATAACTGTACGTAGTACACAATTATTTTCTGCCAGTGGTCCTCCCAAACCAATAATCTGTTCTTGGCAAAAGGCATTATCTAAATAGAGCCGCCAAACTTTGAAATTTTATAGTTTGAGAAGGGAAGGAACCAAGAATTTTTATACTATGAAAGTGGGCAAGACCATAAAACGTTAAATTATACAAATTCAATTTTTGAGAATAATTCACTGCATCCCATTTATTTTCCTAATGGTATCAAAGGCGAGCAACAGTCGAGAATGTATCTGGGAACCACAGACACATCAAATTAAACTGTAGATCTTGAGTATGAACAGATGGAGAACTTGGCTATATCCTCATTTCACTTAGCTTTAATGCAGTTCTATGGTTCCATGCTTTGGGGATCATCAAGTATTTAAAAAACTTGAGAAAAATGGAATAATTCTGTTTATAGTATCAAAGAAAAGTATGAAGGCTCCAGTACAGTAGCCTCACCACCACCACCCAGTCCATGGTTTTGCTTTCCACAGTTATCAACCATGGTCCAAAATTATTAATTTGCAAATCAGAAAAAAATAACTCTTAAGTTTCAACTGCACACCATTCTAAGAATAGTGAGTAAAGCAATGAAATCTCACGCCATTTGCTTCCAGCCCCACTCCATCCCACCAACGTAAATCATTCTTTTGTCCAGCATACCCACATTGTACATACTACTTGCCTATTACTTATTTAGTAGCCATCTTGGTTATCGGACTGACTGTTTAGGGGATGAGTGCCTGTATTCAAGTAATTCTTATTCTAATGTCCCCTGAAGCACATAAATAGTTATGTTGGTTGGCAATATGGAATTGCCAAAAAAAAAAAAAAAAAAAAGTTGTAAAGTGCTACCTTTATATGAAAATAAAAGTGCTTAACTTACTCGGGAAACAAAAATTGTATGCTAAGGTTGCTAAGATCTAGAGTAAAAATGAACCTTCTATTTGTGAAATTGTAAAGGAAAAAAAAAATCTATACTAGTTTTTTTGTAGTATTCCAAAAAGTTAACTGCAGAAGTTACAGCTGTGGTGTGTAGTAACTGCTTGTTAACATGACAGCTCAATTTTCACTTGTGTACCACAGCCTACAGATTATAATGAACATTGTAGCTTCTTTTACTAAATGGGTTCTGGATGAATTTAAGGAGAAGGAAAACAAGGCTAGGATTTTTCTAATATATTCTAATCATTTTCACTCTTCCAGAAATGTCATTATACTTCTTTTGATATGCACCTGTACTACACATAGCAAAGAAGTCAACAGACTAATGAACTGACCTGACTGACTGCTGTGTGACCATTTTCTTTCTTTCCTCATCTAGCTTGTAGTTTGGCTTAACATCTATCTTGTAGATCTGGATCTAGTAATCAGGTCTGCTCTGATTTGTAAAATAATACAGCAGCTTAGGTTCCTAGACCAACTGTGTTACTGCAATTTCTAAGGTAAAGAAAAGAATAGGTTTGCATACTGTGTTTCCTAAAATTCTCTTAACTTTATACATATCCAGAAGATAAATTGCTAAATTTATGTAACAACAAATCTTTGGGGACAGCAACTTCTAAAGGTACTACTGAGAGACTGAGAGTAATCTGGTGACTTGCAAGGACATTTAAAAATCAAATGCAATCTAAATTTTAATGAAATAGCTCCTGCTACTTCTCATTTAAAAACAGAAGACAACTGTAGCTTCCTGTGATCATAATACTCATAAAAAAGCTTTGAAGAAAAAAAATGAAAATACTTCTTCTCAAGTTACTACTTTGTCAGCTGAAATTCAGAATTAGAAAAATTAATCGAGAGACACACATACACAAAGAGTTACCTAATTATAAATTTGACAATTGCTGAAAGCTTATTACTTACTTTCTCCACTGCTTAATCTGTTCAGGATTGGCATACTCTTTCAGACATTCTGTGATATGGTCTCCAATTTTTATTAAACACTGTCTAGTATGTTCCAGTTGTTCTCTTTCTGAAAGGCCTTTCTCGGGCCTATCAAGTTGTTTCAAAGCTGCTTTGACAGGCCTCATTCTTTCTTTACACTTCAAATGTGAAAAGAACATGAATACATATATTAAAAATATGAAATCAACAAGATCTACCTCTTTGAGCAATATTTACCTAGTTTGGTGGCAAATTAAAATATTAAATCTCGTCTCGGGGCTAGTACATAGCAGTTTTTTCCCTTCTGGATATTCTTTAGGAAAGCAAGGCTTTCCATTATCATTTAAAATGTCTTTATAGAAGTAAAAGCTTTGAATTTTTCTTAGCTGCTATAAAAATGGTTACTTATAACTATTGGGCATCACTGTAAGTAGTCTTGCCCACTTCCACCGCCTAGGTACTGGGGAATGAATGAACATAGGGCCTTCACATTGAGCTACAGCCCCAGAGTCCTTCCTCTTCTTAAACTTTTCATTTTGAGACAGTCTCAACAAGCTGCATAGGGTGGGCTTGAATTTGAGATCCTCTTGCCTCAGTCTTCCGAGTACTGGCACTCTAGGTGTGCACCGCCATGACCCCCTTCCAATTTTTAATACTGGTAGTTTATATTCTCCTAGAAAATAATTTATTCACTGTATGTAAGCTGCGTACACATCACGTTCCTGGCATTATTCCAAACCTTGAGAAAAGAGCACACTAAGTAAAACAGTGACTTTATGAAACCTAGACCCCTGTGTGAGACAGCCAATAAACAAATAAGAGATATAGAATTAGATGGTGACAATGTTGACTAAGAAAAACAAAGAGAAGGAAACTTCTTGCCTTATTTAGATTTTAGGGAAAAGCAATGTTTGAGAAGATACCTAAAGAAAATGAAGGAATAGGCCATTCAAAGCAGAGAAGAGAGCAGGTATAAATGTCCTAGAACTTTTCCGCTATGTTTAAAGAACAACATGAATGCCAATGTGACTAGAACCAAGTCAGGAAGAAACTGGGCGGGAGACAGCAGGAATTAACTAGACACTATATACCTTTTAGGCTTTGGCCTGAAATTTCTTATCCTAAAAGAGATGGAAACCCATCTGAATTCTAAGTACAGAAGTAACATAGTGTGACTGACTATCTTCTTCCTGTAACTGTCCTAATGACTGTGGTTGCTGTATGGAGTACAAAATGAGGTATGAACAGGGCACAGGCTGTGAGACGGGAAGCGTGGAGTAGTAGGAACAGCTATGATGCTACTGGAATCATTCAGCAAAGGGATGCCTGTGAATTAAAAATCAGTGTGGTAGAGCCAGAAGAATTTGCTTACTGATTTGAATGTGAGTAGGGAAGAGAAGAAATGACGACAGAAATCCATGCTACGGCTAAGGCCTCAACACTGGATTTAGAGAAAAGATAAAACTTACATAGTACTTATTAGTTACCTCTGCTTTAAATGTATTTCATCTGACCCTGACAATAGTCCTTTCAACAGTATTTCAGGACTGGAGACTTAGGTGAGTGGTTAGAGTGCTTGGATAGCAAGCACAAGGCCTGAGTCCAATCTCTGGCACCAAAAAAAAAAGAAGCCATCAACAGCATTTCACCTATTTTGCATGGAAGCAAATGACATCTGTCAAACCCAAGTGCAACTGACTGCAAATCCTGCGCTCTTAATTACTGACTTATATTTTAATTATAAATGCAAATAAGTGAAAGGTAAGGTAAATCAAGAGCTGCCAAGTAAAGCAAAGATGTTAAGGAGAATGAAGGCTGAGAAAAGGCTACTGAATTTCTTATTAAGAGTTACTCCCCAGTAAAATGGAATTCGGCACAAGCCCCAAAAGGTGTGGCTCCAGAGTCCCTGTTTAAAACTATTCATCCTTCTTCAGGATACACAAAGATCATTTATGAAAATTAATTAAGAAAATATTTATGCATTGGACATAGCAGAAAAGTATCCATTTCAAAGGTTACATGCAAGTCAGAAGGCTACAGATGAAATGCAGACAAAGAAAAGAAGCTACACATACAATCTCACCTCAGTAATGGCGCATACAGAGTAAACAGTTCGAGTGAAAAAGTTAATGTTTTTACCTCAAAAAACAAAACAAAAACCAACATATCAACACCTCCCCTCCACGCCCATCCAATACAGAGTGAATTATTAAAAAAAGAAAAATTAATAGAAAATGAGTGAGGAGGCTAGATTAAAACCCAGGTCCCAAATAGAAAGGTTACCTTTAAAAAGGAAACAAGGAATCAATGTCTGAACCTGCAGAAGAGATTAAAATTAAAGTCCAAAGACAACACTTGTGGCTCAAGTACATAAAATGGAAAATAGGAACAGTGACTTCAAATGTCCCCTAACTTCTCAGTGCCTGGAACAACGAGAACAAGGAAACTGGCGTGAACTACTGTATTTAAAAGTGTGAGAAAATACCTGAAGGTTAGGACATGCCATAGAACCAGGGAATAAGAAAATGTTCAATGTGTCAACATTTTCTAGTGAAGGTGCAAAAAAATGAGTAAGTGGAACAAGAAATAAGCTGGAGATCTAGAATGACATAGTAGGTCAAACATAAATGTAGTTTTAAAAGGGTAATTTCCATCTTTCATATACAGCATTGGATTAGTAACAGTGAAAAAGAGATTTAAGATTATACCAAGGGCTGGGGATTTAGCGCTGTGGTTAGAGTGCTTGCCTTGCAAGCACAAGGCCCTGAGTTCGACCCCCAGCACCAAAAAAAAAAAAAAAAAAAAAAAAAAAAAAAAAAAAAAAAAAAAAAAAAAAAAAAAAAAAAAAAAAGATTATACCAAATAACAAGTAACAAAGCTAACTGCTCAAACTAGTATACAATATTCAGATTAGAATAGAAATTTCTAGAGGTAACAGGCAAACAGATAGATACACATAAATACATTTAATATGGCAGACTAAATGTTTCCTTCATTTGCTACCCGTAATACTCTTCCTAGTCCTGGTTTAAACTCTGGAAATTCCTTACCTGTCTCATCCTCAGTCTTTTGCTCTAATTATTACTCTTTCCTGATTTTGCCCTTCGGTCGGGCTTTTCAGACTCTACCAGCGCACTATCGTGTTTAAACTCTGTACCTCTGCCACAGTCACTACTGATTTTTGAGCTTCCTGAGCGTTGCTGAGAGCACTGGTCTGAACACTCTGCAACTACCAATTCATTCAGTCTTCATACTTCTACCCAAACAGCAGTACTGACTCCAGAGTCAGTAACACCGACCGTGTACAACTGCTTCTCACAGTGCAACTCTACTATAAAATTTCCCTCAAAATTTCTGTAACAAATAATTTCATAGTTCAGGCCACTGATTATATTCATTAAACCAACTCTTTTAGAAAAGGCAAAGATAGGTTTTTCCTCACACTGAGGAACCTGAAAGTATCACAATGTGAGAACCAATATATTTTAAAGACAAGCGTTATTCAAACAGATCCAGGAATCTGTGCCAGTTCACAGCCCTACAGGTACAGAAAGTGAATGTGTTTAGAACCAATTCGATAGTGCAATTTTATGTCTGGAATCTAGCAATAAAACATCACTGATAATACTTTTTATATCATTTTTTCATATTTAACTATTTTTAAAGAGAAAAACATTTCCACTTTTCATTTTTATTGTATAGTCTAAAAATCTTGGTCTGCAACTGGGGAAAACTGATCTTTATTTATAGATGAGAAGCACTATAATACGAAACCTGCTGGTTCAAGAACTGAAAAATGTACAGGCCTAAAGCTAAAGGAAAAGAGCTCTCTTTAAGTATTAATTAAATGCTTTTCCTTTGGTCTTTATTAAAAGCCCTTCCAAACTGATTCTACATTTAATCTTTCAAAATTTAAATCTATAGCTTCCATCAATCTAAACTGCAGTACTATGAAATTCAAATACTGTATAGTTCCAATTTTACAACTCCAAATTGCAACTTAAAACGCTGTATGAAATTTTATTACTAGCAGAAAGTCTACTGCTTACAATGCTGAATGTCTTCTGATCCAGCTCTTCAGATTCTTCAGATATGGGGACTGGTTCACCACTTGCAGTGATGTGAACTGGAGCGTCTAACACTGAAGATTTTTTGGATCTTTCCTTACTTTCAGACTTGGATTCGCTCAACTAAAACAAGAGAAAATAAAACAAATAAAAATCCAACAACGAAAAGAGCAGTACCTTCAGAAAACAACTACTGTCTCACTTTATTCTAAAAGTACTTATTCCCACTGAATTTTCTTATCTATTTTGCTTTTTTCCCCAATTTTATTTGGGGAAATAAAAAATAAAGCTACTCTCTAATGTTGTTTCGTGATATGGCCATTTTAAGAAGCGTTAAAGCCTATTTTTCTCCTCTACTACATACCTAAATACACTTTTGAAGAACTCAATTACTGAGACTAATATGGGTTGATATGAAATTTAGTCTCCTAAAATGTAAATAAGCTCATTATTTTACTTTCTAAATTTTACATAACGATTTGCATACCTTTTCTTCATTTATGTCTTTTTCTTTTTGCATAGCTTCTTTTATTTTGTTTTCTCTTTTTTCTTTATAATATTTTTCCTTTATATCTTTCTTATCCTCTTTTTCTTTTATCTCCCTTTTAAGTTCTCTTTTATTCTCCTTTTCTTTTGCTTCCCTCTTTTCTTCTGGTTCCTTTATACAAACATCTGGCTCAGGTTTTTCTTCACTGTCTCTTTCTGTTTTAAATTTTTTATTTGGATGTTTCACAGAAGTGATCTCATCCTGGAAAGTGCAAGTATGGCCAATGTATTACTAACTGAATTTTGACAAAGACTAAATTTTTTCAACTATGGATTGCATGTATGTGGATTCTGAAAAAGATAACCAAGAATCCCTTTAATAAGTATACATGCTATGTTCGCCTTCCTATAAACTAAGTTAGTAAACCAAGCCAGTTCTGTTCGAATTCATAATAAAATTAAAGGAGACAGAAGCTCACTTAATTGGCAAATGTCTGAAAAGGAAGGACCATTCCTCATGCTTCTAACATGATGTGTAGGCAGAATTCTGTTCTATAAATGAGACTACCTTGTGAAATACACACACACACAAAAGAGAAAGAAAAGCCCTACCTAAACATAAGATATGCTCTTAGTTCAAAAATGCCACATTCCCTCTATAAAGAAAAGGTCACCCCTCTGAAAATGCTCTCTCACCTTGTCATCATCTTCATCAGACTTCTCTGAAGGCAAGGGGGAAGAGTCACTCCTTAACTCCTCCTTCACTTTCACAGACTTCAGTGCTTTATTTTCCTTAACTCTTCCTTTTCTTCTCTTTAAACCTCCCTAAAAATAATCTTTATTTTAAACAATTGCACAAGTTTCATTTTAAAAAACTTAATATACTAAATCTAAAAGCCAGATCGAATATTCTACTACACTTAGTCAATAAAGGTAATCAAATGAGTCAAATACAATATTGTTGTTAATATTAAATTCTTATCAACTCTAATTACTACTTTAAAATGAGAATGAGAGAAGCAGAAATGGATTTTTTTCACTCCCTCAGATTATTATCACCAGTTAAACTCAATGGTACCAAAAATAGCATTAGATATGATTTTTAATGTCAGAAAGATAGTTATTGACACCGTGTTCACAGATAAATTATAACTGCTTTAAAGGTCGCTAAAAGGTCTTCGATCACACACTTTTGGTATCTTTTTTGACTTTTTGGAAGTCTTTGATAAATAACTCAGTGACCTTTGACACCATCCCTTAAACTCTCTAATGTCTCCACATCAACTAGTATGCAGGTTTGATTTCTCAAAAAGTACTCACACCATAAATAAGCTTTCTCTCTCCAAACACTACAAAAAACAAGATCTCACTTCTGAAATATGTGACTCACTAGTTTTAAAATGTTTAGTGAGGTAATTTAAGGCCAAATATTACCATATTCAAATTAAATTTCTGAATTACAGAAAAACACACTTATAAGCTCATATTAACTATAGATGTCTCTCCAGGTTGGTCAGTAAATAGGAAAAGTGAACTGTTCTTAAGCATCTAAATTATAACTTACTGCCCCAGAAAGTCTCAGAGCTTCTTTTTTTGCAAGGTCTCTACTAAGTAACTTGATGAGGTAGTCTGCACGTGTCTGCAATTGTTTTGCTTGTGGTTTTTTATCAGGATCATCTGGAAGAATCTGGAAGAAGAAATTTTTAATTTTTTAGGTTGTCTTTACTAAAAAACATAAAAACTTGTTGGCAAAAAAGTGCTTAACCATTTCAAGAAATACATATATCTAATAAGTCACAATTAATTCTCAATAAATGCCTCGATACAAAATCTTTTTTAAATCTATACCACGAATTTCTTGAGAACATATTTATGCCTCAAAAAAAGTACGAGATTACAAATTTCTTTCAAACACACAAAAGTGTATTTAACATCCAGTTTTAACTGCTAGAGTATTCTCAGATCCCCTTCCTCTCTCAGTAACAGTACATTTAAGTATAACATTAAAAATATTCCTAAAATAGACTATTATCTGTCTAGAAGATAACCTGAAGTATACATCATAAGCAAACTTTTACGGCACAAATCTAGACTATTTAAGTTTTGCTGTATAATAGAGATAATAAAGCTCCAATATCTAAGATTTCCAATTTGTCCAAGAAGAGGTCAAAGATAAACAGTGCAAATTAGGAAACGTTTTCAGTATGTTCCAGTTTATGGAAAGAAATGATGTTAGCACAGCAGAATCAATCATCAACGATCCTAAATCACTGATATTTTCAAAAAATTATAGAACACTAAGAATTTATTTGTCTTTACCTAAACAACAGCTGATGAAACATTTACCTTTAATGTAGTATCTGAGGAAAAATACACATGTAAGTTAACAAAAATACAATTTCAAAGGTAAAGCAAAATCTCAGCGACCACAAATTTAAACTCAAACCTTTCATAAAAACCAACTTCTAAAGAGGCCAAGATCATATAGCTAAGCAGAACTTTGATTTCCTTAATCCCAGTTGAATTTATCTCCAAAAAAAATTTAAAGCAAAAATTATAGCAAATTAAATCCCAAATTAATGGCTAATAGAGTCAAGGAACATAAGTACCTTATGTGTTAGACTGAGGTCGGGATCCATTTTAATCATTTCCCAGCTTCCATATCCATATTCATAGATGCCGATTAATAAATTGGAATCATCTTCTTTGCCCCAGTCTATATCGAAATGAGCTGGCTTCGTGGAGCACGGGATTGTATACCTAGCATTCAGATTAATAATTACTATCAGTTCATAACTGCCTAATTGAGAATTAATTTTGAAAAACATGAGTCATTTAGAATTTTGACTCAAAACTAGCCAATAATGCCATAAAAACATGACATGTTAGTATCGAAATTATTCAGTAACAACAGAAGTCTTATAAAGAAACTCACTGCTTTCTTTCTTCTGGGTCTGAAGGAATGGACTTGTGCAAAGGTATTAATTCTTCTTCATGGGAGATGACAAGCTTGGCATTCACTTGTACTCCGGATATTCGGAATGTTGGCCCCTTCACTTTTCCCAGTCTACCACCTTAATTTTTTTAAACAAAAGAGCACATAAAAACATATAAAACATAATTCCACAAAACATATGCTCTTACTTATTAAGTAAACTGCTGACAAACCTCTAATTTCACTGTATAAATAGGAGTCATTGTAATTTAGGCAGATGTTGATGAAAAAAAAATTTTATGTGATTAAATTGCCCAAGCTAGGTCATCTACTAATGCTGTCAGCCATAAGAGTCCTAGCGGAATTTTTTAAGTACACCTGATTACTAAATCTTACATAAATATTTTTCTTCAGGCAGATGAACTGCAAAATAAGCATAATGAAATAACTCTGCACCAAACCATTACCACACATGAGTATTTACATTCTCTTCCCCCCGTCCATACTAAAAAGACAGTGTAACAAATGGTAATTCCTGACATGTACCAGCCAGAATCTATCATAGACTATAAGAGGTAGATTCTGTCTTTGCAACCACAATTTTGTTTTCCATTTCCTGTATTTGTCTTGTAAGCATCTTTTTAAGACTGATAGATAGCTTAAGATATAATACTTAACTAGTAAATGTACTGTGAAACTTTCATTTACTTCTCTTTGAATTACTCCAATTATGTTACCTGTTCGTTCTGTTCCTGAAGAACTATCCTTTAAAGCTTTAATGCAACCATTATGTACCAATTCTCCTAGTCGTCTGAGGTCTGTTTCTGACTTATCAACTAATTCAGCATCTCGAGCAATTGCATCTAATCTGTAACAAAATAATACAATTTTCAGGTAAATATGTTAAATGTTAATGAAGTAGTGCTATTTAAGATAAACTAGGTTTCATTCTACTTCAAGATTTAAAAGTCACTCTACTGCATGATATATAAATTTTAGTTTACATAAATGGAATATCATACATAAAAACCACGAGAATCTGGCAGAGAAATAATTCATATATATTTGGAAACAATATGCTTAAAATAATGTATTACATAGCAAATAGCAGACTACAAATTTGAAAATTACATACCAATTCTATAAAAATTTTCTTAACTTATCGAATTTTAAGACGTTCAAAAGAAGTGATAAAGCTTTATGGCCAATTATAAATGAAACGAAAAAAGTACCATAATTTTTTTATTACTTTACACAAAACAGGTAACATAATGATTAACAGTTTAGACATATTTCTATTATCTAAAATGATTATTCAAGTATTTCATTACATTTTAAACAAATCATCTCAAAACACGTATCTCTTTTTAAGAAATAAGAGGAAAAAAACTAATTTAAGAGTTCTAAGAGAAAGCTAATTTTAGTCTCTGCTGCTTTATATTCAGACCATGAGTTGGTTACAATAACAGACAAGGAAAATTCAAACCCCAAGGTTACTGGGGTTAACCCACAACCTGAAAAGAAATCTGTGTTGAGAAGCTGAATTTTAACAGTTTGTGTTCTAAGAGGATGTAATTAGGGACAATTAAGAAAATTTTCCTAATTAGGGAAAACAGGTGTGGTCAGAAGGTTAACACCTCAGTCCCCCTTTTACAGGCTGTTAAAGAAAAACGAGTTAAAGATATAAAAAGTGTGTTACAGTTATAAAGATGTAACGTAAACAAGTGTTTTATACACAATTTTAGAAATGAGAAACAAGAATCATATGAACACATTTTTAAAAATCAACCTGAATCTGCTTCCTCTACATTATAATTTTATAGATGTTAAAAGCAAATTCAACAAAGTAGCTAAACTGAATGTTAATGCAAATAAAACTGATGATGTGTAACATTTCATAATTTAATGAGAATTACAAATTTACCTTTCCAAAGGGCCACCAAATTTCTTATAGCTCTTGATAAACCTAACAGAAAATAAATGTTTGGTTTAAATGCATGCTTCATTATGTATTTAAGGAATATAACACACATAGAAATAAGAAAACATTCACTGGTGTAAAAAATTCAAGGCACTGCAACTAGCAAACCAATGGAAACAAAATGTCAAGACATCAAGTGATACCAAGTAAGATAAATTTTAACACCCAGTACAAAGATACCAATGCTAAGAAAATAGAAACTAATTTATTTTAGAATTATTATTTTCAAAGGTCAAAGCTACCACGAAAGTGTCCCAGACTACTAGTCAATCCAATTACGCCTCCTCGTAAGTGCTACTAAAAATTTAGCTAACGGTTTCAAGACAGATAAGTGGTACTATGCCAACAACGGAAAATAAAATTTTAACTTCAGAACAAAGTTACTTAAGTGATGGATGGATGAGGAGAAAAAATATACAGGAAAAGTAGATGATGAGATGCTTCTTCAACTAAAGACAGAATGTCCAACAAATCAGATGGTTAAGAAAGTACCCTTAGCAAAAGCTAATAATGTATTTAGCCTTCTGGTAAGAAGAGTGAGGAAAAATATCAATCGAGTTTATGATTTAAAAGTTACAATGGATTGAAATTCAGAATTTCAATCCATGAAAAGGTTGTTCATGTAAAAATGAACAACCTTTTCACAAATTCCATATGCAAAACTATTATACAAAGTAAGCTGCTATGTCATTCCCCTTAGAGAAATGTGTACAATACAAATATCTTTCAAGCAGAAGCTATAATTCATCATGCATGGCTAATCTTAATTCCTACTTGGTCATATTAGGAATTTTTTTTTTTTTTGGGTGATGCAAACCCAGGATGAAACTCAGGCCCCATGCCTGCTAAGGAGGTAAGCTTCCCCTGACATACATTCCCAGCCCCAGTAATGCTTTAACATAAATACTTTCAAAAAGTAGCAACTTCAGTGTTAAGAAATCACAAAAACATGCAACTAAATTATTCCCATAAAAAAATCAGTATTGTTGGAAATCATAAATGCAGTATATTTTTTAGGCGTGCATTTGATGTTTTCATTCAGAGAGGCCATTAAAAATTACGAACCACATTAATAAAAACAAAAAAACTCAGTGGCCTAAATAGTCTAATAATAAATAACATGCAAAGATTAGATACTAAACATTTTTTTCAGTTATAATGAATAACCAAAAGCAGAACCACCCAATTCCTATTCACATATTGTTATCCTATACCTGCTTCTTCTAAAACTTTTGTCTTAATTTATGAAAATTACTGGATTTTTGTATTTTAGTTTGGCACCCTAAAAATATCAAATTAAAATAATGGTCTTGTATCATCTTACCGCCTAATTTCTGCATCACTGAATCCTTTAATATTCTCCCGAGGGATAGTGCGTGGTCTTCCACGTTTCTTTGGCCTTTTCCCTTCTGAGACTGAGTCACTATCAGATCCAGAGTATCTCCTGCTTCTACTGCGCCTTCCTTCACTTCCATTGAAACTAATCTAAAATATAAAAATAAAAATTTATCCAGATTTTAGGGTAAAGAAGACTTTTACTTTAAGGACAAAGAAAAGACTGTAAAAACTTTAAAAAGTATTCTCTTATATATCAAAAATACTCCATAAGCAAAATTAATAAGCAAACAGAACAGAGAACAGCATATCCTGTTAATGATAAAGGATTACTCACAGCCTTAATACTTAAATTACTTTTAGGGGGCGGGGTACTGGGCAAATGCAGGTGTTCACACTGAGCCACATCCTGCAGCCCTTTTTTTTTTTTTGAAGACAGGGTCTCAGTAAGTCACCCAAGCAGGGCTCAAACTTGTGATCCACTTACTTAAACTTCTCAGAGTGTTGGGATTATAGGCGTGTGCCACCACACCCATCTTGAAAGCACTCTTATAACAAAAATACACGTGGACTTTTTAGTGAGCAATTTAATTGAATGAGAAATTATACAAAATTATACTACTTCAATGATAATTTTTAATAATGCAAAATAACAATTAAATGTAATTCCTTTTTTTTTTAAATCTATCAATTTGACAACATTAAGCAATAATAATCAATATTGGTAATGGCACTAAAAAAAATGGCCATTTATGTAACCGGTGGGTACTTAGAAGTTGGACAGAAGGTGATAAGGCAATAACATAACAGAAGTTTATAAATTATCCTGCTGATGCAGCCACATTACTTCCATGGATTTATCCTGAGACCAGAAATGTGAAATCACTGACCAATAGCCACTTTCATGATAAAGAAACAAAATGCAAGCAATCTACTATTCATTAGAGACCTGATAAATCTACACGACGGAATGTTGAGAAGTCATTAAAATTTTATTTATATTACTTAAGTTCCAAATCAAGATAACTCAAATGTCATTTGGTAAATGATATGCTTTTTTTTAACAACTGAAATAACACATACTGTAATATTATCTGGGGGGGCAGATTAATTATTTATCCCTTCTTTCCTATTTTCCTTCTAAATACCTATTTTCTCTTATTTTAACTAAGCTCATAAGGTATTTGAAAGAAGAAAAATGCCACATGATCTACTAAATGTCTACTTGACACATCCACAGTTGTAATGGATACATTAAAACACACACTGGATAGCTCTGTGGAGTTTCCAAAGTCTCTGTACAGATTCTGAACCCTCAATATACTGAAAGATTGTATTTAGTTCCCATTTATTTTAACCTCCTACCCTTCCATAAGATCTAATGTAATGCTGTGCTTACCGTATTGTTTAAAAAAAAATTTGGAATATGCGGAAATAAACACAAGAAACAAAATATACAGTGATACCTCGGTTCATGAACTTAATTCTTTCCATGATTCTGGTTGCAACCAAACTCTAAGCACAGTACTACTTATTATTTTTGCTTGTTATAGTAAGCATATGCTTGCAATCTGGTTGCAACCAGAATCGTGGAACAAATTCTGCAATCAGAATCATGGAAAAAATGAAGTTCGTGAACCAAGGTACCACTGCATGAGTCACCTGCAGGCTAAAAGCACATTTGGTTCTACTTCTGCCTGTTCTGTAGAAAGTTGGTAAGGGCACTGCTTAATCTACAAAACCATAATTTTTGTTAAACATACCAGAGCAGAATCACAGAGCACTCTAGTCATCTAAAAAAGGCATTTAGAAGGAGAGGTAAGATTTGAACAGTGGCTCATTTGTAAAATGCACGGATGGCAAAAACCAAGTAATAAGCAGGTAAGAGAAGTCAGCTACAACTGTTAAGGCTTAAGGTAACGGGAACCTGAGTGCATAGGACACCTTGGAGGTAAAGACACACAGGGAAAACTTGTACCACTCTCATGCACTTCTCTACAAATCTCCACGAGGTGCTTGTGAGAAAAACTGGGAATGGTGGGAGATCAGAGAACAGGTTCCTCCAGGATACAGGCCTGGATAAAGATGGTAGTTTTTCTGAGACAGACATGACGCCTTGCCAAATCCTATTCACTACTGACCGGAGGGTGTCAAGGAGACCTAATGTGGTCATTGGAAAAGAGAAACCACAAAATTCTTTCCTTGAGGGAGTGGCAGCAAGGCAAGGGACAGAGTGAGGCAAGTTCCTCACCTGCCTCTGCCTCTGTAACCAAGACAATTTTGTAATATTCTAAACTACAAAAGTTAATGCAAAAAGAAATCAAGTACTAGGGGTTTTTTCTTTAGCTTTCAAAGGATCCAATAAATGATAGCATTATTTTAAAATTTGTTATTTTGTGCACTGGAGCCCTAAAATAAGCACAGAATACAAAGTTGAACTAGAAATCATTTAAAGATACTTGGAAAATCTTCCAAATATTTGAAAATTTAAAAACATTTCTAAGAAAACTACGGGTCAGAGAAGTCACACAGGAAATTAATTATACAGGATTGTGAAATGAAAGAAATGAAAAAAAACCCAGATATTTTAATTTGGAAAATTCAGAAAAAGCAGTGTTTAAAGGAAAATTTATAGTACTAAATGTTAACATACAAAACAAAGACTTTTATTCCGTATCAAAGTTTACAGCTTGACAAACTTTAAAATTACAAATTAAACAAAAAACAAAAAGGAACAAATGAATAAAGAATAGAAATACATGAAATTAAAAACAGAAAAATTAATGGAAACAAAAACATAGTTATTTAAAAAAAATGAATACAACTGATTATCTCTATCTAGAAAGATCAAGAAAAAATTACCAATGTTAAAAATGAATCACTGGGGCTGGGGATTTAGCTCAGTGATTAGAGTGCTTGCCTTGCAAGCACAAGGGCCTGAGTTCGATCCCCAGCACCACAAAAAAAAAAAAAAAAAAAAAAAAAAAAAAAAAAAAAAAAAAAAAAAAAAAAAAAAAAAAAAAAAAAAAAAAAAAAAAAAAAAAAAAAAAAAAAAAAAAAAAAAAAAAAAAAAAAAAAA